>MU223187.1:5538138-5549600 GCA_018584345.1 Thuja plicata | reverse complement strand
TAGAATTTGCTCGATTAAGTAATAAAATGAAATATTTAATAATGGTAATTGAATTCATTAAGGGAACCTTAAGGAATGTACTTGTGAATGGTAACGATGTTATGTTAGAATGTTAGAAAAAAAAAATATTGTTAATTGTAATTTTAGGTCATAGACCTGATTCCTTATGGGTTCCCTGGTGGGGACATTACACAATAATAACATCTAGGGAATCCTGAACTTGGATGAATTGAGTAATCGAATCCCAAACTCTGGCTTTATCATGTGTAGGAGCAGGGCCATATACATTGATCAATATGAATGATGTATCAAATTCAGAAATTTTCATCATTTTCCAATTAGTCTCCTGATGGATGAGCGTGCCTTTAATATTTTGAGGGTTCCATACTACTGCAAGTCCACCAGAAGCACCCAAATTTGAGTTATGCAAGGAATTCCATTTATTCCATTTAGCTATAGTTTTTTCGTAAGTATCCTGCGATAATTTGGTCTCCTGAAACATAACAATATATGCCTGCATAGTATCAAAAATTTGTTTGATCCTATGCCACTTTTCATAGGCATTAATGCCTCTGACATTCCATGAGGAGATCCTCATTTCGAACAAGGAGAACCTCTTGTTCTCCTTGTCGATCTTTTAGTTACAACAAAATGTGCATCCAAAGTAGTTTGAATACCAGCTGCTATTTTTGACTTGGTCTTGGACCCCTTCGGCCTACCTCTTGACTTTGGTTTTTTAGGGGATATAATGTTCTTCAAAGGTGATTTCACAATAGATAAAGTTTGATTATGATCAATTTTTTGATTATCATAAGGAGACTCAATGTCCATGGATAATTGTGAAACTGGTATTACCCCTGCTTGAGACCAACTATTAAGACCTTGAATTGTCATATTATCATTTGTGTTGTGTTCTAGATGATAGAGACACTTCTCCAAACCCAAAGGATCCTCATAAGGGATGATTTCAAATTTCTCTGCGGTATCTTTTGGCACACAATCTCTAGCTTTAGGAGGAATACTAGTTGAGAAATCATTAGGCAGAAGATCAAATACCCCGTCAGAAATCAACTTAAATCTGGGAAATTGATCAGTATCCTGACTATTCTAGAACTGAAATTCTCAGAGGATATTTTTGAGCTTTGAAGATTCATTATCACTCACATTAAAACCTTCTTCCCTTGCTATGCCAAAAATTATGATATCAGTTATCTCTGAGATAATTTGATCCACTATATGTCGAACCTTTCTACTTGCTAATGTGGAATTAATAAACAACTGAGTAGGGATATTAACAAAGAAACTACCAGTCTTTTTCAGGAAGTCCCCAACATCTTGAAAAAAATAATATGACACTAAGGAATTCTGAAGAACAGGGGGTATCAGTACCCACAAAATGACTGTTTCAGAAATTTGCTTGACAGATGATAAAAACCACTTGATGAAACAAACAAACTCAAAGCTTGGCATAGTACACACAAACCCCACCGTTCAGTCAATCATTGCATCATATTGTACAGAAAGAGTTCAGTCAATCATTGCATCATATTGTACAGAAAGAGATGGAATGCAATCATTTAAAGCAGCTTTTTTAGAACACTTCATTGGATCAGAGTAGTAATCTGAGCACAGGAGTGTGGCACCCAAATGTCAAACTTGACACTGGGTGTTAAAATGACCCAATCGATGCTGATATTTGTTAACTGTAATTATGTCTTGAAAATTAATTATCTGTTCCCATTCACCCCATTTAGATTTGAGACAAATTGATATAGGAAGTTTCTTACTGGTATCAATGATAATACAAACCCTTACTTCCAAATGCAGGCAATCGAATGGAATGAGATCATGCTTAAGGAAAATACCCAATTTGTTGGCTATGATTTCAACAATCTCTGGATCGCAATATTCTAAAGGCAATAATGGGAAAGAAATCCAATGGGTAAAAAACCGGGGAAGAAAATGCTTGGGATTAAAATTTGGGGTCCAGGGCGTGGTATAGAGACCAAACCCCTGACAAAACCAACCCTTCTGATTATGGACAGAATTTCTATACTCTTTAGATTCAAACAGGGCAAAAAAATACTCTGATACCATATCAATATAAAATATATATGTTAAACCAGACTAGGACACAAAAGCCCATTCCTTAATGACTGTAAATGATAAAGAGTTTGAAACAAACTTACCAATAAGAGCTGATTGACGAAGAAGATCAATAGAGTGCTGAAGTAATTGATAAGGTAAAGTTACCACCGGATTCTTTCTCCCACTCATCGAATCATGCTGAAGTTTTGCATCTGCAAATGACAAAACTTTCTTTTGCCAAATTTTTTTAGGAACTTTTGGATTGAAGGGGGCCCTAGTTGCGACTGGTGAAACAGAGATCTCCTGGCTTTTATTATTAACTTTGGGCTGATTGTTTGGGGAAACTTTAGAAATGCAAACCGGTGACCCAGGCGGAGTTCCATCACAAATATCAAAGATGGGCTATTTTTCCTTGTTCATCTTTCTACTATGAATGTAATACTTCCTAGTGGTGAAATGATTCCAATTCCTAAATGTCCCTTTCAAAGAAGGATCTGAGTATTTGAAAAAAGAATTTTCCCACCTAGGCATTTTTTGAAAGTGCGGATAATACGTATCACGGGCGACAGGTTGTTTTGAAGATTCTCCTGGTTCAAAAATAGATGAGGCATTCGAAGGTCTCTTATATGTAGATTGCAGATTGCCTTTTAGTGATGCTTGCTTCATGGATCGACGATCATAGATTTGAGGGTTGACAAAAAAGGGTTTGGCTGGCTGAACTATGGCCTTTCCCGAGAAAATAGAACATAGCCCTTTTTGATTGGCCAACCTCTTATTAGGGTTTCTTTCCACATATGAGCATTTTTGAAAATGAAGCCTACCATGTTCTGATCTGACAGGTTGAATCACAGGCGTAGAAGAAAAGATACAAGAAAAATCATTACTCTTAAATGATGATTGTTTAGGGTAAGGAATTCCATTGTATTCACAATACTGCTCAAATTTGTGATTCTGTGACTGCAGCTGACCCCTTCTGACATATTTTTGCCATCTATGAACTGATATTCCCGTGTCCTGACAGTATTGTTGGAATTTTACCTCTTGTGTTTCCAATTGCTGCCTAGCTCCTAGAGATTTCCTATCCTGACAGTGTTTTTTGTTTGCTCTTGCTAACAGGTTTGTGCTATATCTGTTAACTTCTGCAAACGGGCCTACGCTATCTCTGTTATCTCCTACAAACGGGCCAGCGCTATCTCTGCTACCTCCTGCGAACGGGCCTGCGCTACCTCCTTCCATCCTTCACTTCATTGTTCGCGAAATTGAAATATTACTTAACAAGAAAAATCTAATAAAAATAACATATATCAAATTTTAATTAAATAATATTCATCTTTTCTAATCTAAAAACATATTATAAATTAATCATATTATGAACTACATATAATATAAATTAATCATATTACAAATTAAATATAATATAAACTAGTCTGAATATAAATTAAATATAAATAAATTAAAAGCTTATATTAAATAAAAATGAATTTAAATACTATTTAAATTATTTAACAAAGAAAACATTTTATAATAATTAAAAAAAGTTAAAAAGTAAATTTTAAAGAAGAAAAAAAAACAAAAAAACAAATTTGAAATGGGGAATGGCATGCCCCACGCGCTCCGCCCCCCCTCTCTTCTACTGCCATCCAAGGTGGTACAGGCTGCCATTGGCAGTCCACGATTGTCGATGCAGTCCCGTGACTGTCGAGGGCAGCACGGTTGCATGGCATGCCGCCGGGGGTGGGGATGGGGTCCCACCCCCATTCAAAATATATTTAAGTTTTATTTTTAAATAAATTTCCTTTTTACTAATTGTTCAAATAGTATTTTCTAAAAGATTTTTTTTTTTTTATAGAAAATTTCTGAAAACGGAAATATGATGACACATTTTTTTGTCTTTTATGGAAATTTAATTTACTAGTGAACTTTTTTTTGTTTTAATAGGACTATATTTTTCCAGAGTTGATTTTTTTCAACTAATTAATTTTTTTGAAAGAAAATAGATTCTTAATCTAAAATTTATTTTTCTACTATAGTCTAAACTATAGGCAGTTTGATTTTCTCAATAAATAGGTCTTCCCATGCATATTTTTCCTCTGAATTTTGGTAGCATAACCCTACTGTGCCAAGTTTACATATTTTCTAAAAAACTTAGATTTAGGGTTTTCTAGAATACCCTTTTTAAGAAAATACGTAAAAGGCCTAATTATGGAAATGTAAATGATCTCAAACACATAGAAAGCACAAAATTTCACAAATTGAATTTACAAAGACATTTTTATCAAACCCTACCTCAAATCCACCCAGAAATTGACAAAGGAGTTTTGTGAGAAGCCTCTGAATCCTGAAGCCTCTGAATCCAATTTTGAATGTAGATCTGGAACCACAAAGTCTCCCAAGCCAAGATCTCCACAAATCCTTAAGCCTCGAAGCACACACAAAATTCATAAAATTGCAAGACAATAAGAAAACATCTCAAATTATTCTCCCCGAAAACGTCTTCACCAAAAATCTGTTATGAGACAATGAGAGGAGAATTCTCCTAAAGAGAGTCAACTTCCCCAAATTATGCAAACCCTCATGACAACACACCAATTAACCCCTAAAAGGACTCAACTCAAAATTGAAAGTAAATAACAATTATTAATTAAAAATATCTATTTACTTGCACAACTCAACTTTGACTCATTAAACCAAGTTGCATTTTGAATTCAATTTCATTTTCAATAATTAACTTGCACATAAAAATAATTAAAATATTTATTAAATAGATTAAATATTTAAAGCACACTTATCCATGCAATTAAATATTTAATTATTTAATAATATATAAAAGCTAATAAAAATCAATTTTCAATTTAAATATTCAATAATTGCATTATAATTAATTTCCCAATTAAATATAGACATTTAATTAATTTTCAATTAATTAAATACTCTATATTTAATAATTAATTTCAATAAAAATCAATTTCACAAATACATGATAAATCACACAATAACACAACACTCAACTGAAAACACTCAAAATCAACCCAAATACATAACCATATAGGATCCACGGATTTGCGTCAACTAGACGAATCTGGGTTTACGTCAACTAGACGAATCTGGGTAGGGTAGTCAAACTGATACTCGTCCAATACTTAGGACAATAGGCTTAGGTTAGGGTTTTGGATATGTATGTTACCTTCCCTCTTTACCATTGAGATGAATATATGGGCACGCTCACTCCTGCCAATTTAGAGAAGATGATGCCCTGTACTTGCAATCTTGTCATCAAAAGAGAACACATGTACATACAATATAATATCACAAAATGACAGGGATCGGTCGAACATGTGGATCTCACAAAGCAAGTAACTACGTCTCCATCCTCTACCATAACAACAAATCAACAAGTACATCAACATATAAAACAACTATACACATGCAAGTATGGGGTAAGTATATCATAATCTAAAATCAATATATAATAATCATCATGATAATATCATCACATCTATCTATGCATATGATAATTCATAACATCATAATCCTGAATCACCATTAAATGAAACAATAACAACTCACATGAAATGTAGCGTAAAAGAATCTGGCCAATCAACTGAAATAACTACCTAAAAGAGTACGACACCAAAAACTAAAAGCAAAATATGAGTGGGTATTACACTCCTTCGGTGTTAAATAATAATAATAATAATAAATCTATACATAGATGTTGCTCCAGTTTATGACCTTGCATATCTTATTCGGTATAGGTCAAGCATTGAAATATGGAAGTTAATCTTAGGCATACATGCTCAGTGGGATTCCTTCTTTCTTGGAACATGAGTTAGGTTTGTGATGATCCCTTTTCTTAAGTAATATTGTGATGAAAAGTTGAGAACGATTTGGTCTGCTTGTGAATTTTGGTACATGTTGTGGGCCTTGATGATCATTTAATGATGGTAGTGATTACACCTATATCTTCATATATAAATATGATAAGGAGTTGGTCATATTCTTCCCTCATAGAAAGAATCCATGATGGGGGATAGGGGTTACCGGATGTATGGGTCGCTTGTGACAATCCTAGTTATGGGAAGGTTGAATTAGAAGATTCTTAGGCTTAACTCAACCTCTTTTGGAAATGATGTGAATATGGGTGCAAGGGGCTGTCACTTTATGGATCCATTACCACACAGTGTAAGGTAGGGATAGATTCCAGTAGGTAAGTGCTCATGTTTTCCCAGAATGAATGAGCTCTCATTGCTCTAAGCTCACACTCCTACGTTAAGAGAATCCATTGTGCACTATTTACATCATCACATGGAAGGAGTACAATTGGGCCTCTATTTTGGTAAGTACTCTTGCTTCCAAGAGGAAGCCATATGTGTGTACATTTTATTTTTCAGTACTCTTGAAGTTAGGGATGATGTCCCTTGAAGAGTGCCAATTGGATAGAGGATCTTCACATTTTTTTTCAAGACTTGGGTGAGTTAGTAGTAAGGGTGCTCCAAGCCTACATGGTAGTACCTTACTAGTAATCAAGTTAAGTCTTCATAGGCTTCTTGAGTTGACAACTTGGAATTTCTTGCCACTACAATCAAAGAAAGAATTTAGAGGGCATCATTCACTATTGGATGCTCCAGATAAAGTAGTGAGGGTTGAGTTGTATCCTTGACTATTTGACTATGTCAAAATACTAGTTCTCTTTTTGTGCGTGATGGGTCCCTTCAGCTGACATTAAGCTAAGTGTTTAGGATCAGTTATGTTCTGAATTGACATTAAGAAAACCTCAATATGTTTACTCGCATCTAGATCAGAAATGGTTTCTGCACCTTGATGTGCTACTTTTGGTTTGATGCATCGACTTCTAGGAGTAAGCCTAGTCCTTGGGGGGATGATGTAGAGCCTCTCCTGATTCCCTTCTATGTTTGACATCCTGAAGGATGGGGAGGGGATTTATTCTTGTATTCATGTCTATGTTGAACCCGTGTGAGATGGTACCCTTGGGGTGATCTTTTATCTACTTGATTTATGTGACCTGCCTGAGACTTGAGATGCGTTGTGAGATCCTGTTATGTTATGATATGACTAGTTGAGATGATATTTTGATACTATTATTGTAAGAACCTACCCCGACCCATCATAGAAAAGCTGACATTTTTATACTTGATTATAATGATGATACACTATCTAGATGCATTGACTTATTGGACATTGATTTCATACCATTAGATACTATGTGATGATGTTTACATTTTTATGATGTTAGGATAAAATTTAATATGCTTATGATTGATAGGTCTAGATGTTATGTTATAGCAAAAAGATTGAATTCTAAATCCTATGTTTTGATATTATAATTGTGCCTTGTGGTGGATTTTGATGTTAATTGATTTTATACTCGAGGACTAAATTTTGCAAATTTTCTTTTGATAATTGAGTTGTAAATGTTACAAGATGATGTGATTTAATGATTTTGAGTGTGTGTGTGTGTGTGTGAATTACACCTTCATGAGATTAATTTATTTAACTACAATTCTATGGAATAATAAAGATAAATTAAGCTAAGAATTGCAATTAAATAAATATGCATCTCATGGCTCTCTATCTAAGCATGTTAATAGAGCTCTCAACCTTAATCTCTACTAAAAATAGTCCTAGAATGAGAATTTTGATAAAGATATGTCTAATCTAGCTCAAATTATCTCAATTGCTATGATATTTGATTCAAATTCTCTCAAAAATGATCTCAATTATGCTCAATTTCTATGATAATTCTCTCACATGCTATGAAAATGCCTATAATATGGATTCTTTGCATTCAAATTTTCTAGGATTTCTTATGCTCTCAAAATGGCTTCTATTTATAAGATTTTCCCAAGTGTAGGGGGTAAAGTTAATTTATTATGATCAAGCCTTGGTTAGGTGAGAGGCTTTGAGATGGTTTCAAATGGTGGGACAATTTAAATGCTTGTCTCAAAGGTTGGGACAAAGAGACAAATTTGAGTGATTGAGATTCAAAGTTCAAAATGAGTGATTGAGATTGAAAATTAGGAGTGATCCATGTGCTTTGCTTTCTCAATTCTCATTGGTTCCTCAAATTCATGTTGGAGGATATTAAGATTTATTAAATTCAATCAATTAATTAATTTAGCTATGTATGGGAATAGGTTCAATTTGATTTTTGAATTAAACTATACAATTAATTGATTAAAATCAATTATATAGTTTGATTAATCCCTTTAGGCTTATATTTAATCATTTGATGTCATTTATTAATTGATCCTTGGATTTGATTGATTTTATCCCAATTTTATTAATAAATGTCCATTTGATTTTGATTTGGTCTGTTTTGATGAGATTTGAAGCATTTTGCTGATATTTGTAGATTTGCTTGATTAGAGAACACCTGCCCAATTTTAGGTGTCTACAAATGCCCCTCTTTGAATTGATGTGAAAAGCACATTGATTCAAAAAAAAATTGTATGTCTTGATCACTGATTTGATGCTTGATTGATTGATTAATACAAAAACCTGATTGACTGATAACCTGATTTGATGATAAAAACCTGAGTTGAAACCGTGATTTGAAAATTGATATGATACCCTAATATGCAGATTGATTTGATAATGTGATAATACCCCACTGATGATGTTTGAAATTCTAATGCCCTAGATTTTATTGATGTTAGATGCAGATCCTAATTTGACATTGTGATGATGCCCCCTCTGAAATGAAAACAAATTGATGTCCTGAAGGAACATATGATGAAACTGATATAAAATAGATTCAATATGTTTTCATTTCTAAAAAACATTGATGATGATCTTGGCCACAAAACATTCCCCATTGTGAATAAAATGAAAATTAGGTCAAACTGGGTCAAAAATCTCTCCAAAATTAGGTTAAATAGCTTAAATAGGTTGAAAACCCCATTTTTACTATTCATTTTCACTTTTTACCATAGATATTTTTCTCTGATCCTGCTGAGTTTGATAGCGATGGTGGTCCCCATTTGAGAGCATCGGTTTGAGCAAGCATGTCGGTATCAGAGACCCCTTGACTATGGACATCTGATAAGTGTTTTCAAACCTCCTAGTGTATTTATTTCTTTATTTTGATTGCGTTTATTTAATTTAAACATGCTTTTTCGGATAGAGTAGGTCAAATGATGCCTAGCATAGGTTAAATGATGCCTAGACACATGAAATGACACATCCGTGTAGTGAAATGATGCCTATGCATAAGAAAATAATGCATGGTAGTTAGGTTAAAATTGGCATTTGATCAATAAACTGCCGCCTATCAAACCCTAGGGAAAAAGTAGATTTTAAATGCCGCCTAGTATGTTTGAAATGATGTGTAGGATGATAAAATGATGCGTACACTATAAAGTGATGCCTCCAATGAATCAAATCACACCTATCATAGTTTAAATGATGCTTAGCATGAAATGACGTGTACATTATGACAAGTGATGCGTGTAATGAAATTTGATGAAAACCTTGATTTAAAAAGTACAAACTGCTTTCTGATTGATCGTTTAGATTACTAGATTGATTTCCAAGATAGATAGATGTGTGTTAGTAATGCTTCCAAGTGTTTAGGATATTATAATGATCATAAAAATGGATATCTGATTTGTCAATCTAATAGGATAGAAAACTGATTGATAGGATAACTAATCATATTGAGCCCTTCTCAAGATCTAGAGTTAGGAATAATAAGTTGATACACTCAAAAAGAGCAAAGGATTGATTTGATTGGTTTGATTGAGGTGAAATGATCTACTAATAAAATGATACTAATATGATTCATTTCTTTGCAAAATAGGCACGGTTCTGTAAGTTGTACGTATGGAATCTATCTTTGTTGATACTTGATTTATCTGATGAGTTGATTGGTCCAGAGATTTGCATTATAGAGCAGTGTGGTTTGAGTTTCCTCCTTGAGCTTCCCTGGTTCCAGCTGAACCAGGGTTTACTGATAGCTATGGCAGAGCATTGGCACTTTGACCATAATACCTTCCACCTACCCCTGGGAGAGATGAAAATCACTCCCGAGTATGTCTATAGATTGCTGCGCATTATTAATCAAGGAGAGCGGGTTTATTATGATCAAGTTTATGATGGCAATGTATGCAGAGGTGTGTTTGATGCTTATATGATCAGGGATAACTTTAAGAAACCCCCTCCTAGGAAAAAGTGTAAAAGCCTGGTGAATCGTACATTAATTTAGGGGTAAAATTTTATTGATGATGGTGAAGTTTTTTTCCAAATTAGGAAAATTATATAAAGGCATAGGTGATTTTTTCCCTGTCGAATGAAAATTCCATAAAATCGTGGTGAATTATAAATTAATGTGGGGGAAAATATATAATATATGAGGTGAATTATTTTCTTGTGAACGTAAACAAAAATTTGTACTGGCTATTTTTATGTGTCGTTTGAAAATATATTTATTTTATTGGCTAATCTATCGTTAATTATGGGAAA
Source organism: Thuja plicata (assembly GCA_018584345.1). Lineage (NCBI taxonomy): Eukaryota > Viridiplantae > Streptophyta > Pinopsida > Cupressales > Cupressaceae > Thuja > Thuja plicata. Next base: position 5,539,031 of record MU223187.1, on the reverse strand, counting down.
AATAAATATTTTATTTGGCGATTCTCAAAAGATGGGACTCGTCAATGCGTCATGTGGGCCAATGCCAAATAATATTAAATGTCTTATTTGAGACCATTTGATTATCGTAGATCAATGGCTGAAGTTTAATTTTGACCCAATTTCATGAAGGATACAAATTTTTCCAAGAAGTCACGCGAATAATGACACGTAACATTGTAATTTATGCAACGTGCAACGAATATCACTTTTATTTGTTGCGAATATAAATGATTACACATTGGACACATAACCTAATTAGGTATTGTTAAATGTATTATTTGAGACCATTTGATCATCCTAGATCAATGTTGAAATTTAATTTTGGACCAAATTTCTGAAGGAAACTGACTTCTACAGGAAGTCACTGGAACGATGACACATATCAAGCCTTAAAAAGTGCACCGTAACCATGATCGTTGATTACTACTGGTTATTTTTTGACGTGGATGGTGGATAGTGCAATTGCAACTTGTAACTTGTAACTCAAAAATAAATAAATTCCTTGTCAGTGACATTCTTTAGCTGCCATCTTTAACTATGAATAGTACGCATGCATTTATGGGAAAGATTTACATTTCGATATGAAAGATTAAGGAAAGTCGATTTAAATCTCTCACATGCATAATACACATAATGCATTTATGGAAATTGTATTAAATAAGATTAAAGAAAGAATAATTATTAATTTCTAAGTATTCGTGATCACTACTATCAATCAAGGGGTCGGGTCTATTTAAAGAGAATATGGTTTCTTTCTTCTTCATTTTTCTTTTGGTAGATTAAGAGTCAGAGCTACCGGTGGTAGAAATTGTGCCTCTGGTTTTAAGGTTTAGGTTTTTAGGTCTTTAGGCTTTCAATAATTAAAGATGGAT
>MU223187.1:5506861-5518367 GCA_018584345.1 Thuja plicata | reverse complement strand
AGCTTACAAAAAAATCAAGTAATCAATATATATATATATATATATATATATATATATATATATATATAATACCTCTTCTCTACCTTTCTTGAAGTAAGGAATTGAAAGGAAAGAACAAATATATTTCTCTCTCTATTTCCCTTATTCAGAATAAGTTTTGAAGGACTAAAATTTTCTTAGGAAAAACAATATGAAAATTATACCTTCAGTAAGATTCATATATGCCTAATTAGAAAACACTTGGGTAAAGAACCTATGTCCCCAAGGTTTTACCATTTACGTTTGGGTTAAAATAAGTGTTTTATTCTTGTAAATTGAAAAGTTATATCAATTCTGTATTCCATTTTAATAGGTACAAAATTAATCAAGAAAGACTAAGGTAAGAACATACTAACATCCAAGTATTTTCTCTTGGAGTTGGTATTTAATTCTCTATCTTAAAGTTTGAAGTAAAAATCTGCACTTTAAATGTGTATTTTCTAGATGCCTCATGAATAGACAAAACTATCAATAAGAATTATGAAAATGAATTTGGCTTAGGTGTGCATGATAATCCTCATTTCTATGGTAATATTTCTGGTTGGTTGTCTATAGTATAGGAATTTGGAGTTATAGAATGCAAGTGGAATGGTATTGAATAGTTATCATTATAGAGATGAACCTTTATGTTGTGAAATGAAATCAATTATGTAGGTAATCATGGTAGTGGAATATGTTGTTTTCTTTAATACGAATAAAAAGGAATCATGCATATTAGGTTAAGGGTATGATTGGGTACTCCTGAATTCTCTTGAGGAAAGAAAAGGCAAAGATGATTAATATGTTGGTAACATAATTAGTGGAAATTGGGTAGTAGCAATGTGTTTCTCCTCCTCTTAATGGTTCTATGAGTATTTCTAAAGTAACAAGTTTATACGAACTCATCATTGTACTATTTAAATTTGATTGGAAGTAGGTGTGTTTGTACAAGTGCCCGACATACATTCTGCAGGGAATGGTATTCTATATTAATGGTGCAATAGTTGGATAACCTGTCAGAAGTTATCTAGGAGTAAGGTTAGGGTAATCTAATGATAGTATAGGTTATATTAGGTGTTTCTAATTTCATTCTTGTAAAAATAAATGTATTTATGTGTGTGTTCTACATTATATTCGAGACACTTCATGATAGGAGATATATAGCTGCTACATAATAAGGAACTATTTTGTGTTTGCTAAGAGTTTCCTATAGAACTAGGTGTTAAGGTAAATTATAAGCTAAATAATGCTTTGTTGAATGCGATAAGTTGATTTCTCGTATAAATTTTTTATGCTATCTTGTATTGGTTTACTATTTTAGGGTCCCTATTTGAAAATTGCATAGGAACTTTTAAGATGCTTCACAATTATAATTACTCCTAAGGTTTAAAGAGATATTATATCATACTAGAAAATGTAATACTTTTGCAATTCATATTTTCTATCTTGTTAGGTTTTGAGATGTTATCAAGAATTCTTACCCTTATCTTAGTTACAATAAATAATAACTTTGATTTTGAAAAAAAAAGAGTAAGAATATCAATATATAAACCATATTTTTATTTATACCTGATATTAGTCTTAGTAGGAATGTATATAAGGAACTATCAGGGGTTACAAATTGGTGTAAAAGAGAAAATACATTTTAATTCTACGTGTCTTGTATGTATAAGGTTCTTGCATTATAATAGTCTATTTCACAAAATTTCCATGAGTGATCTTATGTTAATCTTAAATACGTTAAAACAACGTAAGAACCACAAAATTGTGATAACCTGATTACTTGGAAAGGTTCTATTATTTTGTTAGGTATTTGTTTGTTATGTATTATGAATGTTTTAGTACTTACCAACTTCCAGGAGTAAGTCAGATCTAAGGGGGGGAGGATGTAATGCCCCTCCAACCCTCGCAAAACCTGATTACACTTGTTGGAAGTTTGAGACTTTTATTCTCTACTAATGATTCTGATTGAAGTTAGTCGTCCAATCTATCTCATCTCCGCGTAAGTGTTTGATGTATATTTCTCTTTGAGTAGTGATGCCAACTATGTGTTCATGATATTTTAGGAACATCGTCTTATGAAACAATTTGATACGTTTGTTGTGTGAGGAACTTCCTTTTTGATGGTTTGAGTACACTGGGATGAAATAATTTGATTAAGATACTTTTATGACTATGTTCTGGATGGTGTATATATGTTGTCCAAAATTTCCATAAATATTAGGTTCTTTTTATGCTTTACCTAATCATAATTAACATTCTTGTATGATTTAATTAATTCTTATGATGATAACTATTAATTATGGATTAAACCAAATCACCTGATGGATCATATTATGGATTCAATTTGATGCTTATTTTATAATTAATTAGTATTACAGGTTCTTATACCCTAGTGACATCATACTTGAACTCTATGCTTTCTCTTATTTGATTAGATGATGAGATGCTTTCAAAATATGTTGGATAATATGTAAATGATTTGAATGCCACCTAATGAATATATATTCTTAGAATATTTAATGAAATTTGGTTTATATACATGATGACATTATCAATGATGATAGTTTATTTTTACTTTGAGATTGTGGTGGAGCTAACAATACTAACTCAGTCATGATTTAGAATTAGTATTATATGGTGTGTGTGTGTGTGTAGGATGAGGGGAGGCAGTCGTAGTCACTTATGTGGGAGATCCACATGATGTTGCACTCCCCCTCCTTATTTTTCACTACTTGCACATATATGTATATATTTGTGTTTCTCAACTTGGTGATGCAGGATGCAGGTACCAAGCATCGACTCCACCTAGCCACACAGGTCTGAGCATACCTTTAAAATCCTCTAATGTTGTTTTCATGGAGATATTACCAAGGTTTCCCCAAGTCACCCTATTTGGGTTTGGGTTGTATTATTATTTATATGGTTTTGATATTTATATCTTGGTCAGTTGACTATGTTCTTTTATTCTTGAAAGTTATGTTTTTAATATAATTCTTGGTTATTTTATTAGATAAATAAATAAATAAATATATGTATATGTATGTATATATGGGTGCACACACACACACAAATATATATATATATATATATATATTTGTGTATGTATAAAGATATGTATGTGTATAATTAGAGTTGTGATGTAAATATTGTATTGAGACAAAAATAAAAATAATAAAATAATAGAAGAACTAATGTTATTATGCCTAATTGGCAAAACTAGCTTTCCAGGAGATTTGAACTCAAGACCTCCTAGGAGTAAGGCTAGCTGGTTACCATTGAATTATGTGAGTTACTTGATCATGTTTCTTATCATTGGTATAATTGATTACTTCGTAAGCTTATTTAAGTTAATAAATAATTAAATTTGAAACCTATCATTCACGAGAATAATTGATTTAATTTGAAACCAACTATGGAAGTTGAAGAAGTTGCTTCCCATAAAAGCAACTCCTCCAACCATATAGTTGTCTATATGTATAACGTAAAATATTTTATGAGGAGGGACCTAGTTTTGGGAGATTCAAAGAATAGGATTGGCTATGTGAAAATGATATTATTTACTCAAGCATTGAGGAAGAGGATAGTGTTTTTTTTTTTCTAAGAAAATGGAGAAATGGTTGTTGCAAGAAAAAATTACTGTCCTAATGCGAAGGCCATATCTCTCTAACCCACTATTGGATTTTACTACGTTTTTAATATGTTGGTAAGAACCTAATTGTGCCACTTCTCACTAGAGTGATTGAATAAATATGTTGTGGTTCAAAATTTATAGATCTCTGTGTATGGATATATCCAGGAGGACAACAATTAGAAAGTTAGAAAGCTTGAAGGTTTATGGAATTTCTCTAACACTAAGGGAATTCTCTAGAGGACTCCAGGTAGAGTTTGAAACTAGAAATAATTTTCCTATGTCTATATTATTTATTGGAGTAATGTGTTTTTATTGTATTTTCTCCATTATTGATCATACCTATAGATAAATAAGGTAGTTTAAAAATGTTCATAATGAAATCTAGAAATTAAGTATATGTATCTAATGTGTTGGCTTGATGAGTTTGTCACTATCTATTTTTGGGAGTGATTATGTCTTCTTGTCTATTTTTTAATTCTATGTGGATTTTATGTTTGAATAGTGGTTAAAGTCATGTTTAATTGTTATTGAGTTTTGGAAGCTTTAGGATGTCAGTTTATCACCCTTCCTTTTGATAGTTTATCTCATTTGGGATTATTTTCTTCTATGTTCATTTTATTGATTGAATTTGATCATAATGTCTTACTTAAGGTATCTTGAGTATGTGACATCCTTTTACTGTTCTTATGTTTTTTATGGTTATGGTTAGGATTCATCCTGGTGGTCTGAGTACACAAGAGAGTTTCCTAAACCTCTAAAATAAAGTATTTGAAGTATTTCAATTCTTTTGTCATGTTTTGGGTAGTGGAATAGGTACCCTAGGTGAGTGTCTCACCATAGGTGTTGGAACCCTAAAGTGGTTTGTAGATGATCCTATCAGTGGGTTATTAAAAAGTGATAACCTAATAATGAATCTGGGAAAGGGGGGAAACAAAAGATAATGAAACAAAATATAATAATGCCCACATAGTCCTATTGGACTATCGGGACCATGGGTAACTGCCAGGATGCATCCCTAATCATAAAGGGTGGAACAGGGTTACATGGTTTCCAGGAAGGATCCCAATAAATAGGATATGTGATGACACTCACTTAGAGGCTATGCTAGAAACCTAATACTTGTGTATAGTTAAGTGATATTTTGTTATGTCTTATATTTATTTAAGTTATTATTTTGTGAAGTCTTAGATTGCTTAGGGCCTTGTGTGGACCTTGGTTCTATCTCCTAGCATGGGGGAGTGGAACTACATGGTTCCACATAGTTGGGTGGTTAATCTTATTGAGGTACTGTTCATGGTTGCATGGATGACTTTGCCTTTGGATTCATGCTTGGAAGCAGTCAAAGATTCTACTTCTACATCAGGTACTTCAGTGAATTGTAGTTTTGATGTATTTATTTATTGAAATCCCTTGTTGGGTAATGTAATGAAATGTAAATGAAGGGTGAATCAATGGAATGGGAATGGGTATTTCTAGGTGAAATGAAGGGAAAAGTTATGCTCTAACTTGTATATGTCACAAATATTAAAATAATGTGGAATTTGTCATTTGTTTCCCTCTAATGCTATCTTGTAATAAAGTAAGTGATCTCTTATATAATTGACTATAAAGGAATATTATGAAATGATTGGTTTATGAATGAACTTTTATTTATGTCAAAGATAAATCTTATTGTTAGATAAGAAGGTCTATAGGAATGATAAATGATTGATAATGGAATTAAAATTGTGGAATAGTTGTATAATTGTGAAAGGAGATGCCAAATATTAAGATAAGTTTATAATAAAAAAAAGTACAATACACTTTTGGTTCAATGTAACCTGTGATAGTAACTCAATAAATTGATTCACATATTGTTAACTTATTATTCATATTAAGAATGATTTAAGAACATTTTGGGTTGGTGTCTTGAAATATATCTAGTACAATGTACATCTAGGTGGTAGGGTATGCGATAATGAATGATAATCTTTACCCTAATGTCTATATGAAACTAAATTTATAAGATGCTTTATAGATGTTATGAATTCCATTTGTTAGTTATGAAGAATGGATTGTGTTGGTAAATTAAATGTTGGTGACTACTCATTGAAACATGTTCATCACACAGTAGTCATTTATTCTAAAGGGTTATAAATATATTAGACTTGTAACTCATTATGAAACTCTTAAATGTAATTAGATTAATAAATATTATTTGAGTAGAAGTGTTACAGAACCTATGAGGACTAGGAAATCTTAGTTATGTTGCATTCATGTTTTGTGAGCATATGTGTATTGATTCTTTTTAAAATGTGCATTGTAATAGTTCAAAAAAAAATTTGTCTTCATCTTTAGAGATTAGATGGTCAGTCCTCTTGGGTTCCCTATTGAGGCATTACATTTTTGAGGACTTGATTGCAAATCCTCGATGATTTGATTGGGGTTCTTGTGTTGTGGCATAGTTATATCATGATTTGCACGAAATAGTATATCGAGTGAGTGCATCTTCATCAACAGGTGCTATTTAATTGCAGTTATGGACCTGGGAGCACATCATTGTGATGAGACCTATAGAAGCATGAGTATGAGGTTGAGGATGGTCTTATGCATTTTTATATGATGGGATGGTTGTCCAACATCATCTGGGAAAGATTGAGTACTAGCGTCATACTATTGATGATATAGATCAGGTCATATGGAGACCTTACCTTGGCTATGAGGTATGGAGAGAGGATGATGATGAGCTTCCATATGTATTTTCCCCTTGTTGGATGATTGGTTGATCACCACTTGTTATCAAGAGATTATACTTTGGTAGAGTTTTGAGACACTATGATAGAGTACAAGATATGCCTTAGGTATGGCATTATATGCATGGGTATAGGTAGAGAAATCCATGTGGGGAGCTTAGGTAGATTATGAGTTTTCTTGAACTGAGATTGAGAGATTGGGATTCATCTGATGGGACATGTTAGAGCATGTTGCTAATGTAGGAGTGTCTGATGAGTATAGAGAGTGGTTTTCTCTCCATGGGTTTATGATATTTACTGATCAAGAAGAGTTCATTCCTGATATGGATGATACTTATAATGATGATAGAAGAGAGGGTGGTGGCAGAGGTGGTGGTTTGAGAGGTCAGAGACAGCAAGCTCCTAGAGTATCAATAGCTCCTAGGGTTCCTAGAGCTTTAGGAAAAGGACAGGTTGGACCTCAGATGTGGGGTGGACATGTCAGGGCTAGGGGTGGTGGATTTGGTTATTTGACATAGAGACATGTACAGTTTCATCCCATACCATCTACATTGTGGGGTCATCAGAGACAGCGGGTTGCAAGACAGGCACAGATAGCTGTTGTGAGATGGGGCTTAGGACCACAGATTCAGGCTCCTTTACAGGGACAGGTTCATGCACAATAGGTTCCTCCATAGATTCCTATTATTCCATAGGTTCCTCTTGTTCCACAGATTCATGTTGTACCACAAGTAGTTCCATAGATTCCTATTGCACCATAGGCACCATAGGCTCCTCAGGTGATATATTCCTTGACATAGGATGCGAGGACCTTATAGGCTGGTATGACATTGATGACTAGTAGGATTGATCAGGTGGCTACCATGATGTAGCATTTTATGATGATGATGGCACAAATGCCTAGTATAGCTAGCACCAGCTAGGTACCTTTGACTACACAAGATAGATCAACTGATAGAGATCCTGATGGAATAGGTGATGGATCAGGTGCTAGTATAGGAAACAGATTGGGTGCCCCTACTGGGTCTTGAGATAGATTGGTATTGATCCTTTGGATATACATTCATGTATCATATTTATTGTTGATCAAGACTTTGATAATTTATCATTTAGTCGATGATGTATCCTGATATACAAATGTTGATGGACATTCATTTGATGATCTTGTTAGTAATAACTGAGAGGGGGGTGAATTAGTGGTCTCAAAAATTTATCCAATTTAATCCACCAATCAATACTTCTCCAATTATTAATTCCCTACAAGATGCATGCCTTTGAAATACTTGAAACAAATAACTGTCTATCGATTTACCTTGTCTATCCTTATTCTCCTTGATAGTCGATAAGCAGCAAACTATATTTACTGATACTCAGTAAATATGTAGAGTATACCAATCAATCCATAAATTCATATGTAGAATTTAAAACAATAAAGTAATGAACCATACACATATAACACAAGGATTTTAACGTGGAAAACCTGTTAAGGGAAAAACCACTGGGACCGGTACCCCAAATTTTCACTCTTCTGAAGTGAGCCATGTTAGGAGCCAACCCTGTTAAAGGTTACAAACACACTATTAAGTGTGACCTTGTTAGATGATTTTTATACATAGGTTGTCACTTAGTATCTGGCATCTATGCTACCATCCTTGAATTAGTCTCATGACTGTAGATAGGCTTTATGCTAATCTTACTACCATCCTTGAATCAGCCTCCTTAGATTGTCAATAGGCTTTAGGTAAGACCGATGCTACTATCATGAGTCAACCTTCTGGTAATCTGTTAGGATATACCTCAATTACAAAAGATTGTTAAGTCCTGCTTTGTTAAGAGACTTAATGCTTCAATGGTTAAACTGAAACAAAATGACCTGTTTCTAATGCAACTGAATTGCAGATTTTCAGATCTATTTACTTAAAATATATTTTTGATCAATGTATCAATTCAATTCCTTTGTACTTAACTATTTCTGCCCTATGATACTGTGAATTTCTATTCGTCGGTGTTTTCAAAATTCTTTAGCTCTCCCTTAGCTTGATTGATCAGGACTATATGAAGTTTATCCTTCATCAGTTTCTCTTCAACACCTTCTATTAGTTCACTCCCCCATGTATCTGATTACTTTCTTGTGGGAATGAATTATGCTTGTCTCTTAAATAGAAATGATGCTCCTTAATTCTAGGTTCTTGATTCTTGATTCTTGGCGTGAAAAACAATCTAGCCAAATTGATTTGCGGCTTTAACTCCTATTTTATCTTGTAGTTATCTTATTTCCAACTGTACAAATCATTTACTTAACTGTGGTCGATTAAAACAAATCAAACAACCAGTTAAGTCTATCCTTTAGCTCTGCTAGCTAGATATTTTGTCATTTTTTATCTTTCTGTTCTATTGGTCAACTCTATAGTTTATCGCCGGTGATAACTTCCCATTCCGTTGGTGTCACTTCAGTTAGCTTTTGGATCTCCATCCGTTGGGTATCATTGGATCTTGCTCATCGGGAAACGCTATTTTTTTTTCTCATCGGGCATCCTTTGATTATGCTTCGTTGGGCAACACTGTCTTCTTCTCGTCGGGCATCACTGTGACTTTATCTCTATCTTTACTGATGGTGTGCACTCAGCCGGTGTAGTCTGTCACTTAGTGAATACTTGACTTTTATGCATTGTTGAAAGCATAACCTTTATTCCATTGATTCTCTGAAGTCTTTGGCATTATATATATGACCATATAGATGATATCAAGTTGACATCAATGACAATACAAACCATTAACTGATTTAATGTCTTACATCATCTTCAACTTAATATAGTCAACCATTTAACTAGTTACATGTCATCAATCTCTCCCTTTGGAATTGATGGCAACATGATATATTATCATACTATACTATTGCTAATACAATATGAAATACAATTGTTGAGATTCATCAAATTACCAAATAGTTTGTTTTGATAACTGATAAAATGTCTGACTCCCGGTGAGCTATGTATTAGCTCAGATTTGATTCTTGTAGCTTTCTATTTCTTCTTCTGATGTGTTGTGTCCTCTTTGACTGTTCTGCTTCTTTGATGTATTTGTCTTTTGTTTGCAAATTTTATACAAATTCTCTCCCTTTGGATATGATCTCTCCCTATTTGGAGTAATCTGATAATGAATAGTTTCTGATGATAATATGGATACATTCTCTCCCTTTGACATTAATTCCAAACAAATATTTTCACAAATATCTGACATATTGTCAAACAATGTCTTCTATCCATAATATATTCCTTGAATTTCCCTTATCCATCATCAATATAACAATCTATTCTGGTGCTCTAGTTCTAATATATACCTCTCTGTATATAGATGTAGCTTTAAAGTTCAGCTTCTGCTTGCATCAATCATGAATGATATTCTGATAATATATGGCTGATGCAGCGTCCAGTCCTTTTACTGACTGTTAGACATGGGTTTGACCCCTAGTCTTTTTCTTAGGTTCTCAAATGTATCCTTGGGCAGTGGCTTGGTGAAGATATCAGCCAATTGTTCTTTTGAATGCACATATTCAAGTATCACCTCCTTTTCTTGAACTTTTTTCTCTTAAATAATGATACTTGATGGAAATGTGTTTAGTCTTTGCATGCATGACTAGATTCTTGGCAATATTTATTGCACTGGTGTTATCACAATAGATAACTACTGGTTCTATGATCTTCATATGCATACCTTCTAGCAACTATTTGATCCATGCAATATTTGAGCAGTTTGTAGCAGCAACAAAATATTCTGCTTCTGCAGTAGACTAAGAGATGCAGCCTTACTTCTTGCTAATCCATGTGACAAGTTTGTCACCCATAAAGAATGCTCCTCCAATTGTGCTCTTCCAGTCATCAATATTTCCAGCCCAATCAACATCGGTAAACTCTTTTAGTTCAAATTTAGCTTCTCTTCTATACCATAAGCCAAATTCCTCAGTATTCTTCAGATATCTTAGTATTCTTTTCACAGCAATTATATGTGATTCCCTGGGGTTAGCAGAAAATCTAGCAACAATTTCTACTGCATGTGCAATATCTAGTCTAGTGTGTACAACATACATGAGTTTCCCTATCATTGATCTGTATAGAGTCTAATTTACCTCTGTTGTCTTGTCTTCCTTTGTTAATTTGCATCTAGTAGCCATCAATGTTCCAACAGGTTTGGAATCTTCCATCTTGAATATTTTTAGGACTTCTTTGATGTATTTGGACTATGTAATGAAAATACCTTCACTTTGTTGAATGATCTGCAGACCAAGAATGAACTTGATCTCTCCAAACATAGACATCTCAAACTCTTTTCTCATCTCATCAGCAAATGATTTGCATAGCATATCATTGCCTCCAAATATGATTTCATCAACAAATATTTCAGCAATCAAAGTGTTAGCATTAGTATCTTCTTTTAAATAAAGATTATTGTTTTCACTTGTCCTCATGAATCCAATACTTATTAGATAGGAATGAATTCATTCATACTAGGCTCTAGGAGATTGTTTTAATCCATACAAGGCTTTGTGAAGTCTACATACCATGTTCCTCTTTTCTGGATCCACAAACCCTTCTAGTTGCTTAATGTATACCTCTTCTTCAAGTATTCCATTTAGGAATGCTGACTTGACGTCCATTTGATATAATTTGAATCCTTTGTATGCATCATAAGCAAGTAGAATTATTACTCCTTCTAGAATAGCAATGGGTGCAAAGGTTTCTCCATAATCTATACCTTCCTCTTGTGCATACCCTTTGTATACTAGTCTTGCTTTATTCCTTGTGACTTCTCCATTCTCGTTCAATTTGTTCTTGAATATCCATTTTGTACTAATGAAATTCTTGTCATATGTTCTTGGCACAAGTGACCATGTCTTTTTCTTCTCAATCTATTCAATCTCATCATTCATAGCACTTATCCATTCTTCATTATCTAGTGTAGCATTGACAGACTTTGGTTCAAACTTACAAATTAATAAATTTGAGTTTAAAGACTTACTCCTTGTTCTTGTACCAGCTTTCTTATCTCCTATGATCTGGTCCTCTAGATGGTTCCTTCTTACATATCTTGCAAGTACAGGTACAACTCTTTGCATATCAGCTTG
>MU223187.1:5469790-5489307 GCA_018584345.1 Thuja plicata | reverse complement strand
TTACTTTCACAGATTGAACCTCTAAGTGTTGAAGATGCTTGTAATGATTCTGATTGGAAGAATGCAATGAAAGAAGAATTAGATCAGATAATCAAAAATGATACATGGGAATTGGTCCCTAGACCCAATGACAAAATTGTGATTGGAACAAAGTGGGTATTCAGAAACAAGATGAATGAAGATGGTATAGTAGTTAGAAACAAAGCAATATTGGTATGCAAGGGATATGTGCAGAGAGAAGGAATAGACTACACTGATACATTTGCCCCTATGAGCATACTGGAAGCCATAAAGTTATTCTTGGCATACGCAACATTCAAAGACTTTAAAGTTTATCAAATGGATGTAAAATCAGCTTTTCTGAATGGTGATTTGAATGAAGAAGTCTACATTGAATAGCCTGAAGGATTTAGTCTTTCAGATGAACCAGACATGGTATGCACATTGAAGAAAGCACTCTATGGTCTTAAACAGGCCCCAAGAGCTTGGTATGAGAGACTTGATGGTTATCTTACCAAGATTGGATTCAAGAAAGGAGCAGCAGATTATAACCTATTCACAAGAGAAACACCGGATGGATTATTGTTAGTTGCTATATTTGTTGATGACATTATCTTTGGGGGTAATGACAAGCTTAGTAAAGCATTTGCAAAAGAAATGCATAATGAATTTGAAATGAGTATGGTTGGTCCTATAAAATATTTTTTGGGACTAAATGTAAAGAAAATAGATAAAGGTATATTCATTAATCAGTCTAAATATGTGAAGGAAATATTGAAGACTTTTCAAATGGATGATTGTAATCCCGTATGCACTCCCATGATAACTGGTAGCAAGATTTCAAAAGATGATGACTCCATAGTAGTTGATAATACATTGTAAAAATCTATGATTGGTAAACTCATTTATCTAACTCAATCTTGACCTGACATATCTAATGCAGTTGGCATTGTTGGAAGATTTGTAGCTGAACCCAAGCAGAGTCACCTAATGGCAATCAAGAGGATATTCAAATATCTAAAGGGAACTATAGACTATGGTTTATGGTATCCTAAATCAGAGAATGTAAAGCTTCATGTGTATACAGATGTAGATTGGGTAGGTTGTATTGATGATAGGAAGAGCACTTTAGGAGGAGCAGTATTCCTTGGAGACAGATTGGTTTCTTGGATAAGCAAGAAGCAGAACTGTATTTCTCAGTCAACAACAGAAGCTGAATATGTTATAGCAGCACTGAATTGTTCAACTATGGTTTGGATCAAGTAGATGGTTAAAGACTTTGGTATTTAGGTTTATTATCCTATTGTTATTCATTGTGATAATACTAACACTATCAACATGTCTAAGAACCCTGTGATGCATGCAAAGACAAAACACATAGAGATCAAGTATCATTTCTTAAGAGAAAAGGTTGCAGACAAAGAAGTTAAATTGGACTACGTGAACACCAAAGAATAGTTGGCAGATATTTTCACAAAGCCCTTATCAAAGGATACTATTGAGTATCTCAGGGAGAATTTGGGAGTAATTCCCTCTCCTAAGTTTGTTTAGAAAAAGAAGCAAAGACATCAGTCAAAGGGGGAGTATATAATAAGGAGGAGTATGTACTAAGGGGGAGCATATACTCTAGGGGAGTATATACATGGAACAAAAACAAAAATAGAGGAACTGAAGTAGTTTAGAGAAATATTTGTTGAGGATATTGAGAATATTGTAAAAGAAAGAGGACACCATGAATAGAGGATTTTTTTGATATCATATGTTGCCATCAATTTCAAAGGGGGAGATTGTTGGAGATTTGATTCTAAAAGTGTAACGGTTTAGGGCCGATGTATATCACGTGTTTCTTGAGTTGTGCCTATCTTTTGTATATGTGTGTGTATATTCATGATTAGTTATGAGTTGATGATATTAATCCAAAGGTGCCAAAATTGCTTCAAGAAGATTGCAAAGTTAGAGTTAAATTGGTGAGGCCGACTTAGTGAAGCGTTGCATCTTTTTGGTTTATACTTGCGCAGTTGTAATTATGCTTGCATGCTTAGTAGAGCCGACAATAATGTTATGAAGATTTGTCTTATAGGTCCCATGATCTCATACTATGAGGAAGATACTTATAGCAAGTTAAAGGTGACACGCTAAGTGTGAATGATATGAAAAGAGAAGAAAGCTGTACAGAGCAGATCATCAGAGTTGGTTCATTCATCAAGAGTCTATGTGAAGAAGTGAAAGATTGAAATACACTGGAACTGATCAAGAAAACAAGTCTACTCAATAGTTCATCATCAAATATAGTGCATATCTGTTATTTAGAAGGTTTTAGCCTTCACCATCAAGTAGTGAGCTTTTGGACAGTGAGTCCACCACCCCTAGTAGGGTTACTTGTAAAAGACTCCTAACAGGGTCTGACCCTTAACCAGGTCACTATACTTATTGCATTATATTGTACAAATCCTAACAGGGTTGAAATATCTTCTTACAGGGATTACTACAAATAAGTAGAGTTTATTGTGGGTGCTAATTCCCACCGGAGTTTTTACCATTTGGTTTCCCCGTAATCAAATTGTGTGTTGAGTACTGTGTTATTTGATTATGCATTTACTTTGTTGTATTCTAAAGTTAAAGAAGTAAAAATAAATGAAGTTACTGATAACTGATTCACCCCCCCCCTCTCAGTTATCCTTTGGGACTATTCTAACAGTGTGATCAATAAAATTCCAGCCCCTAAACCATTTTGAGTGTATGATCCATCGAAATACAACTTCCATGTCTTGGCTTCCACATTAACTATTTCTGCATCTGGAAATTCAACTTGGATAGGATGAGTAGAGACTAATGGATTTTCAGCCAATTGACTAGCAAGCCCTTGATATCTTTACGGTCCACATATTCAATGTCAAATTCACTAAGCACCATTACCCATTTAGAAATTCTTCATGTTAGGGTTGTTTTATTAAGAAAGTAATTTAAAGGATCAATCTTTGCAATCAGCTTCACGTTGTGCATCAATATGTAATGTCTTATTTTTTGTGAGGCAAAAACCACTGCTAGGAAAGATCTTTCAATGAAGCTATAGTTTAATTCATATTTGATCAAACTTCTACTCAAATAATAAATAGCTCTTTCTTTTCCTTCATCATCCTATTGTGCCAACAAAACTCCTAAATATCTTTCCGTAGCTGAAATGTATAGTAATAATGGTTTTCCTTTGATAGGAGGCATCAATATAGGTGGGTTGACCAAGTATGTTTCCAACAAAGTGAAGGGTTGTTCACATTCATCATCCCATGTAAAAATGGTATCCTTATGTAGAAATCTTGTGAATGAATGACACTTTTCCGCCAATTGAGAAATGAACCTCCTAATGGATTGAAGTCTTTCTTGAAGTGACCTCATTTGAATGATATTTTGGGAGTTTCCATGTCCATGATTTCTTTTACTTTCTCTGAATCCACTTCTATACTTTTTTCTGAAACTATATAGCCTAAGAACTTGTCGGATTGAATCCCAAATGCACATTTATTTGGGGTTAATCTCACTTTAAATTGTTCCAACCTTATGAAAATATTTTCTTGTATAGGAAGATGATATTTTATTTGATGTGACTTAGATAATATATCATCCACATAGATTTCTAGGAATTTATGCATCTAGGAAGGTATGCATCATGTCATGGAAGATAGTGGTCATTGCTCTTCAGTAAGTTGCTCCAGCATTTTCGAGGCCGAAGGGCATCAAATTCCAACAAAAGGTTCCCCAAGGGTATTTAAAAGAATTATTTTCTTGGTCTTCAGGTTTAATATAAATCTTATTTTATCCACTAAATCCATCCATTAATGAGAACATATAATTCCACGTCGTTAAATCCACTATAGCATCAATGCTAGGAAATGGAAAATCATCCTTATGACAAGCAAGGTTAAGGTCTCAAAAATTTGTGCATACTCTAATGGATTTTTCACATTTGGTAACTGGTACAATGTTGGAGATCCATTCTGCATAAGCTATTACTCTTATGAATCCAACCTTTAATAACTTTTCCAATTCTGCTTTGACTAACAGAGCTATATGTGGATGCATTTTTCTCAACTTCTTCTTTACAGGTTTGACACAGGGTCTCACATTAAGATGATGCATTATGAAGCTAGGATCCAACCCTGGCATGTCATCATATGACCATGCAAAGTTAATTTTCTTTTCTTGAAAGAATTAGATGAACTCCTTCCTTTTTGATATTGGGGTTAATGCTACTGCTAAGTGAATAAACTTTGGTTCCAAGTCGGTTCCAATGTTAACCTTTTCCATTAGCTCTATGATAATAGGAGATCTCTCATCATCATGTTTTGGTAGGGTATCCAACATCTCTTCCTTTGGTGCCACAGTTGGGTTTTCACCTTTGGAAACATCTTATATTTTTACGTTTTTAGGTTCTAGTATTGCCACATGGTGGTTTTCACCACTAGACCTTTTCATTTTTTTGAATTTATTTCTTTTAATTTTTTGATTGAGAGATTGGACCCCTTCCTCTATCATTATGTCCAAATTTTATTAATTGGTGGAAGAATATGGCTCAACCACATTTAGGTATTGGGCCATTGCATTGTTATTGGGAAAGTATAGTAGGTCACTTAGTTTGGTTAAGTCCCAATAAATGAGTTTGGGATGAGGAAGGGCTAAAGACTCATTAGGAAAATTTTTGTTTGAAGGATTCAAGGACATGACCTCATTTGATGGTTCATAAATTGTATCGCTTAGGTCTATAACATGTTCTTTCTCAAGCTGTTCCACGGAAGTAGGATCAAAATTTTCTTCACTAGAGTCCTCGTGAATTTCCATGGGAAAGAATGCATGAGGATTAAATATAAAATTTGAATCACCCCCCTCTCCTATGAAGGTACCCAAGGTTCACCTATCCATTGGTTTCCCCTAGATGTTTGACCTACATTAGATTCTTGAGGCTCATTTTATGCTTGTGTAGAATTTGAACTTTGATTCTCATTGTCTTGACTTTTGGCATTAGGAATGGTAGAATATGTATGAATAACATCAACCTCTTTATCATGACAAGAGTCTTTGGATAGGGAATCCCACTCATAATCTCTAGAATCATCCCCATTCTTAGATCCTACCATGTGTACATGCTCATGAAAATTATGCATAGGACTTGAAATTTCTCCTCTGTCTTGAGAACCTATTCTGGATTTCTCATCGTTTGACCTCCAAGGAGGTTCAATGGGTTCTATAAATCTTTGATTCCTAATTCCTAAGGGTCCTCTTCCCTTTTATCCCATTTTTTGCATAATTTGAAATCCCTTTCCATATTGATCGGTTTGGATATTAATATGTTGCACTCTTTCAACGAGATTGTTTGAAGTATCTTCCCCTTTGTAGAGCTATTGTAAAACTTCATTGTCCTCCTTTTATAGGGATGATTTGTCATTATCTCTAACAAAATGAGAGTTATATTTGTGAGGTGGATGAGCACTTGATGGTTTCCCATGTGTCTTTGAGGAAGTTGGAAAATCAAATAGGGAAACAGAATATTCCCCCACTCCTTTGTAATTGATTCTACATTGCTTTTCAAACCCTGGAGGGTTTCAAAATTTCTATCTTTGGTGTAGAAGCTTTAACTAAATTTTAATGTGAACTTTGACCCTCATAACTCACTTTCTCATTTCCCTTAGTTGATTTTGATGAGTTAGTTTGATTAGGATTTGAGTTAAATGTAGCATTTGATGTTAACTTAGGAAATTCCTCTTTAGCTTCTTCAATGGTGACATTGGGAATGATCCCTTCCCTATTATGAGGAATAAATATTTCATGAAGAGGTTTCAATGTGTTTCAATATTGAAAAGGATTAGAATCTCCTCCAATTGTGATTTCTTCACCCATGTGTGGAATTTAATACATTGATGATAGGTGGAAGGAACCGCTTGCATCTCATGAATCCATGGCCTTCCCAATAAGATATTATAAGTTAACTTCATGTCAAGGACTTGACATATGGTGTCTCTCTTGATAGGTCCATCTTGAATAGGTAACACTATCATGCCTTTTGAAGATCTTTCTTCCTCATCATAAGCCTTGATGGTAATTTTCTTTTTAGGATCAATGGATGATTTGGACAACCCTAAAGACTTGACAAGGTTCAATGTGCAAATGTTGAGACCAGCTCCTCCATCAATGATGACTCTTTTGACCCTATGCCTTTGGATTAAAAATTATATATGAAAGGTAAAATTTTGGGGATGGGTAATGGACATATCATCTTGTTGTGAAAATGAAAGGCAATGTGGTGCAACAAGATGTCCTACCATATTTTGAAATTTATCTTCCTCCAAAGTTATAGGAACATTAGTCTCCACTACGGATTTTTCCAAGATCTCCTTGTGATTGGGACAATGTTTTAATAACTCCAAAATAGAAATTTTTGCTGGAGTCTTTTGAAATTGATCAACCAAACTATAAGGATTTGTTGTAGTAGATATTTGTTTAGCCAAAATAGTTGATTGTGTAGGAGCACCCCCTTGTAGGTTAATAATTGATGCTTTCAGCCTAGTGATAGCATTATAAGTCTCCTCTGTGGGTTGTTCCTTTATCACCACAACATTAAAAACATTCTCATGTCTTGATAAGCTATTGATAGTATTGTCATAATGATGAGAAAAATTGACATTGTTGTTACCTTTAGAATTGTCGCCTTGGTTGTTCAAATTTGAAGACTCACCTTTTTGATGATTAAATAAAGGTTGTTTAAAGGCCGTATGATCCTCATTGTTTTGGGGCCCTTATATCTTAATTACACCATTGTCAATCAAATCTTGTACCACATGTCTTAGGCACATGCAATTATACATTTTGTGTCCTCGATTCCTATGGTATTCACAATGATTGGACTCACTCAACCAAGTAGGCTTTACTTTTGGTTCATAGGGTTGAGCCGTAGGTAAGTCAACAACCTTATTATAAATTAGGGTTATCAATGCATTCTCAAATGGTTCACCCAAGGGCATGAACTTCCTTCTAGATGATGGAGAAAAGAAGGGTTTATTCTTATTGACCTCTTGATTGTTCCCAAAGTTGTTATTATTGTTGTTGTTGTTGAAAGGCACTTTGGGTGCTTGACTCGCATTGTTAACTTGAGTAGGTATTCTTGTGAGGGTAAAAGGAGTGGCCTTCAAATTATTATCTTCCACAACTCCATAATTGACCACACCTTTGTTAACGGTCCTTATCTAAAATCGGTTATTGTTAGGAGGATTCCTATTTTGATTGTTGTTGGATGTATTGTTGTTAGAATTCTTATTATCCTTATAAATTTTAAGTTCTCCACTTTTAACTAATACCTCCTCTGTAGTGACTCCATTCTCAATTAGGTCTTGGAAATACCTAGGACATTGTAATATTAACTGATAATTCATCTCATTACTCAAGCTATTAATGAAGATGTCCATCTTCTCCTTTTTAGGTACACTTCGAGGGTGTCTAGCGAATACCGCTCTCCACCTTTGTAGGAAAAGTAGGAATCCTTCTCCCTCGTGTTTCTTGGTATTACATAAGTTAATAATCGTAACCTCGTGTTTGATATTATAGGAATAATGAGTTACAAATTTGGAGGCCAATTCCTCAAAAGTGTGGATGCCAGAGGGTAACTTGGAAAACCATTCCATTGCCATACCTCCTAAACTTCTTGGGAATAACCTCATTAAATATGTTGTTTCATCCATGAACTCCAAGCTCAATGCACAAAACTCCCTTAGGTGATCTTTAGGATTGGATTCTCCTTCATACTTGAAATACTTAGGAAAATAACATTACTTGTCATAGTTAGGAAAAATAGCATTACGGTGGGTGACATTTGTGTGTGAATGAATTTCACCTTCATGAGATTAGTTTATTTAACTACAATTATATGGAATAATAAAGACAAATTAAGCTAATAATTGCAATTAAATCAATAAGCATCCCATGGCTCTTTATCTAAGCATGTTAATAGAGCTCTCAACCTTACTCTCTACTAATGATAGTCCTAGAATGAGAATTTTGATAAAGATATGCCTAATCTAGCTCAAATTCTATCAATTGCTATGATATTTGATTCAGATTCTCTCAAAAATGATCTCAATTATGCTCAATTTCTATGATAATGCTCTCACTTGTAATGAAAATGCCTATAATATGGATTCTTTGCATTTAAATTTTTTAGGATTTCTTATGCTCTCAAAAGTGGCTTCTATTTATAGGATTTTCCCAAGTGTAGGGGGTAGAGTTAATTGATCATGATCAATCCTTGGTTAGGTTAGAGGCTTTGAGATGGTTTTAAATGGTGGGACAAATTAAATGATTGTCTCAAAGGTTGGAACAAAGAGACAAATTTGAGTGATTGAGATTCAAAGTTCAAAATGAGTGATTGAGATTGCAAATTAGGAGTGATCAATGTGCTTTTCTTTATTAATTCTCATTGGTGTGTGTGTGAGTTTTGTACCTGTTAAGAGAGATACAACACTTCAATAAATCATTACATTAGTGAAAACAAGGGGTTAGCAAACATAGCAATCACCAAAATCGATCTATTGCTTCCTATCTAGGAGGAGTATGAAAAATGACATAATAGCCCTCAGATTATGCATATTCCAGTGACAAATACACCTAAGAATGGAAGATTCAAATGAAAAGTAATCTAAATTATTCAAAAACATGCATTCTAGCTTTAGAAATGAAGAGTATAACAAAATAACTAAGAAACAAGCTAGAAAGCACTATGAAAATCCTTAAAACATGAGCAACATAAGATTGCTTCTTGAATTCTCCAAATATGGGCAGCATAAGGATGATTTCAACACTTCAAAATTAGGAGCATTACAACAATGTATTTCATAAAATCAAGGGCCATTTGAGCTCAAAATCCATCCTATTTATAGGAGAAATGAAGGGGAGAAGACTCTAGAAGGGTTTCCATTAATGAGGGTGTAAGACTCATTAATGAGGAGTGGTGGAAGGAATATGTAAGAGCCGTTAATGCTTCATTTATGAAAGCATTAATAAGGTATGGGTGAGGGTTTAAGAAGAATGAGTGAGGGTTTAAGGTCAAGCCTCACAACTTTGACTTTAGGGGGAGGGTTGAATTCCTAATTACACCTTAATGGAATGTGACAAGCTTAAGGGTAGCTTAGGATTAGGTTTAAGGATTAAGGGATGTGATTAAGGAGATAGAGATGGGAGGAGAGAGAATGAGTGGAGGGGGGATTAGCTAATTAGGGTTAATTAGCTAATTAAGAAGAATTAGCATGTGAGAAGGGGTCGGGATGAGTTTGAACTCAGGGTTGGACATTTGAGATTGGTTAGGTTAGAGGGAATATTAATAAAATGAATTGTTTTAATAACATATTCACTCAATAATAGGAATTTAATTAATCATTTAATCTTTTGTTTGCTTTGTAATAATTAATTAGGACTATAGCCAAATTGAATCAATTAGGCTAGGGGATTGATTTTGCAAGTGATGAGGTATAAATAGGATTCCATTTAATTCCCTTCTAAATTAATTACCTTAGCCAGGTATTGATTTGATTAGATTGGATTGGCTAAATTGATTAATGTAAACTAGTGATTAGATCACTTAGGAGATTAAATCTGATTCGAATGAATTATGCTAGCGGATTGAAGAGTTGTCTAGGCATAATTGGGGGTATGATCACACTTAGGGAAAATAGGGTCTATGGTCAGAGTAGACCAAATCTAGGTGGTTACATTTTCCCCTCTTTGAATTATGTGTGAACAACACATTGATTCAAAGAAAGTTTTTGATGTTGACTTCAAAAAGATTGAGAATTTTGCTCATGATCGAACAAAATGCCTGATGAGATTAGTCTTGCACTTGATCGAACTAAAATGATAGTATTTATTTTGAACTTGGTTGTCATCCAAAGATCAATAAAAGATCTTAAAGATATCAATTCTGAACTTGGTTGTCATCCAAAGACTGATAATACTGATTCCGAACTTGGTTTTCATCCAAAAGTCAGTATGAAGCTGCCAAGAGCTTAGTAAGAATATTTTTTAAAATGAGGAAACACAAGATATCCAACTTATGAGAACAAAATATTTCTATCCAACAGTCCTAACTTAGTCAAGAAAACTGTCATGCCCCTAGTTTGTTTGATAACGAAGTCATTTTTAATGTTGTTTCGAGCAAAAATTTGATTCATAATAGTGTGATCATGCCCCCTTGGGAACAAAATCGAAGGGAAAATAATAAATCCCTCTGTTGAAATGAACATATCTCTTGCATGGAATGGGTACAGAAAGAAAGAATAGATTAGAAGAAGTGAAGAAATGAAGGTGTGTTAAGAGTAAACACACAGGTACCAAGTTAATCATGTTTAATATGTGAGTTTGATTTTGTTCCCAATAGATCGGGGATTTTGGAAAGCATGGGTATGTAAATATCTTGGATTTTAGATGAATTAAAAATAGAAAGGAGTTTGAGCTCAAATCCTTATGTTGTTTCTTTCAAAAATGCATCATGTAACCTCTAAATGCAACTATATGCAAACTCTTAGGACTGTTGCTGATTTGTAGATATTGGAATATTTTATCATCATTGGGCGCTTTTCAGAATAGATACCATCGGATAGTACAACAACCACTAATACCCACTGATATTATGAAAGTATGAATATTATGTTTTATTGAAATGTCAGAAATAGACTTAGGCATCAAGGCATAGAAGCCAAGATAAAAAAAATAGTCACCTTCATTTTATTATCTCAAAATCTGTGTAAGGCAAGATATTGGACCCGCAATGACCTTGAAAATTAATATCCTTGGGTACATTATGCTTCGTATACCTTAGTGAGAATCTAAGTTAGAAAAAAGACAAGGAAATTGTTTCAAACTCACCATAGTTTACACATAACAAAGATTGAGATATATGTGGCTATCCACCCATAGTGGCAGCTCTTACCATAAACATCCAAGTTAAGTGAAATTTATAGGATTATTTGGAATAATCACCATACACAGAAAACCAAGAAAATGCTATGCCCCCATCCTTGCGACTTTTGTCTTTGCGTAGACATCATGGAGTAATGCAGAAGACATAACAACTAGAAATTGTGAATCAACCAAATAAAATTCATAACTTCTTAGATGCCCCCAGTGAAAACATCATCAAAACATAAAAGAGTTATAATCAAACCAAGATCAAACTATGTTTAGGTAGTATTGAGAAATACTATTGATTCATTTTTCAAGCGCATTAGAGATTCATCAATCAAAAATTTGGAATTCAAGCAAATATGTATTCCATGTCTGAGTATTCTTCCTGTTTACAATCCAATGTAAGTCTTAGGAACACTATTCGTGTTAGCACAATGTTTGTGTCGCCCTTGTTTCGTAAAAGTGATCATTTGGTGAAAGTATTGAGAAGCATCATGTCATGAGACAAAACATCCTATGACAACCTAGCAGACGCAGCCTATCAAACTGGAAAAGATGTCCCCAGTGTAGAATGAATTGTTCCTAAGATAGAAACATAGACAAATCCTAAGAGAGGATAAGAGAGTTGTTTAGGAAATAAATTCAACATTTAGCATAGGTTCAAGTATGAAGTTTTATCGTTGCCAGTGCATTGATAGATAAAGTACAGAGTTTAAATGACACCTTCTTGCAAGTGTGTAGAATATTTGTAAGAGATTACCAATTCTCAAGAATGATCATATTTGTGTGCCCCCAATGTCTAGAAAGATGTAGGGTGTTACAGATGGATTGATATATCAAAAGTAGATCGGCCATGATGGATGAAGTGGGTGAATGTCACCCTCAAAAAGAGTCTCCTCAAGATTACCCAAGCTAGGGAAAAATAATATAGCAATGTAAGCTCATAAAGTGGTATTAAATCTCATATAGGATAATGACCTGATGTCATGAGAAGTATGTAGGATATCATGTAGTCCCAAAAGAGTGGACATGTCAAGAGAGTTCTTAGAACTTGCTTTCCATTTTATTTTTTTATTCCTTTTGATCAAGACCAAGGGGTCAACTGATAGAACAACATCATCAAGATAAGGCATGGTGTAGTGAGTTTTGGCTTGGAATAAGAAATATCATGATAATGTGCAACAGATAAGAGAAAGTGAGAAAGATTATAGATGTCAACATGAAATTTGTTCATGGATAGGCTCAACCTTGTCAAGATTACCAAACAGAAAAATGGATGGAAGATGTGATGGAAGGAACTTGCCCCCAAGTGAAGAGTGCAAGTAGGAGGAATTACGCGTAATGCCTATTTTCCAGTTTTCATCACGGTACTTATACAAGGTGCCACAATAAGTGGTTTTCACCATAGGATGAAACTTTTTCTCTTTACTTTTTCTACCAAGGCGCCTGTTTACCAGGTTTTCACCGAGACACTTTTTTTCTTTTTTTTTCTCTCTCCTTTTTTTGATTTTAAGGAGGAACCTATGCATCTTTCTCTTGGGATAGTTCTCTTTTGAAAGATATGCTATGATAGGCCAAGAACATTGAAATTATGCTCAAGATGTTGATAGGGTGATGAAATGGAGAATAAGGAAGATGGAAGCCAAGATTTTATGC
Source organism: Thuja plicata (assembly GCA_018584345.1). NCBI lineage: Eukaryota > Viridiplantae > Streptophyta > Pinopsida > Cupressales > Cupressaceae > Thuja > Thuja plicata. The sequence continues at coordinate 5,476,713 of MU223187.1, read as the reverse complement.
AATCGACTGGATGAGAGAGAGAGAAAGAATGTAAGGACCCATTATGGAAGGATAGTAGGTGACAAGATTAGCATCAACACACTCTTTGAAGGGTAGTGTACGGATTGAATTTTTTATGTATGAATGGATAGGGATCTTGGTACATAATGAACCAAGATGGAGGAAGTATTCAAGGTAATGGACTTTGGGACACGAGGACCCAAAATAGAGTTAGAAGATGGGCAATGTGTGAAAGAAGATGAAGTGGAAGCCTTTGGAAGCTTGGATGCCAATTCTGATTTTTACTTTTTGTTCAAGCCTTTTAAGAGAGACTTGGAAATCCACATAAATTTTGATTTTCCTTTTCTTTTGGATGATTTAGAGCGTAATTCTTCCATGATGGATTCAGGAACCCATATTTTCTTTGATTTTATTCTTTTCTCATTGTTTGAAGGTACTTCTGCCATGATGGATTTAGGAACCCATATTTTCTTTGATATTATGTTCTTCTTTGTGGACCTTTGTGGTCTCTTGAATGTTTCCTTTTTTTTTTATTCACATGTCGATTAGATTGGACATAGTGATCTTCATATGTAAGTGGATTCTTGAATTTCTGATTTCTTTGTTCAGTATCCAAATTGCTTCCAAAAGACTTGTGATGTGTGGATGAATAAGACCAATATGGATGGTTCATATGGATGTGTTGATATGGAGGTTTCAAAGATGCATGTTTTTGTTGATCTTGATAGGAGATAGGATAAGTGGATGGAAGGATATATGGACCCAATACAGATGGAAGGTTTGAAGCTTTCCGCTTTTGAACATATGGACCAAGGATAGATTTGGAAGATGGAGAAGGATGATTCTTGCATGCAAATGGAGGAATATAAGGTGTGAAATGAGTATCAACATCTTTACAGTGAGCTTCCCAGCCAAGGATCTTTTGTTTCAAATTCATATTCATACTGATAGGCTCATGTGTAACTTTTATAGGAGCCATTTTAACTGGAACCCTTGATGCTTGAGGCAACTTATTGTCATGTAAGGGTTTTGGAGGAATAATGGTTTCTTGAGGTGGATATGGAGGTTTATATGAAAGATATGATGGAACATGCTGATATTGACAAGGGTCATTGTATAATGCAAGAAGAGTACCTTTATTTTGTTTTTCAATAGGATTTTCAATATCCAGATCTTCTTGGAAGAAATGAAAAGATACGAGGGGATCATCTTCAGATTGTAGGGATATGGGATCTTCATCAAATATTGGAGGGGATAGGATAATGTCTTTATCTTGATCATTAGTAAGACTTCTTTCTTTGTTCTTTGTATTATCCTCTTGACATGGGTCCAATCCAAAGGAAAAGATAGGAGTTTTAATCTTTATGAGGGATTCTTGAAGGATTGCTAGGGAATTATCCAAAACAGGCCTTGAAGTACATGAAAGCCTAGGGTATTTGATCTTAGGAGAATGGAATGTACTTACTGCAAGATATAGATTAGCTTGGATTTATTCTAAAGGCATCCCTTGAGGATAGACATAGTTATTATGAAAATCATTAGGATCTTTATGTGATGGAGGATATTTGGATATCCTTGAAGCTTTTTCAGATGGAAGGATAACAGAAGAAGTAGAAGTAGCATGTAGCTCATTTCTAGACATAGTTTCATGATTTTGATCATGCTTGGGATTGGTATCTTCAACTTTGATTATGGCGTCATCAATTAGATCTTGGATTTTATGTTTTAACTCCATGCAATGTGAAGTTTTATGCTCATTATTTTGATGATAGGTATAGTATGTACTCACAAATGTCATTCCACATGAGGTGGTTTGAGGCAATGTGATGAGATTGTTTTCAAGAAGCTCTACTAGCATTTTTGTATAAGATCATCTCAAAGGAGTAAATTCTCTATCATTTGTACATGTAGATCCACTTGAACTCTCCAAATAGATGTTGGATTCAAGATTATGAGGATGTTCATCAAAGATAGGATTGACATGATCCTGTGAAACAATCTCTTGATGAAAGATAAGATTACCATGATTAGGTTTCTCCTTTTTTAAAGAATGTGAAGAGATGTTTGTCTTTTGATCATAGAGAAGAGGAAAGATTGATCTTAGTGAAGACCCACTTGATGAGGTATCCTTTTCTTGTTTTAAGTCTTCAATTTAAGATTTCAAATCTTGCATTTTCTTAGATAGGGTATTAATGAGAATCTCTTCTTCCTTGTTGTTAATACCATAGGGTCTATCCCATGTGTTTTCAGCCATCATAGAATTGTCTTGATCAAAGTCTCAGAATGGTGCCAAAAGGATTTCTGAATTGTCCCCAAATGTGTGAGTTTGGGTTTGTTGTTTCAAAGTGATTGATTCTAGTGTTAGAGGGTGTTAGAATGCCCTGATAGTGAGCTGGGAATCAATTTTGTTTTTTTGAGTGTAAAGACCACACGATTTGGGACCAATTGTAAGAGTCTGACAGGACATCCAAGGTAGATGTGTAAAATTTTTTTTGATATAGCCACAGTAAGACCAAAAGAAGCAATAAGGCTAGACTAAAGAGTTAAAAGGGGATCTAAAATAAACTATCTTCCTCTGAGAGGCAACGATGCAAGTTCCCACTATCAAACATTTGTTAGTTTTGTTTTGGAAGTGCATGGAGTTTGAAGATCGTGTTCTAAGATTTTTTAATGAGTGAAAAACACATGTAGACCAAGGTTTGAATTGTGTTGCTTGTTGGAAGATGTTATCTTTTTAATGATTTTTAGTCATATCAAGCATTGTTGCATTGTTAGGAGGGTGAAATAGACACACATATTATCCATATTTTCTAGGTGGAGGATGAAAATCCTTTCTTGTTGACTTAGGTACACACTCAAATGCTAATCAAAATACAACCATCACCAAGCACACAATGGCTCCAGTCATGATGTTGTATTATCCAACTACAAATGCAAGTGAGGGAACGATATGAAAAGTGTCTTGGGGCAATTAATTTTTTCCTTGCACAAGGATTATCACCCTTTTAGGGATGAATCAGGAATTCTTTCAATTTAAATGTTGTCTATTATTGGGAAATCCATTTGAAACCGTCCCCCATAGAAGTGCACAAGGAAAAATTGAGGCGTATAGTCCTATGAGTACTTAAATATATGTAGTCTCACAAGCAAGATTCAAGCAGCTCCACTCTACACATACCCAAGCATGTTCAAGGAATGATGTCAAAATTCCATGAACAAAATCAGCCCAGTCTTCTGAGGCTTTAGCCTATGAGGAAGTAATTATTTATAGTGAGTTGGAAGGGTTGGCGTAAAACATGTCCTCACTTGGGTTGTTCCCAGGAGATTTTCTCCTCAACTGACAGGCCCTCTACGGTTAAATAAGCTTACAAAGGATTGGTGAGTGTAGGGAGTCTAGATTTCTAATTCTTTTGAAGAAGAAGAGCATACTCTCCTAATCCATGTCATTTTCTCCTAAAACAAAATCAATCAAACAGTTCATTCCCTCAAGCAATGTTGTTCTCATTTTAAAATGTTCCTATTTAAGAAAAATAGAATACTTGAAAGTAGATTTGTGTTGTTCAATTGACCATAGTTTTTAGTGCTTTTCTTGTCCAATTACTGATAACCTCATTGTTTGGTGATTATTTTGTAAATTTGGATATGCATGTATGTTATTTTTTTTTATTTGTTCATTTGTGTAATTCCAACTAGGCATGCCAAGTGTTGTGTAAATGTGATGTGTTTTTGTGGTGTCAATTAACACTTATGCAAGTGAGTTGGAATGCCCATGGGAGTTAAGGGAGATTAGACACTTACTCTAGAGTCACCATGTGGTGCTCCTATGTAGGGTTACTTGTTTTGGAGTCAAACCTTGAGTCCCATCATATACTTTCATGGGTTAACTCTTAGTGGGTTTTATAGGGGTTAGAATGATCCCAAGGGGGTAGTTAGGGTTTAAATTAGCTATCCATATAGGTGTACTATGGGTTTGGAGTTAAATTTTAGCCATTTGGTTGTCAAAATCTCATTTATGGCCCTCCTAAAGTACCCTTTTTCTAGAGTGGCAAAAATTGAAGAAAGACATGACCACCATCTTCTTCACAACTTTGGTCTTTCTTTCATTTATGAGAGGAGACAAGGTGGAAGAAAAAGATGACTAAAGTCATCTCTCATTATGATTAGTAGGTGGGGGGTTGGTGAGAGATCCCTTTTAGTGAGAGTTTGGAGGAAAGTTGGGTTTCTTGCCCACTCTCCAAAATTTGGAGACTACTAGTGGAGTTAATGAGACTTGGAGATTTGACTAAGGAGGGAAAATATCTACTTAAAACCTAATTTTCCATAGCTTGGAGAAAGGTTGGTGCTCTCAAGCCAAATAAAATCTCAAATGTTATGAATTCCAATATTGTATTGTTTATCTTGGTAGATTCTTTATCATGTTGTAGCTAAGTGTTGTTTTGTGGATTTCATGAGTTTTCCCGTGTTTTCTTGTTATTGTATGTATGAGTATTGTGTTGTGGATTTCATCGTATTTTTCCTTTTTTTCTTGCCTTGTGTGATGTTTACGGTGTGAAAGGCTAGATTCACCCTTGGGAGGATAGAGAGCCTTGTGGGTGAAGGGTCTTGGGAATGCCTCTTAGTGTAGAGTATCTTCTCAAGGAGAAGAGGGATAAGGCATGGATGTAAGGGCTCCATGTGCCATTGTTTTGCTCTATTATTTGGGGGTGATGAGGGGCGAAAGTTTTGTGAGGAGAAATGGAAGTTTTGGTTGCATTTTGATAGCCTTGTGAAGGCATATGTATATTTGGTAATCTATGTTTATGGCATCTCCTAATTGGTTCATTGTCCACCTTCACCCCTTTTATGGGTCCAAGGGTGACCCAATGTGAAAATAAGCTTGGGAGGGAGTTCTTTGTTGTAATGCTTTTGTTGTTTTTTGTGGTGCGCATGTGTGTCACCCAATCCTTTCTTATTTCCCCAAGCTCGGGGGTGGTCTCATAGAGACCTAGGATGGGAGGTGAGATCCCATGGTCTATTCAAAATCTTTTTTGTTGCAAATTTGTGGAATTCCTAGTTCACCTTCAAAATGAAGTTAAAGCTTGGAAAGAGAAGAAAGGAAATGTTGTTTCTTTGCAAGTTGTATCTATAAAAGCCACGTGGCTAAAAGTTTGTAATATTTTTTCGTAAGAAGAAAGACTTGTAGTTCTATAGATTTGGTTTAGTGAACCTTGTATTTGTTTAAATGAGTTCTCTTCATAAGTGATAAGAAAGAGTATCTTACTATGTATTTGGAAAGAAATATTTGTAGTTCTTAATATTTTTAAATAAATGGTTCTTGCATTTGAATGTATGAAGTTTCCTTCAATATATGAAAGACTAAAAATAAATAGACAATATTGTTCTACTTCTTAATGTGTGAGTATATTTGTGATAAATTTGCATGATCTAGTGTAGGTCTTTAAAAATAAATAAAAGAGATGTTTTCTTTTTATTTGAGATGACTTCCTTTTAGCCTTTAGAAATTTAAATTTCCCTAGTATTAACAAAAGTATAAAAAAAAAAAAAAACTTAGCTGCATTTGATATTTGTTTTGAGGAAAAAGACACTTTTACTTCTTCAAATATGTATTTAAAAGATAATTTAGTTCCTAGCTAATTTTTATTAAATTCACTTCTCATATTAGTTTCTTGTATCTAAACTATTAGCCTTATATGTGTGTGTGTGTGTGTGTGTGTGCGCGCGCGTGTGCGTGCGTGTGTGTGTGTGTGGGTGTGTGTGTGTGTGTGTGTTTGAGATTTGATTCTGAACAGTTGATTGATTGTATGTTTGTCATTGATGACAACATATAATACACAGCAGTACTTCTGTATGTACTTATCCATATGATGACATGAAGCCCAGCGTGGATAGATACATGGTGTTGACATGTTTACCATGCTATGTACATACACGCAGACCCAGATATGAAGTTTCAATTAAGATATGTAATTCTGTTATTGACGGTTACAGTTCTGGAGGAATAACGGTTTAAGGCCGACATATGTAACGTGTTGATCAAGTTGTGCCTATCTTCAGGATATGTGTGTGTATATTCATGATTAGTTATGATTTTTTGATATTAATCTAAATGCGCCAAACATGTTTCAAGAAGATTGCAATGTTATGGTTAATTTGGTGAAGCTGACTTAGTGAAGCAATGCGTCTATTCAGTTAGTACTTGCGCGGTTGTAATTATGCTTGCGCGCTTAGTAGAGCCAACAAGGATGTTAAGAAGAGTTGTCCTACAGTTCCCATGATATCATACTTGGTGTATGTACTTATAGAAGGTCATTTTTAATAAGAAGAGTTGCGAAAGCTAGAGATTAGAAAAGTAGAGCAGAGTGTTAAAGTAGCAGAGCTATATCTATAATATGTTGATAATATAGATATTGAAGTTGAAGATTTTAGAATATAGATAAGATTTTTATAGTGCTTTACAAGAGGTTAAAGCATTGGTGCATAAAATGAACTGATCAGACAAGCAGTGTCACAAACAACAGTTCATCTTGTTGATACAGTGTGTATCAAATAACTAGAAGGTTGTAGCCTTCACCACTTGGACAGTGAGTCCTTGGATAGTGAGTCCTCCACCCCTAACAGGGTTATTGTAAAAGAATCCTAACAGGGTCCAACCCTTAACCAGGTCACTATACTACTGCATTGTAATGTACAACTCCTAACAAGGTTGGAAGATCTTTTAACAAGGATCACTATAAATAGTATAGTTCTTTGTGGGTACTAATTCCCACCAGGGTTTTTACCATTTGGTTTCCCCGTAACCAAATTGATGTGTTGTGTAAATTTTTATCTATATGTGCATTTACTTTGTATCAATCTGGATTAATAAGTATAAGATACAGATTTAAAGTTGCAGATAACTGATTCACCCCCCCCCCCTCTCAGTT
>MU223187.1:5442551-5464310 GCA_018584345.1 Thuja plicata | reverse complement strand
TTTACCCCCCCCCCCCCTCTCAGTTATCTTTGAAGTATTCTAACAATATATATATATATATTAAAGAAACTTATGTAGTAGAAAATAAATTAAGTTACATAATAAAATATTATCCTATGTATTCTAATGTTTTGAAGGTGGCTAATAATTAAGATAGGTAGTTATGCTATTTGATAAATTAAAATTATAGTTTAACTAGAAAATGAATTAGCAAACTGGAATGATAAATAGGGGTATCATCATTCCTATTGACTCTTGGAATAAATGGGAAAATTTAAGAAAACATTAGAATTTTAATTGGTTCGATATTAACTTAGTTAATGTGGAAAATTTTGGAGAAATTTATTAGTTAATTTAATCTAACTAATTCCTTTCATAAAGTAACTAAATGTTTATTTTAATAGATTACATATGATTATGATTAAGAATTGGTAGATGAAAATTAATTAAGTTCTTAATAAAATGTCTAAAATGCATTTAAATGCTTAGTAGTGTAGATAAACAAATATGTTAAGCGCCTTTTTGTTAGAAGATTAATTTAGTGATTATTTGAGTAACGTATTTATAGTAAATAATATTAAACAATGATTTTGAATAAAACTACTCTTAATTATACCCGCAATTAAATAAGAATTAAATGGTTCAATATAATCGAAAATAGAAATATGTATTCTCTTAAATCAAATTTGGAATAGAGAAGATTCTTATAGTCAAAAACCTTGCATGAAGACATTGTTTGAAATTATGAGCTTGTAACTTTAGGTTGTTAGGATAATTATTTTGAACGAAAACATTTAGCCATTTATTAAGTCATATGGAATCAAAAGATTCCCAAAAAGACCTTGAAGCTGAAAAAGAATATCTTGATAAATCTATCAAAGACAAAGACACTATTATTTTGAGATTACAATAGGAGAAAACCACATTGAATGAATTTCTACATGGTACAAATTAAGAAGATAGATTAATTTGTTTGAATTGGTCATTGATGTCAACATATGTTTCTTTGGAGGAAGAGTACACAGGTTATTACTGTTGTATGATAACTGATAGAAGTGTACGGATGCTATACGGTTGAATAAGAATGAGAGAAGATGATGATATGTAGAATGATGTATGGTGATCTTATTTCTAAGGTTTTTTTTCTTAATATTGTATATTGGATGAGTTATGGATTTTTTAGTGAAGACTCGATACTAGACTATGACAGTGATGTTTGACAGAGTGGTCTCTATGTTTTGAGTTTTGCGATGATGATTCAGGTTATGTGAGCTTAAGGGATGATAGAAGACATGTTAAGGAATGTTTGTTATGGGTTGTAAGTTGTATGATTGTTGGTGATGTCACCTGTGGCATGTATTCTGGAGGAGACCTATTTGGGGCTGACTTTAGAGATGTAACGTGTATTGTAGATTGCAAGCATGGACTACAGACCTTGGATTATATTTGGTGAATTGTAATTGATGTTTACTTGTTATAGGTATCATTTCTATCTTAGAAAGGGGTTAAATAATTATTTGTATATTGGGAAAGCTTAATTGGCCGACCTAATCAATTATTGTAATAGGGTATATATGAGGGATCTTTTCTTTTGAAAAGAGGTATGTATGGAAGAGGAAAATTAAGAGACAAAGAATTGTGGAAGTTGTGAGCTTGATTGTCTACTGGATATACAGCAGAGTATGTGATTATGGTACTTCATTGGAACTGACCAAGAAAAGATAGTTTCTTTCAGACAGTTCACTGGATTGTATATTTTCTATATACACTTGTGTTTTAGACTATAAGTCCTTGAGGGTGGATTTAACCTTCTTTAGGAAGTGTGCCTTGGCAGTGAGCCCACTATTTCTCTTGACTCCTAACAAGGTTTGTCCTTTAACAGGGAATATGTACTGTAATGCATTAATAAGCTCCTAACAAGGATACTATACTCTTAGTACATTACTTGTGGGTGCTAATTCCCACTAGGTTTTTACCTTTAACAAGGTTTCCTCGATAAAATAGGATTGTGTTATTATGTTGGAATTTCCTGTGTTATCATTTGGTTTATAAAGTTTAGGTTTATAAAGTTTAATGTTTAATAATTTTTCTCAAGATAGATTCACCCCCCCTCTCAGTTGTGTTGGTGGACTGTTATTCCTAACAATTGGTATCAGAGCTACTGGTCTTAGAGAGAAATCTTAACAACTTGAGGTGATCCTTAAGATGGCTTACTATAGGAAGGATAGTATAAAATTTGTGTTAGAAATAATTGAGAGGGGGGGAGGTGAATCAGTGGCCTCAAAAATATTCCAATAAATCAACCCAAAAACTTAGTACCACAATATTAAGCCTCTAGTTATCTTCAGTCCTACAAGATGTATGCCTTCAAATATACTTATCAAATAACTACTACTTAGAGTATTCTGTTAAACATTATTCTTAATGTTTACTGAATAGGAATCTTTCATTTATCAAAAAATAGTAAATTTCTTAGTGTATACTGATCAATCCAGATTAGTTATGTGTAATGAAAAACACTAAAGTAATGACTCAAACACATTGACCCGTGGATTTTTAACATGGAAACCCCGTTAAGGGAAAAACTACTTGGGACCGGTAACCCAAAATTTTCACTCTTCTAAAGTGAGCTCGATGAAGAGCCAACCCTGTTAGAGGTTGCAAACACACTGTTAGGTGTGACCTTGGTAGAGGATTTGATAGATTAGTTTGTCACTTGATATCAGGCATCTCTATGCTACCTTCTATGACCAAACCCAGTATAGTTTGTCAAATGGTATCTGGCATCTCATACTATCTTCATGATCAAACTTTTTGATACTCCTTGGGATGTATCTCAATATAGAAAGGATATTTAACTGCTGCTCGGTTAAGAGACTTTCTAAATCAATGGTTAAACTGAAGCAGTAAATGATCTGTTCACATATATAAGTTTTACTTACATATTTTTAGATCTATTGTAAGCTCATTTTACCTTTCTAATCAATATGTCTTTTCAATATCTTTGCTCCACTTCTTTCTTCTTAGTGATGTTGTGCTCTTTTATTCGGTGTCCACATAAATATTTATCTCTTTCTTCAACTTGATTGATTAGGACTGTATGAAGTTGATTCACTCCCCTTAATTCATAATGAATTAGGTTGTCTCTTTTATAGACATGATATCACCATTTCTCTATCCTTGACTTTCTTGTTCTTGGTGTGATCCGCAATCTTATCCACTCTTGATTTAAAGTATAACTCCTATTTTATCTTATAGAAATATTCTTGCCAACTGGATTTAAAAAATTTAAATCCTATTCATGAGACTTTGTGACCAGCTTTGCCAACAGGGGATAAGTTGTCACTGGGTACCGGAGTACCAGCCAACTCCACCTATAGAGTTTTGTCAGAGAATGAATTCTCCTAACCTCCAAGCACTTTGTAGTTGGGTCTCAACGGTGTAGGGGAGCTAAGTTGAGTAGGTGATTGTTGTTTGAGGGGATAGATGGTTTTTACTCATCACTTCCAGGGATTTAAAAAGGGGAGATTTCCTGCAAGCATCTTAAATTTATCAAAGAAATCACAAAAGATAGATCAGAGTTAGAGTATACTTTTACTTATAGTCATGCAATACATATTCAAACATCAACAATGCTCCAATGCAAGAAAACAACAAAAAATATCAGATACAAAAGGAATCAAAAATTCATATGCATTCAATAGAAAAGGGAGATAAGATAATTTAATTAAATGAAAAACACTAGAGTGAAGGACATAAGAAGACATACAACACAAAATATTTTCATTAACTTCAGAGATCAAAACAACAAATAACATAGGGCCACAAGTTGTTCTTCCTTCTTTCATTAACTTGAAATGATTCTAGCATCATTAGCGAGTACATTCATGGCTCCAAGGGAGCATTAATATACTAAGAACAGAATGAAAGTAAACCTCTAACTGCAATGAACCTGAAAATGCTATTTTCTATTACTACTAGATAAAAAAATCCTCAATTTTTTTGACCCTTGTTAAGGCATCAGTCTTATTATTTATACACAGACTTGACCTAATCTACCTGTACACTTGCTAAATAAAATACAATATCCATGGCCAGTACTACGTGCACCACTTATAATCATATCAAGATGTACAAAGTTCTAACAAGACAGAAGACAAAGAAAGGGGAGAAATCTAGAAGAATCAGCCTAGAGAAGAGAGCCATGCTACTGATAGAGGAAACTTTCTTATCTTGGTAACTTAGACCATATGCCTCATTAATGTTGATTCTGGCTCCCTGTCTTTGATACACGCCAGGTAGTAAATGTGGGAGCGACACCTCAAGGGAATAAGAAGACACCTGTCAAAACCATCCTATTTTCCTGATATGTCATTGTCTGGATCACCTGCACTCTAACCATTATTAATTTCTAACAGTGATTGGTCGACTTCAGGGAACCTTGACGTAGATTATTGCAAAAGAATACAAAACTGGGACCCAAAATTCTAGAGTCCAGGAGCTTAGGCTCAAAGAATAACATATCTTCACAACCTTTCCCTACTAGTAGAAATATCTAGAGACCAGAAGACTTCACTGATCCTTATTTTTTTGGAATGCCTCCAAAATCTGGAGAATCCCCTCCTCATCTATCTCTTTAATGCATTCCTGGCAGTCATTGGCAGCCTCCAACTGGTTGCCCACATCTCTAGCACCTTCCTTAAAATTTGCAGCCCTGTTTGTGGCATCGTACGCCTAGAGAATCATACAGGTGAGACGTGACATCTTTACTCTGTCAAAATCTCCAGAGGTACGGAACTGTACCTCCATTATTTCATGAAATGTACTCAAAACAAAATCCTCCAGAGCACATGTCTCGGTGCTAAAGGGGTCAACCTTTGAAACCCTTATGATGAATGTCACATATAAATTTAATGAATTTTGGATCACCAGGACTTTATCCTTTAGGGGCGCTACCAGTTGCTTGCTTGTCTGAACTTTAAGACCAAGTCTGGAGTGTTGGACCCAGAGGAACCCAAAATTCTCACCTCCCAAAATACTCATCTCCATGACGACTTCTTCCCCAAAATTCATAATTTCTTCCAAATCACTCTTCAATTCTTCATACTTCTTTGTTTCTCCCTCCCACTAAGAAATGACACTATTTAACTGGCCCATGATGTTACTGCCTTGATGTAGGTCTGGGAGTGTCACTGTTAGGAAATTCCTTATGGCTCCCACCTACTTAGTTACCCATTCATCCATAGCCTGTGCTTTCTTCTTCATTGTCCTTAGCGCATCAATATCACCCTACAGGAGCAGTGTTCTAGATGTGGAGGCCTTTAGAGGAATCACAGCCAATGGTTGTGTCAGATCTACAAGAAGCCCGAGGATATTAGAATTTTTTTCTTTTTCCTCCCTAATATTCTGCGCTTCCTTTTCATACCAAACCTGAATTTCTTGGCTTTCTTCACATAACAGGTCTAGTTCCCCCTATTTATCTCTTCTCCCCAGAGGGATTTCTGTGATGGTGTAATCTACAGCTCCTACTGCTGCCTCTTCTTTATCTAGGGGAGGTGTCGCTACTACCGCAAAGATATTTCCTCCTAGACTAGTCTGAATGGTATGGAGAGTCTGGCCCTTCTTAGGCTTGTGGGCATCTTGATTTTGAGCCATCTTCTCAGCCAGAGAGAGAGGGACTCTCATTGCCATCGGGGCCTTTTGCTTCCTTGATTCCACCAACCATTGTGGTAGTGTGGGAGGTTTTATTTCTAGGACTTGGATACTTGGGTCCTTTTAAGGGGCTTGCTATGTTTCCCTAGCATTTGTTGTCACTATGGACTCTTTTTCTTTATTCCCAGGATTTCCCACTTCTCTCACCTCAGTGGTATTTACATTTGTAGTTTGAGGGTTCCTGCCTTCCCCAGAACTTATGGTGTTTGTATCCATAGTTTTGGGGTTTTCTCCCACATCCTACTAGTGTTGAGTTCCTTCGGTATTCTCTCCTGGGACATTCTCCTTTGGGGGCCTATTTTGTGGAGGGGCAAAGGTGTCTGACCTAGGTCTAACTACTGCACTATGGGGACCACCTTGTCAAATGTCATATCCTAGGGTAATGGGTTACCCAGGGTGTCTAGAGGTTTTTGGATCATGATGATTGAGGGTACGATTGTTCCCAAAGGTTTGGTTTCCCCAGCCGTAGTCAATTGCTTGACTTGTACTTGACTCTCTCCTATCTCAGTCCCTAAGACTGGTGTCTCTTCCACATCTTGTGTGTTTTCCTGTTCCTGTTCTCAAGTTTCTTTTTTCAAGACAACTTCATTTTCTTGTCCTTCCCCTTCCCTAGGGATAATCGCTACTTCCTATGTGGCGATCTCTTCCTCCACCCTCTCCACATCTACTTGTAAATTTACAAGGTCATCAGTTTGAAAGATATCAAAATTATCATGGGGAGGGGAGACCTCTAGAGGATTTTCTAGTTTGGGGGAGGAAGGGATGAGCTCCACAGGAGTACTACCCGATAGTTTGGGGCTTGTATCTGTGCTTGGTGGAGGATTGTCTATTCCTTGTCTCCTTCTCCTCATTTTCAATGGGGCCCCAAAATCCAGAAAGCTGCACCTTCATCCTTTGTCTTTGCTTCCTGGCTCATGGGTACTATGAGTGAAGGGGAGCTTGAAGGAAAATCAGATCCAACCAGAGAAACCCTAAGACCAAGGGAAATTCTAGTGCTAATTGTTTCTCCCAACCATCAAGATGACTCCAGCCAGGCACTAAGTTATTTCATCAAAGGGACTGGAGCTGGGGATGGAACTAGGGTTGGGGTTCTATCTTCTATTTTCCCTCTGCCTCTGCCCTTCCCTGATATTTTGGAGCCAGAAGTAGACTCGCGCAAAAATGGACCATCTTTGTGGGTTCTATTTTTACATAACCATGAAAAATGCGTGTGACTGCACTTCACTATATCCTTAGTGATATTCTCTATCATCAAAATTTCTAGGGTGTCCCAATCCACTAGAGGGAGAGCCATCTTATCAATCCCTTTATATTTGTATTCCGAGTCCTCCATGGGCCCGCTATCTGATAAATCCTTTGGAAATTTCTGGAGGTCAATGTGCTTCATCATACCTTTTATTATTCTTACATAATGCTGACTCCAGCATTCAAAGTCATCCTGGTGATCCACCCAAAAATCCTCCATGTGAGGCTCATGGGGAACTAATGCCTGAGTTAATGCTTGATTTATTTTGTTTAGAAGATCAAAATTTCTCTGTGCCAGGTAGAACTCTGCTAGCCCAAGACTTTTCAATTCATTATCGGCATCTTTGGCTGTCGCAAGGTTGATAGTGTAATTCTCGCAAGTGATCAGGAAAGGGATGGTGGTAATCTTCTTAAGGCCATAATAAGTATGGACCTCTAGGATCTATCTACAGTATTCCAATAAAATAATCCTATCCCCACAGTGTTTGGGCAATAGGTAGGGCTTCCCAGATAATCTGGTCACCCGAATGTATGAATGCTATTGGAATTGAATGAAATAATTTCCATAGGAACTTACCAAGGCCATGGCCTCCTTTGAAAACTAGTAATCGGTATCTCGAGTGGGTGTTAAAATTTTGTGGTAAACGAAGGTATCATTTACCCAAAAAAAATTGGGGAAGCTAGCTTCCCATTGAATATGGGGGAAATAATCCCAAGGAGCACTCTAGCCGGGCCCTGTCCCAAGGATGCTCACTATAAGTAAACCCCAAATTCCAGGTCTCTATTGTGCCAGTTCCCATAGAACATAAGAATTCATATGGAACTTAGATGTCTCGTTGACTTTGTTCAAGTGGTAGTCCACATGATTAGAAATAATGGTTGCCCAATAAAATTTTTTCCTGTTAGTGGTGATGTTGTACAGAAAGTAGTACATCTAGGCTAAAAATTCTCAGGCATGTGGTTCCCCAAAGACCCAACATAGGAAGATGATCCCCACTTGTATGCATTCTTTGAAGTCCGTGTGGGGGATCTCCAAATTCATTTTCTTGTAATCCTTCTTTGGAGTCTTTATCCAGTGGGTGTTAAGGTGTTGTCAGGTAGCCTATTGAAAATTGTTGAACTCCTATAGCGACACTGCCTGGGAGATAATGATAGAATTGGAAAAATGGGGGATCCTCAGTCCCGAAGAAAAATTAGCAGCGTCGAGGGACACTATGGGAATTGGGTAGCCTGAAGGAAGGGAAGAGGAAAGAATAACAACTTGGATGGTTGTATTTTAATGTTCCACCAAGGTGAGAACTAGCTCCGAGGCCTGCATAGACCAGGGGAAGTAGGCAGCTTTGATTATGCTAGAGGCGACCATATTCTTTTCCATATTATCTCCGGCGGTGCGCTGATTGAACATTGTCCTTACAAGGCATTACAATTTGGCCCGCGCTCCAACCTCTATGATGGTGATTTGTTGTAATTTGGAATCCACCTTAGATCTCATGATGACACCATCATTCAGATATTTTAATGTGAGTGGGAGCTTTTCCAATGCTTTCTTGGCCCTTGTCTTGGTGGTTGTCCTTGTTGAAGTGGACGAGATTTTAGGACTTCCAGGAGGGAAAGATACTTTAGACATGTTGCTTGATGAGTTATTCATAGCCTGCAAGACCAGACAACCGTTAATACAAATAATCAAATATAATAAATTCTTAGGTTCCAGAGATTTCATCACCATTTCGCACCTATCCTCGAGAAGATGTTAGTTTATATCAAATTCTAGAAATGCAATAAACAAAATAACTTACTTAGAATTTGATCAATACCCAAGGATTCTAGTTCATGCAGCAATTAAGATGAAGGCTTTGGGATTATGTGGAACCCAGAGTCTGGAGAAAATAACCGTTATTGAAATGATCGGGCAATTCATCGTACTGGGCTGATGTGGGCTGTCACATGGTCATGCAATGAACGGATTAATGACATTTATTGTGATAGTTGTCTTAACACAAATGGGGTGAATGCCACCTAGGATGGATTTAAACACTCCCACATGGGGAATTAATCCTTCCATTAATGCTAAAGCGATGGAGGAAAGAGAAAGGTCACAACTCAAATAGGCGAGGTGACGAGTTCAAGTCCAGCGAAAACTAGGCAGTTGAGCTCAAATTTGATCAAATGATACAGAGGATATGGTGAGCTCATCATGGGATGGGTAGGAGTTGAAGGAATGTACAAACCATGTATATGAATTTATAGACAACTACATAGAAACTACATGCTATGAACACTATCAACAGGAGGCCGAAGAATAATATTTACATAGGCTACCCACAGGTGCAAACAAATTTACAACTAACCTACAAACCACTACCTATAAATTTACAAAGGCTTACAAAAATCTTCAATTATTTTACACTATCCACAAATGCACAGAGGGTGGAAAACCCTCTTGCAAAGCCATCGCACAAATAGGAAGCGACGATGAAGACCATAACACAAAGAAAACAAAGCTCCAAACAGAAAGGAACAAAGCGCAAACCAAAAAAGGAAAGATAAGGGATAGAAGGACCTACCTAAAAATCAGAGATGCAGAAGGAAGGGCATGGAAGGTGCTTTGCAAACAAATAGCTCTTCAAAACCAACCAATACACTGAGAACCCTGTAGGATATCTTGAAACATGCATAGGTCTGAACTCCAAATCAACTGTTAATCACTCGAAGGAAATTGCACTTAGCTCATTGTTAAATCACACAATTTTCTCTTAATTCACTCTGAGGGTAAATTGTTCGTGATAAGTGTAACAATGATGGGCAAAGCTTAATTTATATCCCTTGGATGAAAATGCACCATTCCATTCTGCAAATCCTAAGAAAGAGGCAAACCTCTAGACTTTGAGACAGAGGATCCCACACGCCCACACCCTCCAACTAAAGAGGAAGTAATGATAGAAGAATCCTGGGGTCCAGAATTTGGCTGGTACAAAGGAAAAAAATAGTCCAGGACCTAGTCCTAGAGTGTAGAAAACCAAAAGGAGGCGACAACAATGGCTGTGTGGAGGAAAAGGCCGGAGAAAGCAAAAGGGCTGAAATGAAATGAAAGGAAAAACCAAAAGTTAAAAATGGGGACCCAACATTTTTCCAACAAAATGTAGGGATGGGCATGCATGGCATAACAAATGGAAACTTGCTGGGATGAATGCCTTAGTGCATTCAAGAACCACATAATCTCTGGTTAGAAAAACCAGGACTCATCATTACCTGAAGCATTTCACTTGTAATGCATGGGGTGTTTGAGAAAATATAACTCACCATGATTCAATCCTTCCATCTCTTGTCAGTTGTGAAGTGTGTGCTTTGGAAGAAAATCAAGCCGATGATTTCTGGGAGAAACAGAGAGATAGCACTGAGTGCATCGGACCAAAATCACTATATCATGCACAATCCCCTGGATCCCAGAATTCTCTATTCTCTTGTTTTATTTCACTTTTCTTTTGAAGATGGGGAAGGAAGTACTCCTTTCACTGTGAACCCTAAGCTTAAATAATTTTCACGATGGTACTTCTTTCACCTTGCCATCCATTTTGATTTACTGGATGGGAGAGACATTTTGGACCCAGGATATTCTTTTGATTTTCGGATATGGCCAATAACCAATGCAACCACTCTACCCTCAAGGATCATGCAATTACTTTCTCTTTATGATTTTCTGTTAACTGCTGTCAAGACTTTCAAGATGTGAATGCGATAAAGATTTCCCATAACCTTTTACCATGCGTATAAAATAACTCTAGAGTGTAGACAAATCCTCACCATGCTAACAATAAATTCTGGACTAACCAAAATGAGTAAGGAACCATTCCAAGGACTAGATTTCATGCAAAGAATACCTATCTACAAGAAGAGAGAAACATGTCGAGAACCCAAAAAAGCAAGACATGCAAAGTGAAAAGAAACCAAATACAGAAAAAAAAACAAAGAAAAGAAAGTGGCCCCGAGGGCTACCAACTATCTACAAGGACAACACGCTCCCAAGGAGTTCCGGGGAAATTTATCTCCCGCCTTAAATCAAAGTAATGTTTGAGAAACTCTCCATTGACAGGAAGTGCAACAACTTCTCTAGTCATGGCACTGAGGTGATAAGTGTTGGCCCCACAGATCTCTGAGATTAAATAAGGTCTGATCCAAAGCCTTTGAAATTTAGTGTGCTTTCCCTTCTTCTCTCAGGCTTTGTCCCACAAGAGGGCTTGGTCCAAAATCTAAAAGGATTTGTATTGTGCTCTCCTGTCGAACCAGTATTTGACAACTGCTTGGTGATGCACAAAATGCTCAAGTGTCATGTCTCTTTGTTCTTCCATTTTTACTAGGTTCAAGAGGCGAACCTCCACAATGTTATCCTGGGTGTTGAATTCCTACATGAACTGCAAGATAGGGATTTGTAAATTTATTGGGAATATAGGACTATGGCCATAAACCAGGTGAAATGGAAAAGTTCCCAGGGCTTCCTTAATTCTGATGCAATCTCCCAAAGGGAGAACTTGAGTTTCTGGTGCCAGTCCTGGGGATTCTTCTCTAGAAAATGTTTGACTACTTCCAGTAGGTTTTTTATTGGTAGATTTGGTGACATCGTTACCCTGGGGATAATCATTGCTGGAAAATTTTAAGGTGATCTTTCTCTGATAGATCCATTCTAAAATTTGTGCGGAATAAAATGCCAAACCATTTTCACATATGATAGCAAAAGGCATTCCAAATCTTGTGATGATGTTCTCTTCCAAGAACTTGATGACTACATCTGCAATATTGTTTTTGCATGGGATTGCCTCACACCACTGGGTACAGTAAATGGTAGCAGTTAAAATGTATTAGTGGTTAGTGGATGAGTTGGGTTTTATCTCCCTAATAAAGTCAAATGCTCATTGGGCAAAGGGTCGAACCTCAAAGATCAACTATAAAGGCATTAACGTGTTTCTCTCACAAGAAGTGGTAGTTTGATAGGTATGGCACTTCCTTAAATGAGCATGAACATCTTTGAAGATAAAGGGCCAATAATATCTGGCCTAGAGAGTCTAATGGGCAGTGGCATTAGCTAAGCCATGCTCAATTCTGTACTGCCTATGGAATTCCTCTATCATCTTGGCAGCTTGGTCCCTATCTACGCACTGGAGATAAATCCCCTCAAAATTCCTATGGAAAAGTGTCCCATTTTTTATCATGAAGTGCATGATTTTTAGTCGCAAGGTGCAATATTTTTTAGGAGGGATCCCCTCCGAGCACTGGTTATTGAGTAATAGGTACACCAGATCAGTATACCATAGATCTTGAGTGATGGACTCCATAGTGTAAGTCTGGCATTTGATGTTTGGAGTGGCCTTTGCAATTGTTTTACATAGTCCTTAGCATTAGAATATTTTTACCATTTTCATTTCAAGATCATATTCCTAGAGGATGGTCATCCATTTCCCCCAGTGTTCACCCAGTTCACTCTGTAGCAATAAAGACTTGACAGCCTGGTTCGGGATAATGGCATGTACTTTGCTCTGGAGAATGTAGTGCCAAAATTTCTTCATGGCCTGGACTAAATAAAAGGCTTTCTTTTCCAATGGTGTGTACCAGACATCGATGTTCTTAAAGGGGGAGCTCATGAAAGCAATAGGTCGTTCTTCTCCCTCAACTTTCTGGGGAAAAACTATGGCGGCAGAGTGCAGTGAAGTGAAGGAATAAATGTGGAATGGGAGGGAATAGTCTAGACTTGCCAAGACTGGGGCTTCCACTATAGTCTTCTTGAATTGGGAAAAAGCTTGCTTCACTTTGAAACTCCACTCAATCTTAGTATCTTTCTTCATCATATCATTGAGTGGTCTTACAATCTCAGTGAATCTGGTAATGAACCGCTAGACAAAGTTTATCTTCCCAAAGAAAGATCTCATTTCCTTCTTACTGTCGGGCATTTTAAATTTAGAAATGCTTCTACTCTCTCAAGGTCGATGGATATCCCTTTCTCAGAGACAATATGCCCAAGAAATTTCCATTTAATGACCCTGAATATACACTTCTTGGGGTTAAGGGAGATACTGTACCAGAAAAATCTCTCATAGATCTCAGCAAGGTGGCCAAGATGATCATGCCTATACCAGGAAAAGATCATTAAATCATTCATGTAGTTGATTATAAATTTATTAACCAGACCTTCTAATGCAATGTCCATGGCCTTTTGAAAAGTGGCCCTAATGTTAATTAAGCTAAAAGGCATTCTTCAATTTGTAAACGTCCCCCACTTGGTGGTGAACGCTGGTTTAATCCTATCTTCAAATTTAACCATGACTTAGTTATACCTAGAGTACCCATCTAGAAAGGACATCATTTGTGAGCCATTTACAATTTGCAACACCTCATCCAGTGAAGGGAGAGGGTGATTATCCTTCTTGGAGGCTTTGTTCAAGTTGTGGAAATCCACACAGACAAATCTTGCCATTCTTTTTACGTACGGGGACAAGTTTGGCAACCCATGTAGAATATCAAATAGGAAAGATGATCTGGGCTGACAGTAATTTCTGAACCTCCTATTGGATCAAGGGTTTGATCAAAGGGTTTACTGGCCTCTATTTTTGTCGAAAAGGTTTGGCATCTAGTTTTAGGGGGATGGTATGTGTCATGATAGATGTATCATAAGTTTTGAGATCTTCATACCCCCAGGAAATAACATCAATATATTCTTGGAGAACCATGAAAATCATCTCCTTCTCCTCTAGGGAGAAGGAGGTACCAATGTGGAAAAACTTTTCTTCATCAATTTTACCGATGTTAACCTTTTCATATTTTCCTCCTTTGGAGGAGCATGATATCTTGTCTCAGCCTCGGGAGTCCAAATTGAAGATTAGTTCTAGCGAAACCATCCCTTTCAGAATGGTGTTGGTAGGTAGGTCAATGATCCCATCATCTTCTTCCCCTTGCTCGGTATCATCATGATCGGTTTCTTCCATGATCTAATCTTCAAAGAAGCTAACATTTTCCATGAAGGCCAAAATGTGTTGGTCACCTTTGAAAACCTGAAAGTGTGTTATATTATCCGGGATGGATGCGGTGGGGACCATTTCAATAGAGAATCTCTAGATCTAGGAACTAGACATCATCTCAAGGGTACTGGAAGACAAAGTGAGGGCATCCAGAATAAAATTACATTTCTGGGGGATAAGTTCGATGCCAAAAGCATCAAAATCCTTGATTAAGCTCCATGCCCAATTGCGGTATATGACCAGCCTTTTATCATGACATGTGTAATGGCTCTAAATCTATTTTGTGATTAGCTCTGAATCACCCATTTCCCAGAGGCGGGTGATCCCTTTTCTCAAAGCAAAAAGGATTCTGAGGACTAAATCCTCATACTCTATGACATTGTTGGTGCAGGAAAACTGTAATCTATAGGATGCAAGGAAGGATTTCCCTCGTGGTTTGATTAATTCCACTCCAATCCACAGCCTTGTTTGGACTGGGACCCATCAAACTTAAGGATCCACAAATCATTGTTAGTTTTATGGGGATGAGGAAGTGAAGTGGCCTTTGAATTAGGATTGGGTTTGGGAGGTTTGTTAGGTGATTCCTCCGGCTTGGATGGTGTGCAGGTGATACTTTCCTCCAGAGAATCTTCTGGTTTAGGTTCCTAGGAGAGAGACACTTCAAGTCTTCCAATGGGTGGATTTCTTGGTCCAAGGAACCTGGATTTGCAAACCTTCTCTTGGAGATTGGTAATGTAATGGGTAGCGGTGACAATATAGGGCTCACACTCCAGTTCAGAGTGTTTTTGGTACTGTACCCAGCACCAAGTGTCAGACAAGAGGGTGGTTAGAGTCACCTTGCTACCTTGTAAGTCTACCTCACATTTCAGCTTTGCATCCAAATCTTGAATCCTCTGAGTGATTATGTGATCCTCCTAGGGGAAGGTACCACTACGGATGAAGTCAAAGGTTAAGATTTCCCACTGTAGATATACCTTGAGCAAGGATTCAGAGAAAAATATTTAATTTACCTTCCCAACTTCGGTAAGGGCTTGTTTATTTCTAGGCTTTCTTTCTACCTAGATCTGATTTGATTTCCCTTTCCAAGGGAGCCACAGGTGGAAGAACTCTATCAAGAAATACCCGTTGAGGGCCTTTGACCAATTTTGACTCAATAACATCCCATAGCTTTCGGGGATGTCAACCACTTGGATGTCGATGATGCTAGATACCCAGGGATGCTAGATGAGCTAAATCTGGATGTTCTTTAGCTCACCAACCATCTTCACAATAGTTTTTTCTAATTGGAATACTGCACCTTTGGAGGGTGTGGGAGTGTCTGAGCTTCTGGAAGATGGAAAAGGGCATAACATTACCTGAAGCACCTGAATCCACAAGACAATTGTACAGGATTTTCCCTTGGATGTTTAGGCCTAGTAGGAAGGGAGGATCTTCTATATTTCCTTGGAAGACTGCTGAGTTGGCATCATCAAAAGTGATAGTCTTTGGTGGGTGACTAACAACTTCTAGGTTCCCTAAGATTTGTAGGAGGAACTTCTTTTTCTCAGGAAAATTAAGTAAAACTTCCATCAAGGTCATGGAGGTAGTGGTGTTTTCCAATGCCTTGGTGATATCAAACCACCCCTTTGGGTAAAGTTGGCTCCCCCTGGCCAGATCCCTAGCATGGTTAGGGACAAGTCCTTTCGGTGGGAGGGAATGGTCATTTGTGTTAGATTCCTAGGGGGTGGTGCTCTTGGGAGGCACTGATGTGTAGGATGGCCCTTTTCTAGATTGACTCTAAGTGTTATATGGAGTCTGTGAGTTGGTGAAGGCATTAGCCTCAAAGGCCAGAATAGATTCGTCAAAGAACCCTTGTAAATTGAGGTCTTCTTCATCCTCTTTGTCTGTCCCAAAGAAGATGGTCTCACACATAATAGCAGTGTGAGGGGTCTCTGCTAGGGAGGATTCCAGGGGAATTGGATCAACAAGTTGTTGTCTTTCCAACTAGGAGATCTTGATGATCTTCTCCAGCATGGCATAGTTCACCTCAAAATGTGATCCATTATCATGCAATCTACACCACGTTGTCAGGGGGTGGAATTCTACGAGTTGTGCAGAATGACTAGGTCTAGCACCAACCTGAGTGGTATTTTTATTTAGAGGAGGAACTTTGGTATTTGTATTATTGCTCCATTTTTTTTGGCTAGGCCAAGGTCTGTTGTTGTAGCTTTGACCTCCAGAATTGGCATTTCGTTGACTTGAGAAAACATTCCCTCTCTGGGAATTGGGGTTATGGGGCATGGAAGGCCCCACCTTCAGCTGTCCTATGTCCATTGTCAAGGAGGACACCAATTGCTAGAGGGATTCAACCTTGATGGATAGCTAGGTAATGGTGTCCCAGTGTGACAACTAAGGTGGCGAGTTACCTGGGAAAGTGGCAGCAGCTCCCAGAGTCGAGGATGGCAATCCTCTGACCATAGATGACTGGAAGAAAGGTACTCCAAGGGATTGTGTCAAAGGTTTCTACAACTGTTGTGGCTAATTCTAGACCCAAGGTTCCCTGGGCTTGAGATGGGTAAATGTACTGGGCTTGTCGATCTATCGGTGGTGGGCCCATGGCCATTGTTGGGGTACCCATCGTAAGATTGGGATTGTATCCTTTGATGTAAGGAGTTCCACTGGGTAACATGTTGAAGGATACACTTTGTCCAATCCTGCCAGGGGCCTTGCTCAAGGCATGGGATAACTCTAGGGCTAAGTTTTAAAATTTCACTAGGGTATCCCAGTCGTTAGCGATGGTAGTTCTCCAAAGGAGAGTAGCAATAAAGGGGTCCATAGCGTTTAGGTATGTATGGATATTCACATCAGTGGATGGGATAAAAGGCCTCGTCTACCACTTCAAATCTCATTGGAATCGATGATTGAAGGTAGGGAGAGGATCATTTAGTTCCTTTCTGATGGAAATGAATTAGCTATGGGACCAAGCTGGGTCCACATGAATGCGAAAGGCCACCAGAAAGACATCTTCTATATCGTGCCAACTATTGATGGAGTTGGCAGGCAAGTTTAAATACCTTTTCAGCTCATTCTATCTTAGGGACAACAGAAACATTTGGGTTACAATGTCTTGATGTTGTATTCGGTGTCTATTCATGGCATATTTGTAGGCTTGATGGTGTTCTTCTGCAGTTCGGGGACCTAGATGCTTGTATTTGGGGTAGATCTTCTGCAGGTGCAGAGGAAGATTGTTAGTAGCACTGGGGAACTGCTCCATTGGGGACTCAGAATTGTTGAATTAGGTAGCCAACAGGACTATTTGGTTTTGGCTTGGGTGGACGTGAGTCCCCAAGATTATCAAAGGGATTTGGGTATTCTGGTGTGTGGTATATCCCCAGAGAAAATTAAATGGTTGTCTCATTTGGTGGGTCTTTTTTCTTTGGACAGGAGGTACAAGTTCTACAAACTCTCTAGGATCAAACATCGATCGAAGGACTCTTTCAAATCATAGGGATGAAAACAACCCTATCCCATGGAAATTATGGTTCCTAAACCTACTGCTTGGGGAACCCCTACGCAGTGTGAAATTGAAATCTTCCAGGAGAAATGAGCTCATGCCCTCCTTCTAGCGCCAGTTTATGTTCACAAGAATTTGTGACCAGCTCTGCCAATAGGGGATAAGTTATCACCAAGTACCAGAGTACTGGCCAACTCTACAAATAAAGGTTTGTCAAAGAATGAATTCTCCTAGCCTCCAAGCACCTAGTAGTCAGGTCTCGACGGTGCAGGGGAGCTAAGTTGGGAAGGTGACTTTTGTTTGAGGGGATAGCTAGTTTTTATTTATCACTTCTGGGGATTTCAAAAGTGGGTGAGATTTCCTACAAGCATCTTAGATTTATCAAAGAAATAAAAAAAATCTAGATCAGAGTTAGAGTATAATTCTACTTATAGTAATGAAATACATATTCAAACATCAACAATGCTCCAATGTAGGAAAAAAATGCTAAATATCGAATACACAAGGAATCAATGATTCATATACATTCCATAGAAAAGGGAGATAAGACCATTTAACTAAATGAAAAAAATTAGAGTGAAGGACATAAGAAGACATATAGGACAAAAGATTTTCATTAACTTCAGAGATCAGAATAACAAATAATGTAGGGCCACAAGTTATTCTTCCTTCTTTAATTAACTTGAAATGATTCCAACATCACTAGCGAGTACATTCATGGCTCCAAGGGAGCATTAAGCTGCTAAGAATAGACTGAAAGTAAACTTCTAACTGCAATGAACTTGAAAATTTTATTTTCTATTACTACTGGACAATAAAATACTCAATTTTTTTGACCGTTGTTAAGGCATCGATCTTATTATTTATACACAGACTTGACCTAATCTACCTATACACTTTCTAAATAAAATATAATGTACATGGTTGGTATTACCTGCACAACTTACAATAATCTCAAGATGTATAGAGTTATGACAAGATGGAAGAAGAAGAAAGGGGCTAAATCTAGAAGAATTGGCCTATAAAAGAGAGCCATGGTATTGATAGAGGAAACTTGCTTATCTCAGTAACTTAGACCATATGCCTCATTAATACTGATTGTGGCTCCCTATCTTTAATGTGTGCCAGGTAGTAAACGTGGGAGCGATGCCTTGAAGAAATAAGAATATTCCTATTAGAACCATCCCATTTGCTTGATCTATCATTGTCTAGATCACCTACACTCTGGCCATTATTAATTGCTGACAGCGATCGCTCAACTCTAGGGAACCTTAACATAGATTATTGCAAAAGAATACAAAACTGGGACCCAAAATTCTGGAGTCTGGGAGCTTATGCTCAAAGAATAACATATCTTCAAAACTTTTCCCTACTGGCAGAAATATCTGGAGACCAGAATAATTCACTGGTCCTTATATTTTTGGAATGCCTCCAACATCTGGAGAATCCCCTCCTTGTCTATCTCTTTAATGTATTCCTGGCTGTCGTTGGCAGCCTCCAACTGGTTGCCCACATCTCTGGCACCTTCCTTAAACTTTGCACCCACCTTCGTAGTGTCATGCACCCGAAGCATTATACAGGTGAGACATGACATCTTTGCTCCATCAAAATCTCCAGAGGACCCAAACCATGCCTCCATTATTTCATCCAATTTACTCAAAAAATATCCACCGGAGCACATGTCTTGATGCTAAATGGATTGACCGTCAAAACCCTTGTGATGAATGCCGCATATAAATTTAATGAATTTTGGATCACCAGGAGTTTATCCTTCAGGGCTGCTACCAGTTGCTTGCTTGTCTAAACTTTAAGACCAAATCTGGAGTGTTGGACTTGGAGGAACCAAAAATGCTCACCTCCCAAAATAATTTTCTCCATGACGGCTTCTTCCCCAAAATTCATAATTTCTTCCCACTCACTCTTCCATTCTTCATACTTCTTTGTTTTTCCCTCCCACTAAGAAAAAACACTATTTACCTAGCCCATGATGTTATTGGCCTGGTGTAGGTCTGGGAGTGTTTTTATTACGAAATGCCTTACGGCTACCACCTACTCAGTTACCCATTCATCCACAACCTGCACTTTCTTCTTCATTGTCCTTAGCGCATCAATATCACCTTGCGAGAGCGATATTTTAGATGTGCAGGCCTCTAGAGGAATCATAGCCAATGGTTGTGTCAGCTCTATAAGAAGCCTAAGGAGATTAGCATTTTTTTATTTTGCCTCCTTTAGCTTCTACGCTTCCTTTTTATACCAGGCCTAAATTTCCCAATTTTCTTCACTTAATAGGTCCAGTTGCCCCTATTTATCTCTTCTCCCTAGAGGGACTTCTGTGATGGTGTAATATGCAGCTCCTACTCCTGCCTCTTCTTTGTTTTGGGGAGGTGTCACTACTACCACAATGGTATTTTCTCCTGGACCAGTCTGAATAGTATGGAGGGTCCAGGCCTTCTTAGGCTTGTGGGCATCTTGATTCTAAGCCATCATCTCAACCACAGAGAGAGGGACCTTTCTCTTCCTTGATTCCACCAGCCATTGTGGCGGCGCAGGTGGTATTATTGCTAGGACTTTGATACTTGGATACAATGAAGTATTGCTAGGACTAGATACTTTCCTCCAACATCTGGAGAATCCCCTCCTTATCTATCTCTTTAATGTCTTCCTCTTAAGCATTAAATTTCTCCATTCAAGATCAAGGATTCAAGCTTTCAATCCTTTGAAGGGATTTGGTTCAAACATTCAAGATTCATCATTCAAAACACTAGATCTATCTATCATGGTGGTGTGATCTTCCTTCAAGATCCTTTGTGCATACTCAAACATTCATTCATTCTCTCTTCAAGGTGGATTCCAAGCATACAATCATGGAGGTTTTTGGTTTCTAATTGAGTCCAAGCTTTCATATTTACATACTTTCTTATATTCGAAATACATTTGCATATCTATTTGAATAATCATAGATTCATTATTAGATTAACTTCTACTACTTTCTTGCATTCTTTATTTCAATTATTGATTTCAAGGTTAATTCATAAATAAAGGTTTTACTAAGGCAAACCCCTCCCCCCAACAAACAAACCATTTTTCTTGCAAGTATAGGTTTAGAATAGCAGATCGGGATAGAGATTCGGATACCCTTTTCAGCAAACTTTTGGGATCAAAAAATAAAATTTCAGTCTGTGACTTTTTAGGTCGATTATGACCTAGGGCGCAATAAGAATTTCTAGAAAATAGTGACATTGACTTGAGGGTACAAATTGGAACTGTCTCAGAACAAAAAAGATTTTTGGGTTTTTTCCATCTCTGCGTTTCTATTCCAGATCTGGTCTCAGATTTTCTAGAAACTCAACACAAGCTTCAGAAAATAGCATTCTTTGGATCTTCCATATTTCAAGGTTAGTGCATTTCTCCTATTCAATTCCATTGCGGTTTTCAATCTATGTAAATTTAAAATACATTTCAAATTAATCAATTAAACCCGGGTACTTAAGATCTTCCTTCCTTATTCTTGTTTCTAAATGAATGATCAACTTATGCATTGATCCTTCCTTTTGGGTTAACCATATTGGATCTTTCATTTACATATCTAAGGATAGAAGGAGACCATTTTATTTACCCCTATAACATATTCAAATGTAACATATTTTATGTTAAATGAACACACACCATATACTACACATCCTTTTATCCTTTACATTTTGGTGAACCCGTGATAGACAACTCTTTCTCATTGGTGTTAGATTTATATTTCATATTAGATATTGCATGCATATAAACTAGGTTTTCTTTTATGCTCTTACATTTATATTCCAAAAATACATAAAAAAAAAATATAAAATTTCTTTAAAAACACAAAAACATTTACATGCTTGTAATTTTATTATGTGTTCAACATGTATGACTCCTATTTTGAATACTTTGATGAAGATTTTATTGTACAAGAGAATAGATCCCTTCATGAGGTAAATGGAAGTGAGCATGAAAATGGTTTGAATGAGATCTCCATGGATCGTATTCCTATTTTATCTTCTTCCACAACCTCTTCAATTGACCTTCACCATAGAGAGGAGTTAAGGATTGATGTTAATTCTTCTCCTATGTATGTCTTTTCTATGAGCCTACTTTAGACTATAATTTACCTTCTTTCCCCTTTAAGGATCAAGATTTAGTGATTTATGGCTTTATTGATAGGGAGGATAATCCTCCTATTTGGGATGAACCTTTGGATTTAGATGTTGATTACTCTCTTCCTCATGAAGCCATTATGGGTGATTCTACTTTTTGGGATGAACCCTTGGATAAAGA
>MU223187.1:5429642-5442501 GCA_018584345.1 Thuja plicata | reverse complement strand
CATTATGGGTGATTCTACTTTTTGGGATGAACCCTTGGATAAAGACATTGATTTATCTCCTCCTTGTGAAGATGCTTTGATACAAGAGGGTGATTTATTAATGGATGAAATATTCATACATGATGATAAATCTTTCTCTAAAACACACTCCCCTTATGTGGACATTTTAGAGAAAGAAGAGAACATTATTGATATATTACCTCTAATTGGGATTCCTTCTAGTGATGAGGCATTAGCGGAAAATGATATGAATTCCCTTAATGATCTCCCTCTTAGTGATGATCCTATAGAGAATCAATCTCCTACCTCATCTTATCCTACGATGTATTCTATTTTTCCTTCTTGTGAATCTATCAAACATACTAATGATGACATAGTGACTACTGAATTTTAATTGACTTCTTTTCATATGGCTTCTTGTTATGGTCTTGGGTATCATTTACTAATTAAACAAGGATTCCATAGTCAAGGATGTACTAAGAATAAATTGGAAATTCAAATGCCCTTACAGAATGGGGGGCATGAGCATTCTTCTAGATTGGGATTTAATCCTCAACAAGACATCAATGTTACCAACATCTCAAATAACACTTCAAAACATGATGACCCTACGAAGGAATTTGACCAAGAGGATTTTCTGCCTAAACTCCTTCAAGCTAAGATGACTACTAGAACAAACACAAAAATAAACGTAGTCTACACTTGAAGATTATTCCTTTTTGTTTCTATCATAGATTTCATGATCACTCTACTAATGAATGTCAATCTTTACATTATAAGATTAGGCAGCTCATTGATAGTAAAATTATTTATATATCATGTGGAAATGAGTTTTATTTCAATCCTATTTTCTCTAAATAACATATGTGTTCCTATTATGGAACTCCATATTATATAAACAATGTTAGCCTAATCTTTGGGGGCACGTTGTCTTGCATAGTATTGTGAGTGATATAATAGGTCCTCTTCCATCCTTTTTCCTATGTTTGGGGGGCAAGGATGACATATTTTTCTTTTATGTCTTTCCGGGATTCACTTTTCTCTTGGTTAATCAATACCTATCTATTATGTGATATCCAACATACATAAAAATTTTGGTTTGCATTGACGATCTATGTCCTTGATCATAACCTATTTCTTTGTTTGACATTGGGTCTCCATGGTTGATAAATCTCTCACCTTGGAAACTGAATCTTGTTTTATCCCACACAAGGGCTACTTTTTCACTTCTTGCATGATATATATTTGCATTCGTCCCTTCTATGGCCTCATAGGAGCTATGACCTTCTTGGCTTGGAGTGGGTGTTGTCTATAGATATTGTCTTGATGTTGAAGAAGGCTTTATCCTTGTTGTTTTCTTTCCTTAACATGTCAAAATAGTATGTACTTTGCCATCTTAAGGAGGGGGCATATACACGGCCTCCCTTGTTCTACATTATTACATTTTTTTCTAACCTTTTTGTTTTGCAGCATGCTAAATCCTCAGAAGGTAACGCACATAATTTTCTAAATCCTTAAGAGATACACATTCAATTACAATTCAATATGCTAAATCCTCGGAAGGATGATCATTTTTTTCAGGACATTTTTCAATTTTTATATTTTTTCAGGATCATAAGTATGTACATGGTGTTGATCACTGAGAATGAATTAGGTGTAAAACTTCTTCAGATGGAGAGTGTTGATGGGCTCCCGAAGTGGTTCTCCTTCAGGTGTGGAGAGTTAATAGGCTCTAGAGCCAAATGCTACAGTAATGATATAAGGACCCAGCCAGTTGGGTTCAAACTTCCCCTTCTACTCTCTATGTGATTGATTACGGAGATTTTCTCTCATCACAAGGTCGCCCACCTGAAGTTCTCTAGGTATGAATTTCTTGTTGTATCCTCTTGACATTATTTTTTGATAAGCTCTAAGGTGATAAAATTCCACTTTCCGATGTTCATCTAGCAGCTCTAGTTATTGGAGTCTTAAAACTCTTTATTCTTCATATGGTATAAGTGTGTGCAAAGAAACCCTAAGAGATGGGATTTCTACCTCTAGGGGTAACATTGATTCTTCCCCATATACCAGTGCAAATGGGGTTGCCCCTGTAGGTGTTCTAATGATTTTTCTAGAAGCCCATAATGAAGTATTGATCTGCAGGTGCCAATCCCTTCTAGACTTATTAACCATATGATGCAAGTTTTTTAGCAAAGTTTTATTTGAGGCCTCAACCTGTCCATTACCTTGTGGGTAATATATGGAAGAACAGTGTTTTGTGATTTTAGATTTTGCACACAACTCATTTATGGTGTTGTTCTTAAATTGTCATCCATTTTCAATGATGATGGAGGAAGGTATGCCATAGCAACGAATGATGTAGTTCAGAATGAATAGCGAGATTTGGTTTCTAGTCACTTTAATGAGTTGGACTGCTTCAACCCACTTGGTGAAATACTCAGTAGATGCAATAATGAACTTGTGTCCATTAGAAGATGAGGGGTGAATCTACCCGATGAGATCAAATGCCCATTGTTGAAAGGGCCAATGTGTGACAAAGGGAATGAGCTCCCTTATTGGAACATGGATAAGATTGTCATGCAGCTGAAATTTCTTACAAGATTTTGCATACCTGATAGCTTCTTTCTCCATATCTGGCCAATAATACCCTATTCTAAGTAATTTTTGGGCTAGAGTCAGACTGCTAGAATGAGAACCACAAATTCCATCATGGACTTCAGAAAATGCATGTTTAGACTCTTCTTTTTCTAGACACCTAAGAAAAGTACCGTCTAATCATCGCCTATACAAATCGTTGGCCACAAAAACATACTATGAGGCATTGCAGATGAGGTGTCATTTTTCATTTTTGGTTAGTCCATCAAGAATGACCTAATGGAATAGGTAAGAGTAAACATGGTGATAATGGGAGGATTCATGTTCAATGACTGAATAGACCATTTGGGATTCGGGGGAGTTTTAGGAAGGGAAATGGATTTCTTCCACCAGGAACTCATAGCAAAAATCATCCTCTTTTTTCTGCGAGGAAGCTAGTGTAGCCATGGCATCAATTGCTATTATCTGTATCCTTTAGACTTGTTGAAATGTGATGAAAGTGAAATATTTCTTAAAGTAATCAACCATTCATTTATAAGGCATGAGTTTTTCATCCTTAGTCTAGTATACATCATTGATTTGGTTGATTACAAGTTGAGAGTCACCATGGACATGTAACTCAGATACATTCCATTCAAGAGCTAGTTTGAGTACAATTACTAGTGCTTCATATTCTACTATGTTGTTTGTACATGAAAACATGAGCTTGTACACCTTTGGAATGGAATAGTTTTGAGGAGTTAGAAATAAAATCCCTGCACCTAAACCTTGTTGCATGAAGGAGCCATTGAAGAACATTTTCCAAGATCGGTGAGTGATGTGTAAAATAGATCCATTTGGGAACTTATAATTGATTGGTTCCTTTTCCTATAGTGGAGCATCAACCAGTTGATCTACAATTTCTTCCCCTTTGATTTTTGTATGCTCAATATATTCTAACTTCAAATTCACTAAGAAGCATAACCCATTTAGCCAATCTGCCAGTGAGGGTAGCTTTACTTAGGAGATACTTCAAAGGATCAATTTTAGCCACTAGTTTGACTGAGTGAGCCAACATGTAGTGATGCAATTTCTGAGATGCAAAGACTACTTCCAGGCATGCTTTCTCGATCATAGATTGGTTCATCTCATAGGATACCAATGTTCTACTAATATAGTAGATAGCACATTCTTTCTTGTTTTCATATTCTTGCGCTAGAAGTGCCCCTAGTGACGTTGAGGTAGCTAAAATGTATAGAATCAATGGTTTTCTTTGTTGAGGTGGCATGAGTACTGGCGGGTTTGCCAGGTACATTTTTATTTGAGTGAAACTCTTGTCAAATTCTTCACTCCATTGATAAGTAATGCCCTTGTGCAGAGTCTTCCTAAATGGTTATGCTCTATCAGCCAACTATGAGATGAACCTTCTGATAGACTGGATTCTCCCTTGGAGTGTTCTCATTTGGTTGATGTTCTTAGGAGGTGGCATTTCCAGTATTTCTTGTACCTTTTTAGGATCAACTTCTATGCCTTTAGCTAAGATAATGTAACCCAACAGCTTTCCAAAGGTAATACCAAATGCACATTTCTTAGGATTCAACCGTAATTTAAAATTTTCCATTTTGTCCATGATTGGACCTAAGTCTTGTAGGTGCATAGATCGTTTCCTTGATTTAGCAAGGGTATCATCCACATATTCTTCCATGGTTTTGTGCATCATATCATGGAAGATAGTTGTTACTACCTTTTGATAGGCATCTCCTACATTTTTCAAACCAAAAGGCATGACATTCCAACAAAACGTTCCCCAGGCACATGTAAAGGCAGTCTTTTCTTAATCCTCTAGAGTAATCTTGATTTGGTTGTACCCCGAGAAACCATCCATGAGAGAATACATTTTGTACTCAGCAGTGATGTCTACAATCATGTCAATTTTAGGTAAAGGAAATTCATGCTTTGTACATGCTTTGTTGAGATCCCTAAAATCAGTGTAGAGTTTATCTTCTTCTCTTTAAATAATTCTATGAATTCCTTGAGCTCTTCTGCAGACAAAGATTTAGCCACATGAATGATGTGTGGTTTTTCTTCTATACCAATATTCACTGGTTGGGTTGGCTCTATGAGAATTGATGATCATTCCTATAAATGACTAGGCAAGACATCAAGCATCCCATCCTCAAGCACCTCAGAGAGGTTTTCATCATTGGATGCATCTTTTCTTTTTACTATTTTGGATTCTAAAATCACCATAATGTGGTTTTTTCCTTTAGACCCTTTTCTTTTTTTAATTTTTATCTTATAACTGAGATACTTGATGTCTACTTCCTTCATGCTCATGCTAGGTTTACTGGTGGAAGAGGTGACATGTTCAGTAGTGTTAAGATAGCAGGATAAAGCATAGTCATTGGGGAATTTGGGTGTTTCAGAAGGTTGTCCATGTAAGGACCAATCAATGACTTTGGGATGCTTTAGTGGCAGAGGTTCAATGGGTTCGAGGGCGTTCACTATATATTCATCATAGATGGTAACTGTTAAGTAGAGTTCTATACCTGAACATTGTATAGATGTGTTCAAATTAGAAAGAGCCCTAACAGAATCATCGAAGCCCATGTTAGAAATAGGAGGTCCTAATTCATTTGACCTAACCTCTAAGCCTTCACCTACTTTTAGTGTGGGTACATATCGCTGAACAGTATCCACCTCTTTGTCTAAAGTGCCTTCTGAAAGACTTTTGAACTCATATTCATGGGATTTTGTTTCATCATTAGGTTTCATATCAAGGAAATGAGTGAAATCTACTCTTTTCCCCTAGTTTGGATGAGTTCTGTCTAAAAACTTTGCTATGGTTGGACTCCTTTCTTCTATATCTTGGTCTTGTTTAGATGTAGTAGTCTCTAACTAATCAAAAGTTATCGGTGATTCCTCTAGAACATGCTCTTCAGTAGCGTTGATCTGGGGTGTATCTTCATCAAAGAGAAGAGCCAAAATATTGGGAGGAATGGGGGAAGGATACACATCCTCCACATTGGAATCATCTAAATCATCCCACTTGCTAGTGGGTATGTCAGTTCTTTGTACTGTTGTGTTCTGCTCTTCATTAACCTAATATCTCTTTCCTTTATCTAGCCAATTCTTTTCTCTTTGTGCTTTCTTTGATAAGAACCCTAGACCAGTTGTGTCTCTAGGTCATTTGTATTCAACAGAGATTGGTTCTTTAAGTCCATTTTAATTACGTCTAATGGGTCCTTTACCTGAATAACCCATTTTACAAGCCACCTTATACCCCACTCCAAATGTTTCTGGGGGTGTTACACGTTGTTCAACTTCATTATTTTCAGGTTCCTTATATAACCAATCCAAAGCATCTCTTTCCTCTTGTTCATCTTCTAATGTTGTGTTGTCTTTAACAAATTTATCATCATAGATTTCTATGGATGTTGTTGGTTTCATCTCTTCTGACAGTTTTTACATAAGACCTCGGTGATCTAGGAAGAGATGTGAGTGATAGTACGGGTTCCACTGTGTATCCACCCATACCTATGTCCTTTATCTTGATTCATAAAATTTGTAGCTGATTTAGATTTGGACACCTCATTGTTGTGCAGGACTAGGTTATTTGCTGCTTGTTTTAATGTGTTACAGGCATAACTAGTGTCTGCAAGAACAGTGACTTCTACACCATTGAATGGGAATTTGATGCACTGATGGAACATTGATGGTACTGCCTACATCTCATAGATTCAGGGTCTTCCCAATAGAATGTTGTAGGCCAGAGGGAGATCCAAAACTTGGAAGGTAACATCTCTCTCAATAGGACCCACTCAAATTGGTAGAGTTATGATACCTTTAGAAGATCTTTCTTGTTCATCATACGCCTTGATAGTGATTTTATTTTTAGGATCAATGACATTCTCTAAAAATCCTAGCTTCTCGATTAACCTATATGTGCAGATATTCAACCCTATGCCTCCATTCATCAAGACCCATCTGACATGATGTTTATGGATCATGACTTCAATAATCAAGGGGAGATTGTGTGGTTGACTTAAAGAGTTTTCATCTTCTTCTGAGAATGATAGATAATATGGTGAGGTCAAGTGACCCACCATGGATTGAAATCAATCTAGATCCAAGTCCTTAGGGACATTGTTAGTAGATAACACTTTATCCAAGACCTCTCGATGAGATGAAGAGAGTTTGAGAAATTCAAATATTTAAATTTGGGTAGAGATCCTCTGCAATTGCTCGATGATGCTATAGTCTGCAGTATTGGATGAAGTCAGTTTTTTTGACTGTGAGACTCTAGGGGTACCCACAGTGGTTTGTTTGCTAAGAGGTGCCCAAGATTTGGATATTGATGGTTTATTGGAAGATGATGAAGGGTTGGAATATCTAGAACCCCCCAGGGTGACCTTTGATTGTGCTCGGTTCACTATGCTAGCCGATCAAGACTCTTTCTCTTTCTTCTTGACGATGATGACATTGCAATATTTAGAATGAGGTGGCTCAAGAATGTTGATGATGTTGTAGTCATTATTAGAATAAGTGTGATTGGTTTGAGAGCCTTTTTTAGAAGTTCTCCTTTTTTATGTTCTAGGAAAGGATCTTTGAATGCCTTGTGATCAGAATTCTTGTTGTGATTATCAACCGCAATTATTTTGTTATCAATGAGATCTTGGATCTCATGTTTGAGCCTCATGCAATTTTATGTTGTGTGTCCTTTGTTTGTATGGAATTGACAAAAATCATTGTCTCTTCACCATTTAGGTTTGATTTCTGGATCATATGGTTTGGAGTTATCTGGCAATGTGATCAGTTTGTTTTCTAGTAGAGTTTTAAGTGCATATTCATAGGACTCACCTAAAGAGTCAAAGTCTCATTTACGTTTAATCCATGGTTTGTCTTTCAAAAAATTGTTGGTCCCTTTAGAAGATGAGGATTTAGTGGTATTTTCAGCATTTTTTAGGGCCTTGGAGACACTTTTCAGATTGAAGATTGTTGCCTTTGACTAGGGAGTAGAGTGATCAACCACTCTGTGATTTACCACATGCTTATTTTTGTTCCAATATTTAGTATTGTCTTTGTAATTGGAACCAAACTTGTTTTCTTTATAGAGGGTAATGTCACCCTTTTTAACAAGTACATCTTCTACCTTTATCGCATTTTCCACCATTTTCTTGAAAGAGGGTGGACATTGCATCTGAATAGGGTAGTTTAGCTCTAGAATCAGAACACTAGTGAAAATATCCATCTTTTTAGACTCAGGCATGATTCATGGATATCTAGAAAACATCTTTCTCCATCACTGAAGAAAGGTCAGAAAGGTTTCTCCTATGTTTTTCTTTGTGTTGCATAAATCAATCATCATCACAGGATGTTGGATATTGTAAGAATACTGTTGTAGGAATAGATTCATCAGCTCATCAAAAATTTTGATACCAGCGGGTAACTTTGAGAACCACTCCATAGCCTGGCCACTCAAACTCTAAGGAAAGAGATGCATAAGATATGTCTTGTCATGCATAAACGTTTTATAAAGAGCACAGAATTCTTTGATGTGATCTTGTGGATCAGAGTGACCATTGTACTTATCAAATCATGGAATTTCCACTCCAAACGGGAATGGAGGTAAGTACAAGTCTTTGTCAAAAGGAAAAGGACAAATTGTGTTTAAGGAAAACCTTGTGTTGGGCGTTTCCTTTTCCTTTTTGAGTTCTTGTAATTCCATTTGCAAATTTTTCATTTGTTTAGTTATGAGCTTCATAGGAGTCTCTTCTTCCCTAGCAATGATATCCTTAGCTTTGAAGTGAGGTGGAAGTTGAGCGTCTTGACCTGCTAGATCGAGGAAATATTGTTCCTTATCCCAATTTAGGATTGATTTCATGAGTTTTACAAACCTCTTATCTTGGAGACACTCATCAATCTCTTCCTCATCAGGGTCTGATGGACTCGAGGAATGTTGACTATTGTGATGGTTGGTACCATTAGAGAGGTCTCTCCATCGAGACCTACCTCTACCTTGTCTTTCTTCTGACATCTTAGGACTAGGTAACTTGTCCCTTGGGGGTTGTGATCTAGGAGGAATTTGAGGATCTCCCTCAAAAAGAGGATTCTCTCCAAACAAGGAGTTTTCTTCAAATGGGATTCCTTATTAATTTCCCTCGTGAAATTCCCTAAAATGACTTCTAGTTCACATAGGCATAAGATAAGTTGATTCGACTGACTAACACTGTGATGATACCTAAAGTGTTATCCAAGTCCAAGATCAAAGATACCAAGTGATAAACATCCAACTAAGGAGGAGATAGAAAAAGAGTCTGATCTTGAGTCAAGGTTAATCAACCTATTCTCACAACCAAGAATAAGGATAGCACAGACAAAGATGATACGATTAAACAAAGGACTTGGTCAATTGGACAAGTGTAACAACATCAAATTTCAAGATAGTGATAGGTTGGACTAACAACACATTGCAGTTGCATGCGAACTAGCAGAAGAGTTATGATAGCGTAAATTTTAGAATAGACTGAATGTAGTAGGATAGACTGATGAAAGACAAAATTTTGACAAGTTTTTGAAAAAAATTTGACAGAGTTTCGACAGAGTTTTGACAAGGTCATTGAAGTTTCAGACAAGACAAGATAGAAAAATATCCAAAGTGTACAGTTTTCTAGATTGTTTGATTGTTATTGTTGTTGTTGTTTCAGTAAACACTCACACAAAACACATCATGCAGATTTTTTGTTGTAAAAAAATAATAGACACACCATAATCCTAGGTAAGCCAGGCAATATCTATTGAATTCCCACTTGAACCAAAGTTCAGTCAGGCCTATTCATAATGGACAACTTAGAAGCTTGGAGGCATGGGCTCCTCCTTAAAGTACACTCACTTCTCAGGCCAACCAAGCTTTGAATCCCAAGGGGCATCACTTCCCAAGGGACCATTGTCTCTACTAAGAGCTATGAAAATGTGGGACATCTTAATCGGTCTCTAACCTTCTGTACCAACAAATGGAGGGTTTTTGGTTACTAAAACAAAGTTCTTTAGTCAAGGCATTCGTTTAGGTAGTCATACTTGCGACAAATTAGCTCCATTATGGAGGCCTCCCAGTCTGCAGAAGTTATGTTCTGTAGATTTTAACGCACCACAAGGGTACTGAGGGAGATCTTCTTCTCGGTATAACGCAATCAACACTTGTTCACTATGAGATTAATCACAATGACATCTTTTATATACCTGTTCGGAAGGGCTTGGCTTTAGCCTATTACCGGTTGGGAAATCCACTCTCACCGGCTCTGTTAAAGCTCTCGGGAGGTAGCCACACTAAAGGATTTATATGGATTTCTCTTTCACCCAAGATCCATGAAGGCGAGGGGACGGGATATGTCCATGCCATTCCTTGGGATTACAAAAACTAGAAAACACTTCAGACACATAAGAAGATGACAATGATGTTTCTGGATTTTTTATCATCCCAAAAGGGTGAGAGCATAATTTATTGACATTATTTCCATCCCTAAAACACCAAATAGAAGTTCATTTTAAAAAGTCTTACATGTGCATTCCTATATTAATAAAACAAAAACAAAATGCCAGCATAATGTTTAGCATTCTATCGATCAAGGCAACTTGAAAAATGATTTGTTAGTAGTCTTTGTTTTAGTCTTCTTTTTCAACATCTTGACAACCATTGGTAGGTTATAATCAACAAGATAAGCTAGAGAACAACAAAGCCCAAAACTTTTCAGCATTATAAAATTCAAAAAATCATAAATCTGATTGCATATTCAGAAACTAGACAAAAAATCACGCACTTTTAAAAAAAATTGCATCCAAAAAGGTTACCATATGCGCCCATATGAGGCTCTCGAAGCTGCAAAATAGGGGATCAAGCAAGTATAGTCATAAAAAAGTGCAATTTATAATAAATCCAACAAGTAAAACTAGAAAATAACTTCACCACAATGATCCTTAGAGAATTCTACTCAAAATTTAAAAAAAATGCTCAAAAAAAGGAGTTAAAACAAGCAAGTTATTGGGGTTTGAAAACAGGCTTCAAATCCAAAAACTCATATGGTGAAGGCAAGAAATTTTTTAAATGTTGTTGAAGTCATCATTTCCTTGGATTAATTTTGATGGTTTACAGGTCATCACTGAAAGCTAATGAACCTTGTTTTATGATGGTTGAATACACGTCAATTTTAACCTCGCCCCAGGCAAGTAGAGGTGGGGCATGGGTGGTGTTCAGGCTGAGGTTGGGCTAAGTGGCGAAGGCGCTTGGTGGAGCAGGAGTACAAAGCATGGGGGGAGGTTGACTAGTGGCATTTAGTAGTGGGTTGAGGATAGCTTTCGCAAGGGTGGGTTTTGAACAGAGGGAGAGGAGAAGACTGGCTGAGTAGTGGAGAGGAGGAGTGGAGGTAGGGAGGTGAGGATTTGGGAGACAGATGCATGAGGCTAAGCGTGAGTAGCGGAGTTAGTGTGGTGGTTTTAGGGTTGCATGATGGAGGAGGGTGGAGGTCGCAGGAGCTCGGGTGTTGCATGCTTGTGGGGGAGGGAGGAGTTAGGAAGCAGTGAAGGGAGAAGGGAAGAGTGCGTGGGGAGGGAAGAAGCTAACATGAGGAGGTGTGAGATGTAGTAGATGGGAGGAGGTATCGTGGGGTAAGGGAGAATGGACGCGGGATGGGCTGGAGAAAGTGCATGAGGTGGAGGAAGCGGTATGTGGGAAGTGTGGGTGAAGTGGTGGGTGGAGTAGGTTTAGGATATAGTGCAGCATGGGTGGGGGAAGCGATACAGGGGTGTGGGGGATGTGGGTTTTAATACCACATCGACCCCACTAAAGAAACTTTCTTTGTTTTTAATGACACTTTAACACATACAAACTAAAATAATAAGCTTGGTTGGTTGGTGTAGCTTGTGAGTCTGTCTCGGGTGTTAGGTCTCGGTCCACTATGCAAAGGATAAAATAGACAGAGGCTATAATACAAGGAGTGTTTAACCAATGATAGAGCCCAACAAAATTTCAAAAATTAAACCAACTCTGCAAGCCTATCTCAATCCGAGTGCAGATAGAATCTATCTTGATCCATGTGTAGAAGGTTGTACAGCCTTTGTGCAAAATGTTTTTGTCGCAGATTTGATTTTTGGGAAAAGATAGGTGTGTTTATAGTCATTTTGAACTGAAATGACCACCTGAACGCAGTGGTGGAGTCAATTTCAATGCAAAGTGGATGAAAAATAGAATTGAAAACAAAAGTTAAAATGAGGCCAAAAATTGAATATTCTACCCCATGGTGGGCGCCAGAAATGTGTGTGCTAAATGTGGACCTCTTTACTTAGCCCTACACTTCAACATAGTCATTATTCTTCAGTCACATACAAAAATGAATATAGATTAATTCATCCTCAATGTGTGAATGAGTCGACCTATTGCCTCCTAGTAGACAGGAGTATGAGATTGATCTCAGATCATTGCAAGCTCAGTGACTACACTAAAGACCTAAACGAAGGATTTAATCGAGATGATGAGAGTAAAATGCTTTGATTAATCTAAATGATTATGCAAGATGCAGATTTGTGGTTAATCTATGCTAGTTAAGATTTAGTTTTAAAGCACCAATTGAATGTGTAAGATTGATTTTAAAAGACCAATTGAAATATGCTCTAAGATTAGATTTGCATGATTAACATAAAAGTAAACTAGATGCTAATCAAATTGAAAGTTAAAATGATTAAAGAAAACTAGAATGTGAAATGTAGCATTATAATGATAATAAAATCTAGGATCGTTTGTGAAGGAAAAGAGTTTCTCTTTTATAGAAATCTCTCTCGAATCGACGGTCGAGATCAAATGAAAAGAGTGGCTCAAATTTGATTGAAGAAGGACAATCCATGTGCAAAGATTATGATTGTTCAAAAGAATCAGTTGACTGAACTGACTGATCAGTTATTTTGGAAACTTCCAAAATCTCTTCTCAGTTAACTAAAATGTTTCCAAAATGATAAACAGTGGCGAATCAGTTAACTGAGTGGAACTTGATTGTTTCCAAAATGGTAATTCAGTTAACTCAATTTGATGATGTCATATGTGTATGCACCCTAAAATGGTCGCCTAGACTTTGGGCCCCATTTATCATTTTATCATTTTATCATTTTACCAATTTCCTGAATCAATGCTTTGGAACATTTTCAATTCAAATCAATTTCCTTGATCAAATTGTAATTAATTCAATTATTCAATTATTTCAATATTTTCTAAGGTTTGATCATTTTTATTTAATTAAAA
>MU223187.1:5417308-5427755 GCA_018584345.1 Thuja plicata | reverse complement strand
GGTGATTTCAAATTAGTGGGTCAATGAATCATGTTTGCTATGTTTTGGTGAGGTGAAGAGGCTAGAGGATTATTCTCTTTTCCCTTTTGGGAGAATCAAAAACTTGGAAACCTTGAATCCAAACTAATTTCCCATGTGGTCCATATTGTGAGTCTTCCTTGTTAGAGAGGGTTAACTGTAGTGGACATTCCCTTTATTGGGTCAACCATGTGGATGGAACCTCAAGAAATAATAGCCATTTTCACCATGGTAGTGACAACCACTATATAAATGTCCTTGTCGAAGAAATCTCCACAGGTGTAGTTTCTTGTGGGTTGTCAGATCTCCTCAGTAGCTCCTGATTGATTAAATTCTTAGACTGTGTCAAAACCTCAGTGCGCCAGGATTGGATTTCACCCACTTGAAATTACAAAAATTACAGAGTCAATCCATTACTAAGAACCATAGTGCAACCAACTTTTTTTTTCATAGGACTATGTGCGTGATTGGAAAACATTTGAGAACATACACAAGTAGCATTCTTATGGAGTAGAAATACTGTGACACTATCTATGTTTATGCGCAAGGTTGCTTTGTCCCTTGCTCATTGCTTGAAGACATTAACTGCTTGAACTCCCTGATTGTTGTCTTGCGTGCTTGATTCATGATAAAATCTGTTAATGTACCTAGTTGGACAATTAAAACACATGAAATCTAAGTTCTGTGTCCTTTTCTTGAGCGATAAAATAGTTTCTTTGCACGGTTCGTTGTACTTCCTTGCGCGGCTCATAATACTTTCTCACGTGAAACCTGACACCAGTCGTTGTTTACTATTTTGCCTGCCTGTTCTATTTTATCATGCCATTCACTGCACTTTGTCATGCGCTTGAACATTTCCTTGTGTGACAGAGCATTTTCTCGCGCAAGACAGGTACTTCCTCGCGCAAAACTGCATGTTAGTCAGCCAATGTTGTTATCATTTTTGAGCCATTTTTAGCTTGTTGTCCTGTCATTTTTAGTTTTCTGGGTTGATCCGGATCTAATTGGAATACTTACCCTACTTTTAGAAGCTTGTTTTGCTTAGGATTCTTGTGTTTGACCTCTTGAATTAGCAATCTTTGATTTCACAAGTGACCTTGCGTGGCGCTTGGTAAGCTAGAAACTGGTCTTGTTGAAAAGATAAATATTTAGACTCTTTGATAACATACTTGGAGAGTTTTGGTAGTCTCTTGTCCATCCACTTTCATACAATTTCAATTTCAATTTCAAGTTAATTTTGGGTAAGACCATCCTCCTGATCCATATGTGCTAGGGTATTCACCCAAAGTTATTGGGCACCTCTATGGCAATGTTGGCTTATTCCTATTTGCAATTTTCTCTCTTATCACCTCTTTTGGACAAGTTAATGCCTTTTCTATCCTAGTTTGGTACCAATGTTTCTTGGGGTAATCCTACTAACTAGTACCTTTTCTTTCATGCCAGTTACAACAAGATATCAAGTAAATCAAGTAAAATGACCTCAAGTGGTTTTTAACCAATTACCCTTAGTTCAAACTTGCCAAAGACATAAGGGAAAAGGACCCATATTTGATCAATCACCTAGGAATACTTCAGAGATTTGGTTTGATTCTAAGAGTCACCTTAGTGATTTGGGTATCCCCTTAGCATCTTCTCACTCTTCTATGGATATGAGTTACATAATGACTCGGAGAGAGAGAAGCCATGGATAAGTGTTATGAGGATTTGTATGCAGGGAGTGGACATGCTCTTTCATTCAATGGTTCCTCTCACAATATTAGACCCACCTCACCCCTTATTTCAACAAGATATTTGGATGCACATCAAAGGGATGAGAGAGAGAAAGGTAAGAGACATGTTTATTATGATGAATTATCCCAACATGAGAAACAAGGAGATGAGCTTCATGATGCTCACATCAATGCAACTTATACCAACAACTTGTTTCAACATTCAAGACCAAGTTCACCTCTTAGAACATCTAACAACTACATGAGTGAAAAAATCAAGAGGATTGAGCATGAAAAGAAGGTTTTTCAAGATGAACAAATTCATAAACAAGAACAAATTAAACGTCTAGAGTTGGAGAAACAAGCTTTAATGGAAATAGAAATGGAAAGGAAATCCCTTCAAGAAAAGAAAGCTAGGCTCTTGGCTAGAAAACTTCATGGTCCATTTAACCATATGCATATTAGTGGTGGAAATGGTTCTCCTCCATCTAATCCTCCTAGGACTCCAAGAAGTAGGAGACATTCAAGATCACCATCACAATCTCCTAGTCCTAAAGGAAGAAGAGCTTCTAGGCATGATCATCATAGGAGACAAACTCCTCATAGAAGCTGAAAGCCATCTTTGCAACATTCAAATTATGGTTCACAATATGGAGGAAGTAACATGAGTTTTGATCACACTTCCCAAGATTTCATGCACATGCAACAAGAACCATTCTTTCAACAATATGTGGAGAAGTATGTAAAACAAAACCAAGATAAGATCTTAAAGAGTCTAATTGATAATGGGGCTAAGGTCCCTTAAAACTTTGATGTGGATAGAAAGATTAAAAGGCAAGATCCATCTCAAGAGGAGAAGATGGATGAAGCGCTAAAACAAGAAGCCAAGATATTTGGACCTAAGAATTCTTTT
This sequence comes from Thuja plicata, assembly GCA_018584345.1. Taxonomy (NCBI): domain Eukaryota; kingdom Viridiplantae; phylum Streptophyta; class Pinopsida; order Cupressales; family Cupressaceae; genus Thuja; species Thuja plicata. The sequence goes on along the minus strand of MU223187.1, from coordinate 5,425,115 downwards.
TCATTGGACTTGATTTGTCCTAATCCTTTTGATAAGATTGTTGACATGAAAGAATTTCCTAGAAAGGTTGAAATTCCTCAATATGACAAGTATGATGGAAGTGGAGATCCACATGATCATGTGCGATAGTCTTATAACACTAGCTTTGAATTCCATCAAGATGATTCATACCTCATGAGGTTATTCCCACGAAGTCTTAGGGGGAAAGCAATGGAATGGTTTACTAAGATAACTCCTCGTGTTAAGATTTTCAAAGAGCTTGTTCAAATATTTGTTCAACACTTTGCATACAATATTTTGAGATCTATCACTTTGTTGGACTTATGAAACTTAAAGAAAAATCAAGGAGAATCCTTTGTTGCATTCTTGCAAAGATGGAGATGAAAGTGCTCTTGTTATTCTGGAACTATTCCTAATAACGAAAGGATTGATATTCTTGTTAACAATTTGGTCCCTGAATTGCGGTATGAAGTTAAGAAAATGGTTTTTGATTCATTTCACACCATGGTTGAGACTGCATGTTGAATTGAGGATGTTTTGAGAGAATAAGGAATTTTGACTAAACATGGAAACAATAACAACAATGGTCAAAACAACAACAATTCTAACAAGGATAAAGGGAAGAACCAATATTGGAATAAGAACAAACAAGTGGTTAACGATGGAGTTGTAGATTCCTCCCAACATAAAGATCAACCTGTGTTACACTTATCTAGTACTGTTCAAGCTACAAAGCTCAATACATCCACTCAACAAGAAAGTAAGCCAAGTTACCAAGGTAAGCCTAAGAGTGAAAGACGTCAATTTACAAAACTTGGTGAAACATATGGGGAAATTTTACAGAAACTTATTGATAGAAATTTGGCACATCCCCTAGATGTGGTTCATTTTTGTATACCTAATCCTAAGCCATGGTGGGGGAAAGAAAAAGAATTTTGCATATTTCATAATGGTATTGGACATAATGTTGAAAATTTCCCAAGACTCAAGCATCTCGTTCAAGACCTTATTAAGAATGGAAAACTTGTAGTAGATGGATTGAAAACCAACGCTGATCACACATTATTCAAGGAACCTTTGACCAAACATGAAAAGGGGAAAACCTCTAAACTCAAGAGTGGCAAAGCTGCAATCAACTATACTTATATAGATGCAGAGAATACCATCAACATGCTTGGATTTGTGGAAGAAAGTGTTAACATGATGAGTGGAAGAGATCCTTATGGTTATGATTTAGATGAAGACTCTTCTCCCATTTTTGATAAAGAACCTATTGTGGTGCTAAGGGGTCCCAACTCTAGAAGGTCATCTCAAGCCCTTAATGTTGTTACCTGAAGTCAAGGTCTTGTTGTCATTAGAGGACCAAATTCCAATCAATCTAGTAAGACTAAGAAAGTGGCATCTAAACCTGTTATCTTGAAGCCAACTGTAAATCCTAAACTGAACTACAATCTTGTTGATCAGTTACAAAGAACACCTGCTCAGATTTCAATCTTTGAGCTTTTAGAGTTGTCTCCAAGACATAAAAAAATCCTTGAGGATTCTTTGCGTATGAAAAATGTCCCCAACAACTTAGATATTGATCAATTCCAGAATATGGTTAATCACATTGCTAGCCCTCATTACCTTACATTTTTCAAAGATGATGATAAAGCTTTGAGCCATCCACACAATCTTGCCCTTCATATTGAGGTCATGATCCATAGAACCCATGTTAGGCGCATGTTAATAGATGGGAGTGTTGGGCTTAATATTTGTTCTTTTAGTCTTTTGAAAGAGTTGGGTTATTATGAAGAAGTTATTGATACCAGAAAGAGAATTACTATCAAAGCCTATGATGAGGTAGAAAGAAGTTCCAAGGGGTTGGTCATCCTTCCTGTTAGGATTGGCCCTATTCAAAAGGATATTTTGTTTCAAATAGTTGATGCTAGACCCCTTGCATATAATATTTTACTTGGTAGGCCATGGATTCATGACATGCAAGCAGTGTCGTCTACCTACCATCAATGTGTTAAGTTCCCCTATAATGGAATAGAGATTTGTATACCTGGGGATAACACTTTATCTGTTAATACAATTTCAGCTGGGGCTCATGTTCCCCTCAATAGAGAAGTAGAATATTTTGATGCTACCTTAGAAAATGGCAAAGAAAAGTTTAAGACAATAGACCTTGGTATGAGGGGCATCAACTCAACTCCCTCACCGCATTGCCAGTTTCACCTCGGTCTTATGGTAAACCTTCAAAAGAGATTAAGCCTTCCTCTTTAGCTATGAAATTATTTGATAAGTTTGTAGAATCATTAGTGCCTATTCAAAATGAGAAAGAGGAAGCATTTGTTAGAGACTGGATCTATAGAGAAGAAAAGTACAAACACAATGAGAACTTCTCTCCTTCTCCTAAAGCTTATGGGAGAAGATATACTTTTGTCAAGAATATGGGCTATCCTAGTTATGGCCCTCTTAATCAAAATTTGGATGCTAGGTCTGAACCTCCTGATCATGCTAAATTTGGACGCGAGTCTCAGAAACCAGTTGGCCTAGGATTTGAAAAATGCAAAAAACATACCAATCCTCTCTTTGAGAAGTTGGAAAGTGATGATGAATCAGAGTATGAACAAAATTTGACAAATCAACAAGATATGTGTGAAGATTTGGTCCCTTCCACTACTCTCCTTTGGGGAGACTCAGGTATTTCAGTTACCCATGTATCAGTTGCAACTTTAAAACAAGAATCAGATATTAAAGATCCTTTGAGAGAGCGTCAAAGAAAGAATCTTTCTTGTTTAATAGAAAGAGAAAATGCTACTTTTGATGAAGCTAGACCTTCAACATCTCAATGTCCCAAGCCTTCATGGTGTAAACATCCCAGTCGCAGTTCAGATACCGGCTCTAATGAATATGAATGGGACTCCTTTTCTAAGCCCTCAATAGTTGATAGAGATGTTGATGTTGATCAAATTTATAGTTCTCAATCTAAATTAACCAACGAGTCATGTGTAGGATTAGAGGTTTTGAACCCAAATTTTTCCTTAGTGCATGATTCTATGCTTATTAGGAGGAATCTTGATTTGGGTAGCTTAGAGGGATACTTGACAGACTCTGACTCTTCAGTCACCAGTGATAATATCATCCATATTTATAGCCTTGAACTAGTCATTGACTTGCCTCTTATTCATCCCGTAAAAAGAATAGGTGTTCTGATGGCAAAAACCACTGTGTGGTGGTGTCAAAACCAAAAAAATTAAAAAGAAATGACGTATCCAAGGGTGAAAACCTCTCTGAGGTGCCTAAGGATGAGGTACTTGATTTTCTTTCCAGCTATTTTCAAGATTGATCTTCAGTGCTTATTGAACCAACACAAGTAGTTAATTTGGGTAAAAATGAGGCTCCAAAAATAGTGCACTTGGCTAAGTCCTTGTCACCAATAGAAAAAGAAGCTTACACTAAGTTCTTATAGAGAAAGAAGATCAATTTTGCATGGACTTATTCAGATATGCCAGGGTTGGACATTAATCTTATTATGCACCACTTATCCATAGCTCCAAATGTCAAACCAGTTAAACAAAAATTGAGGAAAATGCATCCTCATATAGCTCTTCTAGTCAAAGCTAAATTAGAGAAGCTCCTTGGAGAAAAATTCATAAGAGTTATTGCTTATGCTAAACGGATATCAAATATTGTACCAGTTTCCAAACATGATAAATCCATTCGAGTTTGCACAGATTTTAGAGATCTTAATAGAGCATGCCCAAAGGATGACTTTCCACTCCCCAATATAGATATGATAGTGGATATGACCGTGGGTTATGAAATTTATTCTTTGATGGATGGTTTTTCTAGGTACAATCAAATTAAGATAGCTCCTGAAGATCAAGAAAAGACTGCATTTACTTGTGCATTGGGTACCTATTGTTGGAACGTTATGCCTTTTGGATTAAAAAATGTAGGAGCTACCTATCAAAGAGCAATGACAACCATTTTTCATGATATGATGCATAAGAATATGGAATATTATGTAGATGACACTTTGGCCAAGTCTAAACAAAGAGATACACACTTAGATGATTTGGAAGTAATTATAGATCACATGGAACAATTTCAGCTAAGGTTAAATCCTAAAAAGTGTGCATTTGGAGTCACCTCAGGAAAGTTACTTGGATTCATTATTTTAGAAAAAGGAATAGAGGTTGACCCTTAAAAATTTCAAGCAATCCTTGACATGCCACCTCCTAAAAACATTAGTCAAATGAGGACTCTCTAGGGAGATCTTCAATCTATAAGGAGATTTATTTCACAATTGGTAGATAGAGCTCAACCTCTCAATAAGAACTTGCATAAAGGAGTCAAATGTATTTGGAATGAGGATTGTCAAAAGAGCATAGATAAAATTAAGAAGTACTTGGCCAATCCTCCTATTTTAATGCCTCCTATCCCAAGGAAACCTCTTATTTTATACATTTTAGCAACATAATCTTCCTTGGGGGCATTACTTGCTCAACTTGATGAAAATGGGAAAGAAAGAGCAATATACTACATTAGCTGTACTCTTGTTTCATATGAGGTTAATTACACTAGAATTGAGAAAGCTTTCCTGGCTGTTGTGTTTGCTTCCCAAAAGTTGTGACATTACATGCTTGCACACACTATACACTTCATAGCAAAAATAGATCCACTCAAATACTTGATCAGTGGGCCTGCCCTCATAGGTAGACTCGCTAAATGGATGATGGTACTTTCAGAATTTGACATAGAGTACATTGAGAGAAAAGAAATAAAAGGACAAGCTATAGCAGATCAATTGACTAATTTCCCATTAAAATATAATGCACCTATTCAAGTTGACTTCCCAGATGAACATCTTATGTATATGACTGAAAGAAATTGGAAGATGTTCTTTGATGGATCTTTTATGCAAAATGGTTCAGGAGCTGGTGTGTTGTTTGTTTCTCCTCATGGGTACACAATTCCTAAGTCTCATAAATTATTGTTCCCATGTACAAACAACATTACTGAATATGAAGCTTGAACAAATGGACTCAAGATAGCCATAAAATGGAGAATCACAGAGTTACACATCTATGGGGATTCACAGCTGATAATCAACAAAGTTAATGATGAATATCAAACAAAACATGAGAAGATGGTACCTTACAAGAAAATGTTTGATTCCTTAAAAAGATACTTCACATTTGTCACATTTTAGCAAATCCCTAGAGCAGAAAACAAAGTAGTTGATGCTATGGCTACACTTGCTTCACTCCTTCAGTTAGAACAACATGAATCAAGATTTGAATTCCTGGTGGAAGAGCTACATCACCCTATCTTTGACTCCCAAGAAAGCCATATTATTTGTACCCTTGTTGGTCATGACTCATCCTGTTATGGTGTCATTTACTCATATATTTGTGATGGCATTATACCTAAAACCTTTAACAAATCTGAATGATGAAATCTTACCTGAAATGCCTCTCGCCATTCCCTTATTGCTGGTGATTTGTATAGGAGGGGTCTCGATGGAACACTTCTTAGATGCTTAGAAAAGGAAGAATATGATCAAGTGTTAGTTGACATTCATGAGGGCATCTGTGGGGGACACTCAATGGTCTTTCCATGGCTTGAAGGTTGCTTAGGATGGGGTACTATTGGCCCATAATGCAAATTGATGCAGTAGCTTTTGCAAAGTCATGTGAAAAGTGTCAAAAACATGGTAACCTGATACATGCTCCAGGTAGGAAGCTTATTCCTTCTATTTCTCATTGGCCATTTCAGCGCTGGGCCTTTGACCTTGTTGGGAAAATTCATCCCAATTCATCAGGTGGACATAAATTTATCATTACTGCTACTGATTACTTTACTAAATGGGTAGAAGTTGTCCCACTTTCTGTTGCCTTAGGAAAGATAGTCTCTCTATTCATTCTGAACCATATCATCTGTTGATATGGAGTGCCTTTCAAGATTATTACTGACAATGGAGGCTAGTTTAAAAATAAGGACCTTAAACAACTCTGTAAAAAATTCAAGACTAAACAACATTGGTCCTCCATTTACTTCCCACAAGGAAATGGTCAAGCAGAGGCATCAAACAAGACCATTCTTAAGATTTTGATTAGAACAGTGTGTAAGAATGGTAGAGATTGGCATTTACAGATAAATCCATCTTTGTGGGCCTATAGAACGAGTATTCGTACTCCTACTGGGGCTACTCCTTTTTCCCTTGCATATGGTGCTGAAGCAGTGTTACCTTTGGAGGTTGAGATTCCTTCACTTTGAGTCTCTCTCCATGGTCTAGTTACAGATGAAGACTACCGCGTCATGAGACTTCAAGAGTTAGAACTTCTAGATGAGAAACGTCAAGTATCATTTGACCATATGAGGGTCTATCAAAAGCGTATGTCCAAAGCCTTCAACAAAAAGGTTCACCCTAGAGAATTCCAAGTAGGAGATCTTTTCCTACGTGAAAATCCTAAGAATCAATAGCATAGAGATCAAAAGGGTAAATTTGAACCTAATTGGCTTGGACCTTACATTATTACAACAACTTTTGGGACAGGTGCTTATTTACTATCTACAGAGGAGGGAGACCAGCTCCCTAATCCCATCAATATTTTGCACCTGAAAAAGTTCTATCCATGATGCCCTTTCTATCTGGGGGCATCCTTTTGTACATATTATTGATCCTGAAAAAATCCAAAAAAATGATATATTGTCAAAAATTCTAAAAATTGGAAAATGTCTTGAAAAAATGATCATCTTGGTGAAAACCTAGCAATAGGCGCTTTGATGTATCTCAAAAAAATTATATATTCCAAAAATACAAAAAAATAAAAAAATTCAAAAAAATTCCAACAATGAAAAAAGTGCCTTGGTGAAAACCTAGAAACAGGCGCCTTGGAAGCAAAAATTCAAAAAAATTTATAAAAAGTCCTGAAAAAAAGAAGCAAAAAAAAGAAGGAAAAAATGAAAAAAATGAAAAATGAAAAATTGTAATAAAATCCAAGTGGTGTAAACCTGGAAATGGGTACTACTTGAGGCCTTTGCACCCCTATTTCTTAGCGCGTGTCCCCGACACTTAGCCTTTCTCCATCATGCCTTGTCCTTGTTGCCTTGGTTTGGAATTGGTCTTTGTCTTTGTCTAGGGGGCATAACTATGTTAGCTTTGGTCTCTTGGATGCGTTAGCCTTTAGGACGCCTCACAAATGGTATTTTTCAACACCACCCCAACTATATTTTTCAATACAACCCTTGACATCGAGTGCTTTTCAATACTTATTAGTTTGGTCTTACCTCATTTTTTCATGTGGCCTTACCTGCTTGCAAGCATTCAATCCTTGTCCTTAGAACTCAGTATCGATTAACACACTTAAATTTTTAAACGAAACACTTAATGCTTGAGCTATGTCATGATATTTTCTTTGTGTGCTGACTATTATTGATTTTTGTTGAGTGTCCTTGTCTGATAAGTCTCTCCATGATGCATAGCTAGAGGACTTGGGGCATGGGCATGTTTTTATTTGCTTTATGCTTCACTATTTTTGCACAACCATTCTATTGGTCATCCTGGCCTTTATGCCTTGATGCAAGCATGGTTTTTCTATATTAAATTGGGTAAGCTAACATCACAGTCATCTTGACCTTTATGTCTTTGATGCTTATGTTATAATATTTCCACTTTTCAAATCCGATATACATCACATTCATATCTTCATAGTTGCACTCGTGACTAGTGATGGTTGTGTGATGTTTCCGATATAAATCACATTCATATCCTCATAGTTGCACTTGTGACTAGTGATGATTGTGTGATTTT
>MU223187.1:5388490-5417258 GCA_018584345.1 Thuja plicata | reverse complement strand
TAATGGCCCAATGATGAAAATAAGTTCCTTTACATTCTCTTATGAATGATGAACACAAGATCCTATGTTTGTTTCTCTATTGCAAGTACACCTTTGCATTTTCATGTAGCTTGCATTGTTATACTTCCTGTTAATTTGTATTTTTAGCCTGCATTATGAGTTTGGGAGGGTTTACTTCATCTTTCTTGTGGACTTTTAATCAACTGTGATCATGTTTGATCTTCATTTCCTTATCTTCTTTCATGATCTCAATCAAAATTTTCTATCTTAAACAGTTGATTAATTTTGGGGCATTCTCTTTCTTGAGGCAATTTCTCTTTCTTCTCTCCATTTCTTTCCACCTCTTCCAAACTTCTATCTTCCATTCACTTTCACCCCGCTTCTTCTTCTTCTTCTTCTTCTTCTTCTTCTTTTCTTTCTTCTTCTTCTTCTTCTTCTTCTTCTTCTAATTCAACCTTGGGGCATAATCTTTCATGCCTTAGTTCTGTGATCTTTATATCTTTCATCTTACATCAAGAACCTTATCTTTAGTTCAATTTGATCAAATTTATCAATTTGTTGTTTCTCCTCTATCTCATTTTGATTTCGATCACAAGGAGGCAGTACCTATCAAAATTCAATCTTTGATTCAGCTTTATCAATTATATCAGTATTTCTTGAGATTCTTATCTCTGACATTTCAATTACTTATTTCGGTGTTGACTTTGTCTTTTTTTAATTGTGCTTATTTTTGTCCTGATGTGTTCCCGTTTTGACCACATGTTTGGGTTGTTTTGTGATCCCAAGTTGACCTCACACTTCAACTGCATTCTTTGACTACATGTGTTCCCGTGTCGACCACACATTTGCCAAAGAGGGTAAAATGTATGCACCCTAAAATGGTCGCCTGGACTTTGGGCCCCATTTCTCATTTTATCATTTTATCAATTTACCAATTTCCTGAATCAATGCTTTGGAATATTTTCAATTCAAATCAATTTCCTTGATCAAATTGTAATTAATTCAATTATTCAATTATTTCAATATTTCCTAAGGTTTGATCATTTTTATTTAATTAAAAGATTTAATCTCCCTTTTAATTAAATGAAATTCCTCTTATTTAATTAAAAGATTTAATCTCCCTTTTAGTTAAATTTATCTTATTTAATTAAATTAAATTCCTCCCATTTAATTAAATAAAGTTCTTCTAATTTATTTAATTGAAAGAAAACCCCTTTTTTAATTAAATAAATAAAAATCCCCACTTAAAGCACTTTATTTTTTGAAAAGGGAAATAAATTAAATAAAAAGTAAATAAAAATCATTTTTTCATCACGTCTTCCTAAGTGGTGGGCTTTTGCCTCTTAATCATAGCCTTTGATTTTTGCCTCTTAATCTCAATTGTTCACTTTCCTTTAAAAGGAGACCTCTCCTTCTCATTTTCATATATAGAATTTTTAAGTATTGTTATGCTGCAGGTTTGGAGAGCAATTTTGGATGAGCATTTGAGCATTTGAGCATTTGAGCTTGGATATTGCAACTTCTCTCTTCTTTTCTCATTCTTCTTGCATTCATAGCTACTCATGTAGATTAGATTCATGTTTATTTCCATATATTAATCTTGCATTTGTATTTCCTTTCATAGATTTAGCCATGCATTGTTATGATTTAGATTAATTTCATTTTTATGCATTGTTATCATATAGAGTAGATCTCATTTTTCATGCATTTGAATCTCTCATTTCATGGTGTACTTGCATAGGAACTAACTAGGTCAATCTAAGGGCCTCCATTTCACACCTTTGCACTCCATGACTAGAGAGCTATGGATCAATATTTGAGGCCTCATTCTTCAGCAACCTTGGATGGAATGATTCATATAAGTGTGTCAACATTTATGCACACAATATACATTTTTAATAATTTAATTGAATTTGAATGCACATTTTTATTTTTATAATTAATTTAATTCCTTTTTGATTTAATTGATAATTTTGTATTTTGATTTATTTAATATATCAGAATATAAATTAGATAATTAACATAAGGTTTATTTGCCAATGTAATGTGATTTTAGGGATTAACTAATTAATCAAGTATGATGAATAACTAGGACCTAGGGTTTAGGTCTGATTAGCTACAAATTGATAGATTGAAGAATTACCTGTTTGATTTAGGACTTAGGGTTTATCAAGATTAGGGTTTCTTGATTAAATGTTGAGATTGCAGGTCTAGGGTTTAGATGACCATTTTTAGGTGATTACATCAGCTCCTCCCCTCTATTTCTTTTATCCACTTAGCCTCCGCCTAACCTCCACCTCTCTACACTACCTGCTCCACCACCCTAGGTCCTTCGCGAGCTCTACCCTCTGTGTCGCTCAGCCACCAACCCGCCACCATCCTAGTGGCCACTTCAGCACTATCCCTCTAATCGGTCCAGTCTACCAGAGACTGACACATGGTACTCAAGCCACACAAGCAAGACATGTCAGCGCCCAGTCAGCAAAAAAAAGCACTAGCCTAAATTTGACTGCTATTTGACTGTCATTTTGCATTGTTACTCACTTTATGCGACAACCACAAAACCATCAAACTTAATCTCATAGAGTGATGACATCATTAGAGACTTAGCCAATTTTCAACTTTGCAATCCATAACAAGGCACTCTCATAGAAATGCTCATATCTTTTGCATACAAGCTCTATGTTTTACAATTTGAAATGCGACAGAAAGCTGACTCAAAGGCCTTTTCAGATTTTCAAGCCATTTCATCATATTCCTCATCAAAAATTAAGTGCACTCATTCAAATTTACCCCTTCCTTTGTAAATTGAAATATTCATATCTTTAGCAACCACAATCATTTTTTTAATCATTTGACGTGTTTTCCACACATTTACAAATTGGGGTTAAAATGAATGTACACACTATTGAATGACTTAAGGAAATTTACTCTAAATCGACACAAAATAATACACTTACTTTTTGGCACATTAAAATCCACTAAATCAAACACAATCTCGAATTTCCCAAAGTAATTGAACAATCAAATCACACCCAATCTCGAATGCACAAGGAATATAACCAAGCTATCAAACATCTCATTTTGGGCATAAAAATGAATAAGCTATCAAACAATTTATTTTTGGGTCCTAAAAACTGAACAAGCTGTCAAACATCTCATTTTGGGTTTTAAAAATTGAACAATCAAATTAACACAATCTTGAATGCTTAAAAAAATTGAACAAAGGAAAAGTACACTTCGCTTTGGTGCTCATAAAACAAATAAACTTGTGAGTTCATTTATATCTTAGATCAAAACAAACATTGCCTAACTTATCAAGGAATTAAATCATGTGTTTTGTGTCTTTGGTGCACTTACACAAATATTTTGTAAAATGCAACCTCACTTCATGCACTATCCTCTCCCACTATCTTTCATGGTCATTGGTGTAAGAGAAAGATGATTGTGACCATTTGAAATTTTCAATCTGCTTAGAGGGGCCTATACAAAAGAAGCACGAGTCCTTCTGGAGAAAGATTCAGATGGTATAGAAATAAGGTGCAACCCAAAGGTCTGTTTTACATCCCTTCAAGCTTGGGCAAGTCGTGTTCGATGGTATTCCATACTGGGTGAATAACCCTAGCATACTAGCATGGTCAAACTAGGCTCTTAAGTGAGTCATATCATACAAACCAATTGTGGGGACTCCACAAAATTACTAGAAATTGATAAAATAACAACCTACCCATTTCACCTCCATAATATTGATAATCGGTTGGGAAAGGAAGATAGTAACTTCCCCAAGAAACTTGCACATTCGTGCCACCTTGAGTGTTTGGAGTCAAATAATACGACATCATGACTCGAGCCGCATTCTTGGTGATGGCCATATTCTGATAAGCTCTAATGTGTGTGCCTATGTATGCAAGAAAAGGTTTTCAAGATAACCAAATCCTTAGGTATAATTGCTTGTGTGTGCATGCGATGTTACAAAACTTGTGAAAAAAAGATCTTGAACATACACAATACGAAATTTTTGAAGTCCTTTTGTCAAAGAGATCAACATTTGTATGCTTCTTGCAAGGTTTCTTTGCCTCTTGCAAGACTGTTTGCTCAAAATAACCAAACTCATCTTTTGTTCCAAAAAGAATCCAAGGCATACTTTCTGTAGTCACTGCCTCATCCTAGAGCATCTTTCAAATTGAGCTCGTGTCCAATTCCATTAAACATAAGAAAGTGGAGACTCCTTTTCCTCCCATATGCAAAGAAAAGAAGAACGCAACTAGAGACTCCAAGAAATATCAGCATATCATTGAATCCATTGAGGCAGAAAACCATAAGCATGGAGAATACGAGAAGGTCCTTTACAATTGCAAGATTTCCCATTTCTAAATAAGACACTGTCTGAATATGGCCTTTATCATAAATGAGAAATATGACTAGCTACATCATCGCCCATTCTTCCTCTTCTTAGTGTAAATGCTAAATATGGGCCTCTAACTTAGCCATACACTTCAACATTCTCATTGTTCATCAGTCACACACAAGAATGAATATGGATTTATTCATCCTGCATACCTAGATGATTCGACCTGTTGCCTCCTATCCAGATGGGGTTTTGAATATCTCTCAGAATCTGAGAATCTAATAACCTAGACCAATCTAAGAATGGAGGATTTAATCTAGAAATGTAAGTGCAAGATTAATCTAGGAATGAAATATTGCAATATTAATCTAGAAGTAAATATGAGATTAAGCTAAGAAATGAGCATGATATTAAGCTACAAATAGGCATGCAATATTAATCTAGAAATGAGATTAATCTAAGAATTCTTGAAAGAAGCTAAACTAGACATGATTAATCTAATAATTCTATTAATCTAGAAATGTGAAAGCTAAGAACAATAAAAGCTTGATTGCATAAAACTAGTAAAAATGCAGCAGTGATTCGATGCTTCAACAATGAATTCTCCTTTTCATTTTGAATGAGGAATAAGAGAGTTCTTTTATAGGATGAGAGTCCAATTAGAATGGCAAGTTTCCTTTGAGAGAAATAGTTAACTCTTAAAAATCCAATTCAGAATAGCAAGTTTTGTTTGAGAGAAACAATTAACTATGTCTTTTTGAGTGAATGAAGCAGTTAACTGATTTGTTGCACTTTTGAATCTCGGTCAACTCAAAGTTTCCATTTCTGAACTGAAGTGAGGATTTTAGAGAGATTATTTGATTAAATAAATGAAATATGATCTCATAAATGTACTTTCTCAATTATTTGAATAATTAAATTCAATTATTGAAATGGGGATATTTATTTAATAATCATATATTATTTAATTCCTTTTATGTGTTTTAGCTAAAAGGGTGAATTTAATTTAATTAAAGTGCTAGGACTTTATAATTAAATTAATTCGATCATAGGGTTTATTTAGCCAATTGTAATTGATATTTAGGAATTGAACATAGTATGTGATTAATACAGATTTAGGATTTTATGCATTTGACACTTAAGTCAAGTAGAGTCAGTCAAAAATCAGAATTGTCTAGTACAATAGGACTTTGATGATTCAAAAGATTGACAAATGCAACAAAATTGGTTGCAGTTGCAAGATGCCAATTTTGGGGTGTTACATTTTTCCCCTCTTTGAATTGATGTGCGAGTAGTGCATTGATTCAAAGAATAGTCTGAATGCTTGAAGCATAGAAGAATAGTATGAAATTGATTTCGAGAATTGATGATGGTTTCAAAGCCCTCTCCATAACGGAGCTTAACTCTCTGAAGTCTAGGTTAGATTGTCGAGATGCCGGTTAAGTCAAGTTTTCTAGGGTCATCTCCAGAATCAAGCTTGATTCTCAGGAATTTGAGTTATATTTCCTTGATTCCTAATAGATTATCAATTTTCAAAATATTGTCCCCAAAATGAGGCTCAATATTTAGGATTCGGGGTTAGATTTCCCCAATACCTGGCACTGAGATTTCAAGAACCATCTTTAGAATGAAGCTTGACTCTCAGGAATTTGGGTTAGATTTCCCAAACATCGAATAGATGAGATTTTGAGAATCATCTCTAGAACAAAGATTGATCCTCAGGAATCTGGGTTACATCGCCCAGACACCTAATATTAATCAATCAGATCAGATTGATTAAGATAGATTGAAAGTGATTAAATGATGTAATCATCCTGCCCCCTCGAGAGTGAAATGGAAAGATGACATGCCATAATGGTGATTGAAAGTGATAAATCACAAATAGAAGTTGAATTGAAGGTCAAGAATAAATCAAAATAGATTACGGAAGAATTTGGAAGATGTGAGAGAATGTTGATTGGAGATTATTCTGACAAGAAAGCGACGTCAGAAAGTTGACTACACAAGCATCTAATCACGTAAAAATATTAAGTGTGATTTTGAGCTATATAGAAGTGTTAGATTTTGATTTCAATCCCAAAAATGGAATCAGAATGGTCGATATAGCCACTTTTGAAGAGTGAGAGAAAATATTGCACACTTGGGTAGTCGGGATGAAACCAAAATGTTGAAAAAGAATCCCTCATTGTACAAATCCAGGGGAACACAATGAAGTGATCATCAAAACATTGTTGCAATGCAAGTCTAAAATGAAAGTGCAATCCTATGGTAGAATGAAAGTGCAATCCTATGCAAGATGCGATTCCTAGGATGTGGTTGTTGGACCCATTGGATAGTTATCACCATAGAGCATTTTTGGAACACCAGAGTTGATACAATCCTTACCAGTGCCACTGCAACCATAAGAATATGAATATGACTTTCATCGGATAAGATATGGGAAACTAACGTAAGCATTGGGGCATAAAAGCTGAGATGACCTGAACATTATTTTCAAATTGATATAGTAAGAATATACCAGTAAACAAATAGAGAAATAACAGTCAAGGAGATAATTCCGACCTCACCAAAAAGTAGTAGAAAAAGAAAAGATAAATGAAATCAATGAGATCAAGCAGCATATAAAGAGAAATTCAATCATAGCTCAGCATGTTTCAAATTTTTTGGATGTATAGGTATAGGGGTGTTGAAAAAAACATCGTCGAGCTTGTGAGTGATTTGTGTTTGATTACTATCGATAGATGTTATTTACATTTGTGATATCCAATGGGTGTTGAAAAACAAAGATGTATCCAAAGATAGTGTTAAGAAACATTGTTGGTTGGGGTGTTGAGACACACCTATTGATTGTGTCAGTAGTGAGTTGTCCTTCAGAATGACAATATTATTGATGAAAGATGTGATCCAAAGATACGATCAAATTTGGGGACCTATGCCCCTAGTGAGATTTTGAAAACCATCTCTAGAACGGAGCTTGATCCTTAGGGGTCTGAGTTAGATTGCTTAGATAACTAATAGATGAGATTTTGAGAACCATCTCTAGAATGAAGCTTAATCCTCAAGGATCTGAGTTAGATTGCTCAAATACCTAATAGATTAATATTTTAAGAATCATCTCCAGAAGGAAGATTGATCCTCATGGATTTGAGTTAGATTTCTCAAATACCTAATAGATTAAGATTTCGAGAATCATCTCTAGAATGAAGCTTGATCCTCAAGGATCTGAGTTAGATTGGTCAAATACCTGATAGATTAAGATTTTGAGAATCATCTTTAGAATGAAGCTTGATCCTCAGGGATCTGAGTTAGATTTCTCAAATAACTAATAGATTAAGGATTTAAAGAATCATCTCCAGAATGAAGCTTGATCCTCATGGATCTAAGTTAGATTTCTCAAATACCTAATAGATTAAGATTTCAAGAATTATCTCCAGAATGAAGCTTGATCCTCAGGGATCTGAGTTAGATTTCTCAAATACCTAATAGATTAATATTTCGAGAATCATCTCCAGGACAAAGCTTGATCCTCAGGTATCAGAGTTAGATTTCTCAGATACCTAACAATGATGTGATATGATTGGGGACCCATGCCCCGACTAGCAAACAATGATGACTAACTTGACTCATACTGCGAGGACAAACTTGATTTGATTTCCCCCAGGCTTATGACTCTAGATTAGTGTCAAGTCAGGAGGGTTTGTAGAGGAACCAAAGTGTCATGAAAGTGACTGAAAGCTATATAGAAACTGAAGAAAAGAATTGCCAAGACAAAGTGCGGAGTACCACTCCAACTTCAATAGATTGATGTCAATTTATAGATATATGTCGATTGTGATAAATCTCATCAGTATGGTGACATTAGGTAGACACGGTGAGAACCACTGGTGACTGACACAGGAGAGATTCTCAAGTAGCGAAGTCTTAGTAATATCCAGGCATTAGCAGGAAGACGTAGTGAGAACCACTGGTGACTGACGTGAAAGAGATCCTAAAAAAGCAATAGGACAATTTCCCCTAGACTAGGAAGGTTTCCCCTAGAGTATGACCAGTTTTAATCCATGTTTTTGGTGTCTTGACGGTAATTGAGAGCATGTTGACTCTGAGGAATCTGGATTAGATTTCCTAGATACCTAAAATCTCATCACCTTTCAAAAGACTGCCCCCAGAAAGAGGCTCAATCTTCATGATTCAGGGTTAGATTACCCTGATACTTGTTCATTGAAAGATGGTCAATAGAGATTTTTTTTGGTTGATTCATCAAAGTGGCTATTTCTAGGTTTTCACCAAGATGATCATTTTTTTAGGACTTTTTACAATTTTTATATTTTTAGAGATTACTCGATCTCAAGCAAGATCATATTGGTTTTCCCCCCAATGTCTAGCAAGGTGTAGGACATTACAAATGGATTAGAAAGCTAATGGATGAGACGAATAGAAAATTATGGATGAAGAGGGTGAATGTGACCCTCAAATATAGTCTCCTCAAGATTACCCAATCTAGGGAAAAATAATATAGAAATGTAGGCTCATGGAACAGTGCTGGATAGCATATAGGATAATGAACTGATGTAATGAAGAGCATGTGGTCCAAAATAATGGACATGTCAAGAGACTTTTGAGAAATAGTTTTTCATTTTTTCATTCTTCATTTAGATCAAGACCAAGGGGTCAATTGGATAGGAGAGTGATAGGATAGCACTATCAAGATAAAGAATGATGGAGGCTATGAGTGAATGTTTTGGGATTATGGCATGAATGCTCAGAGATAGGAAGTATAGGCTTGGAATAAGAAAGATCATGATAGGGTAGATGGATGAGAGAAGATGAATACCCAGATGGAAAGGATAATGCATGTCAAGATGCATAGTGTTCATGAATAGGCTCAGCCTTGTCAACATCACAAGAACATGGATGCTCATGTGCTAGCTGATGTAAGATATGGTGGATAGGATGACATGGAAGGAACTTGCCCCAAAGTGAAGAGTTCAAGTAGGAGGAATTATGCATGACACCTTTTTGCCAGGTTTTCATCATGATAATTGTCCAAGGTACCACAAGAAGGGGTTTTTACCATAGGATAGATTTATTTATCTTTACTTTTTCTACCAAGGTGCATGTTTACCAAGTTTTCACCAAGGTACTTTTTTTAATTTTTTGTACTTTTGATTTTATGGAGGAATTGCAGCGTCTTGCTTGTTGGATAGTTCTCCTTTGAGAGATATAATATGATAGGCCAAGGACACTAAAAGTAGGCTCAAAGATGTTGATAGGGTGATGGTAGAGAAGATGATATGGAGGATAAGGGAGATGGTAGCTGTAGACACCTAAAATTGACAAGGTGTATCTTAAACGTCAAATTTGCAAATCTCAGCCAATTGCCTCAAATCTCATCAAATGCATTAAAATGGATCAAAATCAAATCAAATAGACATTTATCAAGCAAAGTGGAAAAAAACCAAATTATATAAAATGATTAAATAATCATGAAATCAAATAATTAAATTCAAGCCTAAAAGGGATTAATCAAAATTATGCAATTGATTTTAATCAATTAATTGTATAGTTTAAATCAAAAAATCAGATCCAACCCATTCACCCTTACATGGCTAAATTAATTAAATGATTGAATTATATAATTCCTAATTTCTTTGAGGACAACCACTCAATTTTCCCTCCATTTGAAAACACCTCAAAGCTTTTTACCCAACCAAGGCTTGATCATGATCAACTCACTCTACCCCCTACCCTTGGGAAATTGCTATAAATACAAACCATTTTCTTTGTGTTTGGAATCCAAGAATTTCAAGAGAAAAACATCCTTATTATAGGCATTTGGAGAGAATTTCAGATCTTTTGATAGTATTTCGGCATTTTTATAGCATTTAGAATATCATTTTTAGAAGCATTTGTTGATTTCATAGCATATCTTGGAGCATTTGAGCTAGATTAGAGCATGTTTATCATTTTCTTCTCATTCTAGGATTGTCCTTGAGAGAGATTAAGACTGAGAGCTCTCTTAGCAAAGATTAGATAGAGAACCATGAGATGTCATGGGTTTAACTTCAATTCTTAGATTAAATAGAATTTTCTTTCTGTAGAGTTGTTGTTACTAATCCTAATTTCATGAAGGTGTAATCTCACACACACAAATGGTGCCCACCGTGGGGCCTTAGGCCTCATTTCTAACATTTTAATCTTAATATTTTGTGTGTTTTGCATCCTTTTTTGTTTTATTTCACAGGAAGATAGGAGAAGAGCTGCCTACAAAGTATTCAGAGCCGCCTGTGAATAGTAAAGCGCCGCGTACGAAGTTTCTTTCGTCTCTGTCTTTCTTTCTTAGGCCGCCTGTGAGATAAAGTATGTCGCTTGTGAGATAAAGTGTGCCACCTGTGGCTTTTATTTGACCACTTGTGGATTTTTCTGAGCCGCCTTTTAAGATTTTAAAGCCACTTTCAAAGTTTTCATTTACGTGTAGTAACAATTAAATGCCGCGTATTAGCTATTAAATGTCACATAGATATTTTTGCTTTAAATCAAATTTCTGATGATTTGTTCACTATTTTAACTCTTTGTGTTTTTCATTGCTGTAGATGAAAAATCACCCAAAGGTGCAGAAACCAGAGAAGTGAGTCACAAGGCCTACAAAAGAGGTAAGGATTAAGGCTAAACATGATAAGAAAATACATGCATCTAAACTTTTAGAGAGCTTATTCGAAGAAGAACACCTTTATGTTCATTATATTAAAGTTTTTTTTGTTTATAAAGAAAAATTTCCTACTCTTTGAATAGATTTTCATTCTAAGTTCTTCAATCTTTGATTTGACCAAATTTAACTAAGAGAGCTTAGGAGTGTTTTATCTTTTGATATTTCAAAGTTTTTCTTCACTTTGTTTCGATTGTGTTGACTAACTTGTTGGAGGAGCCGGAGTGGGAACGATTGCCACTAGGTGAGTTGAAAATAAGCACAAATCAATCAAAAATGTGCCTAGCCTTTGCTAGCTTCAAAAAAGATGTATTTATCTTATCAAGCTTGCATTGATTAAATTGTGGCATTTCATTTAAATCTAGTATAATTAGGAAAATCCTTCTAATTGTCTAAATTGAACAAGCATTAGGCATATGCTCTTCACTTTTTGAAGTGAATCAAAAAGCCAAACATGCAAAGTTGATTCAGTGCAAAGAAAAGGATAAAGAATTAAACCACACATCTCAATTTTAAGAACCTCCTTGTCAAGAGGTTGAAAATGAATAAATATTGCTTGAGGTGTTTAGAAAAAAGGAAGACAATAGGGATATGTTCTTCACTCTTTAAGTGAATCAGATTCCCAAACTTGTTTGACTAAGTTCAATTCTTGCTTTCCATAGACATGCTAGATAGATTAGAGCTTTAAAGGGCCTGCCTCCCGAGATTTTCGTTATGGTGACGGTGAGAGGGAACGACCCAAAGTGGGAGATATTTGCTTCTGTCATGATTTCATTTGACCCACTATAAATAAATGCACTTTACCTTAATCAAAAAGTGACTAAACCTTGTGCAAGCCATCCTCACTTCCTCGAGTAGTCCTTCGAGATTGCGCAAAATTATACTTTCATGTGTGTGGGAAGCCCGCAAGGGGGTAAAGGATCTTGGCAAGATTTAGAACGGAGGTGATTTAAAACCTTGATAAAATAGCAAACCTACCTTTTTAGAGCCATTGTTAAAAGCCAAATTTGTTTGACTCTAAGGTATATTGTTTGGAAGAAATTCTTGTGCATGCCCGTAAAAACATCCGAGAACATACACTTTTAGTCTTGTTTTAGGGATATGGTACAATTTTGATGTGTGTGTTGAGCTTGTACTCTATTTTCATGCAAGATTGTTTTTTGACAAAAATAATCAAAGCCTTTAAAATTTTAAATCCAAAAAATAACAAAAAAATTGACAATTTCAACTTTGATCAGCAAAGAGCCACATACCAAAAATTCAAAACCGCGTACAAACAATCTTGGACCGCTTACAACTTTGAAACACTACGTATAAAAATTCAAAAGCTGCATAAGCCACTGGAAAGTGTCGCATGTCAATAGTCTAAAACCACCTATCAATAGGCAAATGTCTCCTGCTAGCTGCAGAGTGCCGCGTACAAGAATTCCAGTGACCGTCTATCAAAAATTAAAGGCCGCCTACAAACCAGAAAGAGCCACCTAGAAACAAAAAAGGGAAAATAGTGGATATATATTGAGGGTTTGAAAATAAGAAAATTCCATTTTTGGATACCCTTTTGGACGTTTTGCCTCTGTGTACACTCAACTGGGTTAGAATATGCCATTATTGGACATTTTGCAAAATCATCCACAGATTGATCACTTAAGTCAGATAAAAGCCTAGGCTCTTTATTTGCTCTATGTTAATGTCAATTTTTACTTGATCTCATTACATTAAGGCTACCCTACAACCAGACAGATCTTATCTAAGGCAAGAGTGTCCTTTTCTGGGTGATCTTTTTAGTTCTTCAAGACCATCACAAAAACCCATCAAGGAAACAGAACCAACAATGTCTTTTCCATTTGGCCATATAGATCCTGATCAAATCAACCATGTAAACAAGGATATGAACAACAATGGAGGGGGAAATGTTGACCCTAACAACAAAGGATCCAACAACAATACCAATGGAGGAGAAAACAATGACCCTAACAATCAAGGGTCGAACAATAACAATAATGGGGGCAACATTGACCCTAATGATGAGGAGTTAACTGATGAAAAGGTTAATGAAGCAATGCAAAGTCCTTTCTTCATGAAGCTTATGGAAAAAGTGTTGGAGAAAGACAAGGAAAAATACCTTTTAGACCTAGCACAAACGGGTCTCAAACTTCCACATGATTATGATGTCAACCAACTAAAACAAGAAGAAACTGAGGCTAATCCCATTGACATCATGAACAAACAATTCCAACTTTTCCAGATGCAATTGGACACGATAAAAAAAAGTAGGGTTCCTAAACCCTTTTCTATCGAAGCTTTATGTCCATTTCTATTTGATAAGTCTTTAATCATGGTTCCATTTCCAACAAATGTTATCTTTCCTAAATATGAAAAATATGAAGGAACAATTGATCCTCAAGATCACCTAAGGGAATTTTGTGCATTGAGCCTAGAGTTCATGCATGACACAACTTACCTTATGAGGTTATTCCCTAGAAGTTTAGGGGGTATGGCAATGGAATGGTTTTCAAAGTTACCCTCCAGCATTCAAACCTTTGAAGAATTGGCTTCTAAGTTTATAACTCATTATTCCTATAACATCAAACATGAGGTTACAATTCTTAATTTATGTAACACCAAAAAAAGAGAAGGAGAGGGATTCCTACTTTTCCTACAACGATGGAGAGTGTTATTTGCTAGATACCCTCAAAGTGTACCTGAAAAGGAGAAGATGGATATTTTTGTGAACAACTTGAATCATGAAATGAACTATCGATTAAGGCTACAATGTCCTAGGTCATTCCAAGACATAATTGAGAATGGGGTGACAATGGAAGAGGTATTGGTAAAATTGGAGAAATTAAACTTTACAAAGGTAACAAGAATAACAACAATAAAGGAGTAGTTAATGATGGAGTGGTAGAGGCTAACACTTTAAAGGCCACTCCTTTCAATCTCACTCAAAATTCAGTTCAAGCCAATAATTTTAATCAAGCACCCAAGGTACCCTTTAACAAAAACAACACTAATAACAACTTTGGGAATAATCAAGGGGCTTACAAACCTAAACCTTCCTTTGCACCTACACCCAAAAGGACATTCACTAATTTGGGTGAACCATTGGAGACTGCATTAAGGACACTTATTGAAAATAAACTTATTGACCTACCAAAGGCTCAACCATATGAACCTCAAATCAAGCCAAATTGGTGGAGTGAGAATAGCCATTGTGAGTATCATCAAAATAGGGGACATAAGACCAATGATTGCATGCATCTCAGATGTGTGGTACAAGATCTCATAGATAATGGTGTGATAAAAGTGGAAGGCCCTTAGGCTAATGAAGATCACATGGCCTTTAAGACTCCTTTCTATAAACATGAAAAAGGAGAATCTTCCAACTCAAACAATGGAGGAAACAGTGCGAATAATGCAAGAGGCAATAATAATGTTAACTTTTCTCATACTTATGACAATACTATCAATGTTGTTGTGATCAAAGATCAACCTATTCAAGAGTTCTCCAATTCCATCACAAGGGGGCAAGCCTCAAAGGTTACCCTACAAGGGGGTACTATTATTATTGGCCCTAAAACACCAACTATCCTGGCTAAACAAACACAACCTACAACAAAGCCTTATAGTTTGGTAGATCAATTACAAAAGACTCCAATACAAATATCAATTTTGGAGTTATTTAAATTATCTCCTAATCACAAGGAGATTATGGAAAAGGCCTTGGTTGAGACCACCATTGCTATAAACTTGAAGGAAGATAAATTTTAGAACATGGTAGGACATCTCATAGCTCCTCATTGTCTTTCATTTTTAGAGTAAGATGATATGTCTATCACACATCATCAAAACTTACCCTTGCATATAGAGGTATTAATCCAAAGACATAGGGTCAAGAGAGTTCTAATAGATGGGGGAGCTGGCCTTAATATTTTCACTTTAAACCTTGTCAAGTCATTAGGGTTAACCGACTATTCCATTGACCCTAAAAATAAAATCATCATTAAGGCTTATGATGAGGAGGAAAGATCTTCAAAGGGTATGATCATTATACCAATTCAAGTGGGACCTATCAAAAAGGATACCATATGTCAGGTCCTTGATATGAAATTGACCTACAATATCTTACTAGGAAGGCCATGGATACATGAAATGCATGTGGTACCTTCTACATATCACCAGTGCATAAAGTTTCCATACATGGGGGAACAGATCACAATTGGAGGAGATTCAAACCCTTTCCAATATTGCAATGCTTTAAAGCCAAGTTATGAATTGTATATTCCTCATAATAGGGAAAGAGTCATCCTTGATATTACCATGGAAGAACTCAAGGGGGAAAGTTCAAACGCAACATCAAATGTTACATCGACTTCTAACCCTATTCAAACTAACTCAACTACATCAACTAAGGGAAAAGAAAAGATGAGTTATGAGGGTTCAAATTCAAATGATAATTCAGTCCAGACTTCAACATTGAGAATGGAGACTTTGAAACCCACTAAGGAGGAAAGGGAACAAACTAAGAAAGATCATTATGAAAAGATGAGTGATCAGATGAACCAATTTGAGAAACAATGCAAAATTCTTTCAAAAGGGGTAGGGGAATATTTTGTTTCCCTATTTGATTTACCTACATCTCCAAGGACACATGGGAAGCCATACAAAGATCATCAACCTCATAAATACAATTCCCATTTTGTGAGAGAATGTGACAAAAAAGAAATGGAAATAGAGGATAATGAAGTTTTGTAATGGCTTTATCAAGAGGATAATAATTCAGCTAATTCCAATGAAAGGGTACAAAATATCAACATCCAAACTGATCAATATGGAAAAGGATTTGATATCATGAAGAAAATGGGGTATAAGGGAAGAGGACCCTTAGGAGTTCGACATAGAGGTTTTTTAGAACCTATTGAACTAGTTTGGAGAGAAAAAGAAGAGAAAGCCAGCATAGGTTTTCAACATAAAGGAGAAAGTTCAAGTCCCATGCATGATTTTTGTGCACATATTCATATGGTAGGTTATGAAAGTGAAGATGATTCTAGGGATTATGAGTGGGACTCCTTGTCCAAAGAATCTTTTCATGACATAGAGGTTGATACCATTCACACTTATGCAACTCCTCGTAAAGTTGAGAGTCAATAACATGTGACTCAAAGTTTGACTTCAACTCAAACATCATGTGAACCTCAAGAAGTCAATGTATAACAAACACATCTTTAAACTCAATGGGTAGGTGAACCTTAGGTACCTTCATGGGTGGGATATTCTAACTTAGTTTTTAATTGACATTCTTTCTTTCCCATAGAAATCTTAGAGGACTCTAATGGAGAGGATTTTGATCCTTCTTCAATGGACCACCTTGAAGAGGCACATGTCATAGACCTTGACGATACAATGTATGAACCATCAAACAAAGTCATTTCCTTAAATCCTTCAAATTAAATCCCATCCAATGAATCCTTGTCCTTAATGCACCCTGAACTTATTGATTAGGACCTTTTCGATCCAAATGACTTACTCTACTTCCCAAATGACAATGCAATGGCCTTATACCTCAATGCGGTTGAACCCAATTCTTCCATCAATGAATTCACTCCAGAAAAAATGATAGGGGCAGGTTTTCAACCTCTTAATCCAAAAAAATAAAGGAAAATATACAAAAAAAGAGAAGGTCTAGTGGTGAAAACCACCATGTGGTAGTGCTAGACCCAAAAAAAGTAAAAATAAAGGATGTTTCCGAAGGTGAAAACCCAACTGTGGCACCTAAGGGAGAGAGGTTGGATATCTTACCAGCTCATGAAGATGAAAGATCACCTATACTTATTGAACCCATAGAAAAGATTAACATTGGAATAGAAGAGGATCCTAAATTTATTCACTTGGCAACATCTTTGAGTCCCTTGGAGAGAAAAGAAGTCATTGAATTCTTTCAAGAAAAACAAATCAACTTTGCCTGGTCATATGCTGACATGCCCAGTTTAGATCCAAGTTTCATAATGCATCATTTAAATGTGAAACCCAGGGTTAAGGCCGTCAAGTGGAAGTTGAGAAAAATGCATCCATATGTAGCCCTTCTAGTCAAAGCAGGATTGGAAAAATTACTCAAGGCAGGATTTATAAGAGTAATTGCATATGCCGAATGGATCTCCAACATTGTACCACTTACCAAACATGATAAAACCATAAGAGTTTGCACAGATTTTAGATATTTAAACCTTTCTTGTCCAAAAGATAACTTTTCATTGCCTAGCATTGATGCTATTGTGGATGTCACTGTAGGTCATTCTATGTTTTCACTTATAGATGGATTTAGTGGGTATAATCAAATTTTCATTGCACCTGAGGACCAAGAGAAGACAAAATTTACATGCCCATGGGGTACCTTTTGTTGGAATGTAATGCCCTTTGGTCTCAAAAATGCTAAAGCCACTTATCAAAGAGCAATGACTACCATTTTCCATGATATGATGCACACCTTTATGAAATATTATGTGGATGACATTCTAGTTAAGTCACATACAAGAAAAGATCATTTCTCCATACTTGACAAGATTTTTACAAGGCTAGAATAATTCAAAGTGAGACTCAACCCAAAGAAATGTGCTTTTGGGGTGCAATCTGGAAAACTCCTAGGATACATTGTTTCAGCAAATGGCATTGAAGTAGATCCTGAAAAAGTACAAGAAATAATAGAAATGGATATTCCAAAGAATATTATTCAAATGAGTTCACTTCAAGGAAGGCCTCAATCTATAAGGAGGTTCATTCTCAATTGGCAGAAAAATGTCATTCTTTCACAAGGTTGCTACATAAAGACACCATCTTCACATGGG
Source organism: Thuja plicata (assembly GCA_018584345.1). Classification (NCBI taxonomy): domain Eukaryota; kingdom Viridiplantae; phylum Streptophyta; class Pinopsida; order Cupressales; family Cupressaceae; genus Thuja; species Thuja plicata. The sequence goes on along the minus strand of MU223187.1, from coordinate 5,399,365 downwards.
ATGAGGAGTGTGATAAAGCCTTTACATTGTTGAAAACATACTTGTTGAATCCACCTATCTTGATGTCACCTATTCAAGGAAAACCTTTTTACTCTATATTTCAGCAACGGAAAAATCCTTAGGAGTTTTATTGGCACAAGAAGATGATGAAGGAAAAGAAAGATTTATCTACTACTTGAGTAGGACATTGATCAAATACAAATTAAACTATAGATTCATGGAAAGGGCTTGCCTAGCAGTGGTATTTGCCTCTCAAAAGTTAATACATTATATGTTAATGCATAAGGTGAAGCATATAGCCAAAATTGATCCCTTAAAATACTTACTTAGAAAAACAGCTTTAACTGGAAGGATTGCAAAGTGGGTAATGGTGCTTAGTGAATTTGACATTGAATATGTTGATAGTAAAGAAATCAAAGGTCAAGTTATTTTTGATCAATTGGCTCAATGTCCTTAAGAATCTACACATCCTATTCAAGTGGAGCTTCTGGATTCTAAAACTATTAATGTGGAAGCTAAGACATGGAATTTATACTTTGATGGATCTTATACCCAAAATGGTAGTGGAGCAGGCATTCTTTTGATTACACCAAAAGGTTACACAATCCCTAAATCTTACAAGTTATTGTTCCCTTGCACCAATAACATAGTCGAGTATGAAGCTTTGGTCATAGGTATCAAGATGGCCTTGGAATGGAATATCACTGAATTACAACTCTATGGGGACTCTCAATTAGTCATCAATCAAGTTAATGATGAATATAATACCAAGGATGAAAAATTGATGCCTTACAAAAAATTAGTGGATGATTGGAAAAAGTACTTTGCTTTGATTACTTATGAACAAATTCCAAAAGATAAGAATAGAGCAGCGGATGCAATAGATACTTTGGCATATTTACTTCAAATGCCCGATCAAAATGAAAAGTATGAGTTCTTGGTGGAAGAATTGGTTAAACCAGCATTTAACCTACCTGATACCCAAATTATTGCCCTTCTAAATGGACATGAATCACCATGGTATGGACCAATCTATGCCTACCTAAAAGAACAAACCTTACCTATAGACCAGACCTATGCTCAAAAGTGCAATTTCATAAGACAAGTGGCTCATTATACCATCCTTTCTGACACATTGTATCATAAAGGTCTTGATGGAACGCTCCTTAGGTGTCTAGAGGAAGATGAATCAAAATTAGCTTTAAAAGACATCCATGAGGATATTTTTGGGTCACATTCGAGTGGTTTAAACCTAGCTAAGAAAATCCTACGCATGGGGCACTTTTGGAAAACCTTAGAAAGAGATGCTTGTCAATTTGTCAAAGTTTGTGCAAAATTACAATACAATGGAGACATGATCCATGCACCGGCACAAGAGTTACACCCATTTGTCACACCATGGCCATTCTATCAATGGGGTTTTGATTTGATTGGCATGATTTATCCACCTTCTTCAAATGGACACAAGTATATAATCATGGCAATAGAGTACTTCACTAAATGGGTTGAGGTTGTCCCTATAACAACTGCAACGGGGAAGAGAATTTCTATGTTTATCCTAAATCATATCATTTGCAGATATGGCATTCCTCATGCCATCATCATGGATAATGGAAAATAATTTAAAAACAAATATGTTGATGAACTTTGTGACACATTCCACATTACACATGTTTCTTCATCCATTTACTATCCCCAAGGTAATGGACAAGCAGAAGCTACCAACAAGAACATCCTAAAATCCTTAAAAGATAAGTTGGCAAGTCAGGAAGAGATTGGCATCTTCAAATCAATCCAACATTGTGGGCCTATAGGACTAGTATTCAAACCCCGACAGGAGCTACACCTTTTTCATTAGTTTATGGGGCCAAAGTTGTTCTACCTTTAGAAGTTGAAATACCATCCCTAAGAGTCTCATTGCATGGGTTAATCACAGATGAAGATTATAGAGTTGCCCACCTTCAATAATTGGAGATGTTGGAGGAACATCAAACTCAAGCCTGTGATCATTTGAAAGTGTATCAGAATCGAATTTCAAGAAACTATAACAATCATATTAAACCAAGAACCTTTGAAGTACGAGATCTAGTATTGAGAGAAAATCCAAAAAATTAGGCTGATAGAGAAAAGAAAGGAAAGTGGGAAGAAAATTGGCTTGGTCCTTTTGTCATTGTTTCTTCATTTGGAATGGGGACTTACAAATTGGCTGATTGTGATGGTGATGAATTGCAAGAACCTATCAATAGCATTCATCTTAAGAGCTTTCACACCTAATTCAGAGGAAAGAGTATAAGTTGAGAGTATCAGATGAGTTAGCATCACCTTTGTACACGGAAAAATTCAAAAATACCAAAAAAAAATGAGAAAATATCAAAATACAAAAAAATCAAAAAGTTTAAAAGCCAAAAACATTAAAAAACAGAAAAAATTGAAAAAAAAAATTGAAAAAAGAGAAAAATGTGCCTTGGTGAAAACCTAGCAATAGGTGCCTTGGTAGCAAAAGAAAAAAGAGAGCAATAATCCCAAAAGGTGAAAACCTAGAAATAGGCGCCTTTTGTCCCTTAGGTGTTTCCTAGTCACATTTGTACATATTGCGTTTCATCATCTCATTTGTCCATATCCTCATTGCATCCATCATTTGTCCATAGTCTTAATAAAGTCTCAGAGCTGCATTTTGTTGCATTCTAGGTTTAGTTGCCCTAAGTTCCACATTGATCACATTTATCACTTGGCGGCACGCTTCATGCATTTTTGGTACCAAACGGATTCAATAGTGAAACATCTTGGTCGCACATCAGAAGTAGGTTTTCAAATTCAGAGGAGATATATTTTAGAACCTTTGATAGATATCATTGTTCAACCCCAAATAGTTTGATCGCATAACATGATCCTTGAGTTTCATTGACTTATTTTATCAGGATTAAAAATTGGCATACCTTAAATGATCAGACTGTCTGGAATTCTTATTTGAAAATCTTGATACATTTCACAAACACTTGGAAATTTTTGATGAGTTTTTCTTTGATCATTTTTGAGTCATGTTATTTTTAGCTAATCGATGATATTTTTTACTAGATTGGCAATGATGGAGACATGATGTCTTCTTAAGCTTCTGTGTGACTGTCTTGAGGCAAACTTTTTAACTTGTGTGAATTTGTCTAATGAAATGGTCATCAAAGTACCATCGAGGACATTCATATAAGAAGGAAAGTTAACCTTTGTTTTTCACGCAAAAGGATACCTTGGCTATTTAGATTTCCAATATCTTAATACCAACATCCACTTGCAACATTGAATCTGATCAAACCGGTATTCATACTCCCATAGTTGGCCATTCAACTAGTGAGGGTTGTACTTGGTTTAGTAGAAGGGGTTACCAAATGAGATGAAAGTCGTATTCATATTCTTATGGTCGCAGTGGCACCAGTAAGGATTGTATCGACTACTACGTTCCACAATGCTCAATGACAAAAATATATCTCTATTTTCTTTTCTTTAAGGACAATTAGTTGCATTGCATCTTCATGTTAGATTAATTGCATTTTTCAAGTTAGTTTTAAATGGCTTGTATTTCTAACACTTTTCCAAGTTCAAGGGGGTAAATTAATGTTGACAACACTTCATCAATTTAATGGTTTCAAATCATCAATATGAGATTGTCTTTTGCATTCATAAGCATTAATCATTATTCATTATATATTCATATCAAATGAAAAGAAAAAGAAAGAGAAACATTAATCATTAAGTCATTTATCCAAATCATTTAGAATTGCATCATAAGTTCAATTACATACATCAAAAACCCAAAATAGATAGTTGTATTCATTTATCATTGCACTAAGTATTGCATCCATATCATTGCATTGCATAAACCATACATCATGATTAAATCAAAAAATCATGTAGAATTAAGTTGCATTAACATCATTTGCATCCATTTATCTGTGTCCTACTCTAAGACATTGCATACATAGCATAATAGAAATAAATGCATCATAGAAGCATGTAGATATGCATAAAAGTAAATCTCATAACAACATCATCAAAAGCAGAATCAAAGATCATCATAGATAAATGTCCACCATCAATGTCTATAACATAAATCTGTACATCAAAGGTACATCAATAAATGATCCATATAATCAAAAGTCCTAATTAATAATCAACTAATACATCAATGTAATATCCAAATATCATAGATCCCAATCTGTCTCATGATCCAGTAGGGACACCTAATCCATCTCCAGCAATACCTGTGCCTAAACCCCCTGCACCATCAGGATCCCTATCACTTGATCTATCCTGTGTAGAAGGTGGTGCCTGACTAGTGCTCACACTGGTAGGTAACTGAGCTAGTGTAGTAAATAATTGCTGCAACATAGTAGAAACCTGATCTAATCATACAGTCACTACAGTCAACCCTTCCTATAAACCTCAAACATCCTGCGCTAAGCCATCCACAATGGGAGGAATTGGAGGTGCCTATGATCCTGGAGGGGCTTGAGGTGCCTATGGCGCTAATGGTACCTGTGGTATCACTAGTGCTGAACTACTCTGAGGGTCCACCTGTCTCTATGGAGATGGAGGTATCTGTGGAATCTGTCTCTGTAATGGAACTTGTCTAGCCACCTGGACTCGTCTATGTCTCTGCCTAGCCCACTTTGCACCAACTATGACAAGAGCCTATCTCTAAGGTACCTTTGTCTGCGGTAATCTCTATCTAGGCTACCTAAATCCACCACCTCGACCTCTAACATGACCACCCCACATCCGAGGTCCTGCAGCTCTTTGTGCTCTAGGAGGCCTAGGTTCCCTTTGCTCTCTCTATCTCTGAGGTCTCCTATCATCGTCATCATCATACTCTCCATCATCATCAAAAATCTCATCAACATCAGGAATAGGCTCTGCCGGATCTATGAATCTGACAAAGTGATGTCACAAGAACCACTCTTGATACTCAGCTGACATTCCTGCATCAGCTACATGAATCATCATATCCCACATAACATATCCCAACTGATCAATCTGTAAACAATCCAACTGATAATCAACCTATACTCCCCACATAGATCTCTCAGCCTAAACTCTAGCATAAATTTCCATACCCTGAGGCATGTCCTGAACCCAGCCGTACTGATAGAGCACTCTCCCGAAGAAAAATCTCTTGATACATAGTGGCGATCGACTAATCATCCACCGAGGAGAAAACATATATGGTAACTCATCATCATCCTCTCACCACCTCTCATAGAGAAGATATGGTCTCCATATGACCTAATCAATGTCATCAATCACTAGTAAATTTTAGCCCTATTTTTGACGAGGATTTGTCAAAATTTAGACACTAATTGGTCGACAAAATGACCACCACTATCGTCGGTCTTTTTCCGTCGATTTTACATCACACTAAACCGTCGTCAATATTTCAACACACATAGGGTGGATTTATCGACCAAAGATGCATTGAAATGTTTGGTCCAGCCTGGACCTTGCTTTCCACCTATGCGACCAATGTCAGTCTAAATGTTGACAAACTCTGGTCGATTAAGGTGTCGAAAGTATAGCATCGGTGTTGAAAAGCTAAGTGTCACGTGTCAAAATTGCAATGAATTATGGTTAATCATGTCATCAATTGTATAGCATCAACGTCAAAATGCTAAGTTCCTTGTGTCAAAATTTTGACAGCCTGTGCCATTTTAAAAAAAAAAAAAATTTATATATTATTGTATAAAATATATATATAATATGTATGAGACTCTTGTTGTTGGGATTAGTATTCACCTTTTGCATTTATAACCTCACAAAAATATTGCCAGAGGAGAAATGGCCAGGTTCATTTAGGTGTAATGGGCATCTTATGCTCAACTCGGAAAAGATGTGAAAGTCTATAGGCAATTTCAGAACTCTACGTCAAGCAATAGAGGACTTCTCTTCCAGATGTCAAAGTCTACAAGCAATTTTGAGTTTCATTGTACATTGCGTCAATGATACATCGAGCACACTTCTATTGTTTCTCTACATTTCTTCAATTAATATGAGAACCCAGGTCATGTGAAATAATGCACTCTGTTTGGCCAAGCACAATACAAAGAATTTCTTTTTTGTTGAATGTGATAACATGAGAAAAGGAGACCCTTTGCTTTTTAATTCATCGAGGAGCAAAAGACAATTGAATCCAAGGTTTAGAAATTCAAACTGTAAAATTATGTAACATAAAGCTGCAAATTATATTCATGTGCACCATCCCAGTTTAAATCGGTTATACAGTCAGATTTTGTGAGCAACTAAATAAAAATTGAATAAAAAAATTAAATTGGTTATATAGTCAGATTTTGTGCTCTGTTTGATTTTTTTGTTAGCATTTTGTATTTAAAACTAGTAGGAAATAAAAGGTCTTTGTATAGTTTACAACATCAGTTATTTGTTTTTGAGTTTACATATGATGACAGTAATTAAATGTTTAAAAATAAATAGATAATTCTGCAACTTACGTTGATGTATTGTATTCATAGATGCCTAGAGCTAGGTATACCTATCAGCATAAATGGTGAGCAAACAATAGATATGTGAATAAAAGTATAGAAATGTAGTTAAAAAACAATTGCATAAAGTACCTGATCAAGGTTTATTGGTGTTGCAGTTCTTGATAAAGGAGAGGTAACATGATCTAGTTAAGCAACAGGAATAAGCATTGCAACTTTCTTTACAAGGCTTGCAAGATAGTTGTTTGTTAATCCAGCAAATCCTGTCATGGCTCCCTGCATTAATCAAATACAAAATGTAGCTAGTTCTATGAAGTTCTATGTCAATATACACAATGATTAGAAAACAACAGTACATATCCTATTGTTTTTGAGTAAGCCTACGCCACTTAGAGAGCCAATGGAAAAGACAAGTGATAAAAACACAAACAAAATCTCATTGATTACTTTGATTTTTGTTGTAATATACTGTTTGGATCTATCAGCCTATGTCAATATACTGTTTGGATCTATTAGTGACATAGGTTGATAGATCCAAACAATATATCACAACAAAAAGATAGGTACAATAGGTAAAAAAGTTACCCATAGTGCCAGAAGCATCGCTGCCGCCATAGAAGGTAGCATGAGCTAATTGCCAGCCATTATGTTGTACAAGAACAATTGGAGAGCCGGATAAACACATAATTGACAATGCTGAAGCCACGTATACGCCGAGTAGGAAGCCCATTTCGATGTCTAAGAAAAAAACATAACAAAGCAGTAGGCTGCATCACTAGAAACTAATTCACAAATAATACTTGAATGCAAAAAAATATTAGCAATCTTTATTTTAAACAACAAAACAAAAGTATGTTTGAGAAAGAAAATTAACAGTAACACATTATTTTAAAATTTAAACAACAAGACAAAAGTATGTTTGAGAAATAAAATTAATAGTAACACATTCTCAAAAATAGGAAACAATAAAATTGAACCTGACTTACACTCCATACAAATGCAAATGACTTACCTACTAAAAGAGCAATATTTACACAATAAGGAAAATTAGCAAACTCAAATTGACCAACCTTCAATGCATAGTCTGATGACTTTTCTAACATAGGACATACAATAGCTTGGCAAGGACTAAGCTAGAAAGGTCATTTCCCTACATAATGTTCAAGAAGGATGGCAAGCATGCGCTCAACAGAACCAAGTATTGCCCGGTGTATCATAATAGGTTCCTCCCTCTTTGCTTCATCCTGTGCAGAGTAAGATAATTTGAATTTTTTTGGAAGCTGAAAATCAAGTTGTTACAAAATAGTAGCACACATCTCTTATCAGATAATACTTACCTCAAATACAAGAACAATTTGAAGAAAAAATAACATCAAGTCTAATACCTGAATAGTAGCACACTGAAATTTCCTTTTCAAAGCATCAAAAACTGTAATGTCAATCTTTGGCCCATAAAATGCCCCATCCCCTTCATTTATCTGGAATTACACATACTGCAGTCAGTAACATCAAAGTATAGACCAAAACCCAATAACTCAACAAATGCCTACATTCATATCACATACATTAAAAATCTTAGATAGTGGCAATAGTGCAAAAATATGCATTGCCTGATATTCTTCACCCAACAGCATTTGATAAACAACATAGAAAGATTAAACAGTCTACTTTGTGCAGAGGGCAGTCATTTTTATCTTTAAAATTCTTCAAATATCTAGAAAATTAAAACTATTGATAATTTTAAAGACACAACATTCTTAAATTTCTCCCTTGATAGTAAGTGATAAAAGAATTATTGTATTAGCTTACAAAATATCACGGTTCGAAAGGTTCTTAATTAGTTCCAAAATTGCTTGGTACTTTCCCAATGCAAAGAGTGAGGAAAATAAAATATCATGAGTTCACACAAACATCTTAGAGGGAAAGAAGTTGGCAAACCCTCCTTCACTTTATCAAAATAGCATTGCAGCTGAAAGTTCTACCAATGAGAGATAAATAGAAATTGTCACTCTGCAATATCCTTTACTTTAAATATCAGTCTAAGAGGTTCTTAATTAGTTCAAATATTTTTTCACACTTGAACTATGTGGTAGGTGAGGGCAATTAAATATCACAAATCCATGCAGACATCTTAGAGGATCCACACTCATTTAACCCTTCACTCAATCAATGGTCTAAGATGTGTTATTGTATTACCTTTCAGAATATACAGTCTAACAGGTCCTTAATTCATTCAAGGCTTGAGTGGTACTTGATTATGTGGTAAGTGAGGACAACAAAATATCATGAGTTCATGCAAACATCTTAGGGAACCAGTACTCATCAAACTTCATTTTAGACATGGCATAACAGTTGAAAGTTTTGCCAACGAAACAAGGGAAAACATATGATCTGCCACAACATCTTTTTCTACCAAGTGTCATTATTTCAAGATGTCAATTCATTTCAAGAAATTAACATCTCTTACCACACATTGGAGACCTGTGTGCTATCTATTTTGTGCATATATATAGCTAAATACAAACTAGGTATTGTACTTTAAAGTTTTAAACCCATCATTAACCAGTGGAAGGAAATATTAATAAATACATAGATTGAGGATGAGAATATATTCAAGGATTAAAGGCTTACAAGTTTCCAAATTCAAATGCCTGAATGAACGATTAGGAATATCCTTTTATATCTTGTTGACAGATTGGTAAGTCACGTTGGGAAGGACATATCCCAAACCTCTTCATACTTGGTACTCTTCATAACAAGCACTAATTGCACCTCTTAAGTTATCAATGGAGCTTGTATTATTAACCGATCTTGTATAATGATAACGGTATCCTTTCATTAAGCAATCATTTATCTTCAAATTTCACCCATTCATTATTATTAATCGCGAATAATAGATTAGCACTATATCTTCTCAGAATGACAATACTTTATGTTTTGTTGTTAACAAAACAATGTTGACCTTCCTATTGATCTAGTTGCTCGATTATGTATGGTGCTAAGTGTGTTAATGTTTGAGTATCAAATTGATTATTAAATAAATCAATATTAACATTTCCACCATCTTCAAATTCTCAGTAACACAGGGAATGAGCATCTAAGCAGTTTAGAGTTGCTAGTCACCTTGAATTTTTATCTAAGAAAACCCAAGTGATAAGCGAATGATGTTTTTTGACAGATTTGAAAGAACATGTATCATTTGTTTGAAAAAAAATGCTGCTAATTACAAAAAAAATCCATGGTCAAAAACTGCAATGTAAACATAGAAGAGGTAACTTACTATTCTGTGCTAATGAAACAATGGTGATTTGGATCTTTGTTTGAAACCTGAAATCAATTTTCTGCCCAGTCTTGGATGGGACTATCACTTAAATTCTTGTGTGTGAAATAATGATTTAGATTTGCCTAAAGAGCCTAGTTTTATAAAAAAACAAAAAATTAGAGACTTTTCACAAAATCAAAAATTCATGAATTTTGTGGAAAACTTCATTAGAAAATGCAGAGTGACAACAAAAAATAAGCCAAAAGAGAGGATTGCATGTCCTACAAAGAAACAAGTTTGAAATAAGGTACAAATAGAGGGAAAGAATATAGTCCATATTTTTTAAAACATGTTTATAGTCAGATATAGAGTAACGGATCATACTGATGGGAAAAAAGGGTTATGTTAAAGAAAGTTGCAGCTAATAAAAACCTAACTATTGAAATGAGATCCCAAAAAGTGAAAAGAAAACCCCACGAAGAAATAATTGTAGCATTTCCTTAATGTGAAGCATATTAATCATAGTTATAAATCAGATAATTCAGAAAAATCTAAAGCTGAATACATATCTTTAATTTAATTAGGAATATAAAAAATTGAAGATTGAAGAGATGGCTTACCCAGAATGGTTAGTAGTGAAATAAGTCTTTTTTCTAAATACTGGGGGCTCCTACATAAAAATTGAAATGGCACTTTCAGAACTTATCTCAAGAAAAATATCTTCATATCATCAAAAGGAACACTCTTTTATATTTGGATTTAATTATTTAAGCCATAGGAGAATCAGTAAGATGCAACATCTGGATATGTAACTAGTTCAAGCTAGATATACAAGGCACTACCCCTATTAACCTACATGTTACAAGGATCTCATGTTTTAGGAATGTTGAGATATAGATATAGTACAGAGAAAAACAAAAAAAGCCATTATTATTTGTAATCTATAAATGTTACTTTTTGAGGGAAAGAATAAGGGCCTGCTACAGTGAGACTGCAATAACAATCTACAAGAATGGATCAACAGAAAGCATGAAAATCAATGTTATTCAGAAAAATTACTTCAAAACATATGATTGTCATGCCAAGACTATCTTGAAGTGGATGAATAAGCATACTTTACTCCCATAGATA
>MU223187.1:5348001-5361686 GCA_018584345.1 Thuja plicata | reverse complement strand
TAGTGAACTTCAGGTATGCAATGGTATTAGTATTTCTTGAGGTTTTATATTAATGTGATACAATGTATAAATAATAAGAAAAAAAAAATGTTCTACATGCTTTTGTTGAGAAATATGTTCTTGAGCCGAGGCCCACTCGGCGGGGCATTACAGTTATACTTGCGGCAGATTAGCTCCGTTATGGAGGCCTCCTAGCCTACAGAAGTTACGTTCTGTAGGTTTTAACGCACCACAAGGGTACTGAGGGAGATCTTCTTCCCGGTATAACGCATTCAACACCTGTTCACTATGACATTAATCACAATGATATTTTTTATATATCGGTTTAGGAGGGCTTGGCTTTAGCCTGTTACCGGTTGGGCAATCCACTCTCACCCGCTCTGTTAAAGCACTCGGAAGGTAGCCACGCTAAAAGATTTGTATAGATTTCTCTTTCACCCAAGATCCGCGAAGGCGAGGGGAGAGGATACGTCCATGCAATTCCTAGGATTTACAAAACTAAAAGACACTTCAAGCAAAATGAGAAAATGACAATAATGTTTCTGAATTTCTTATCATCCCAAAAGGACGAGAGCATAGTTTCTTGAAATCATTGTCATTCCTAAAACAACAAACAAATGTTCATTTTAATAAGTCTTGCATGTGGGTTCCTATTTTAAGAAATCAAAAACAAGATGCAAGCACACTATTTTGTGTTCTATCAACCAAAGACAACTTGCAAAACTAATTCGTGACTAGTTTGAGTTTTAGTCTTCTTGAATAACATTCTGCAAACCACTGTTAGGATGTATGAAAAAGATAAGATCACAAACAACCAAGCCAAAGATTAGTCCATATTATCAAAATCATCAAATCAGAAAATAGAGTGCATATTCAGATAGTAGATAGAAAATCATGCAGTTTGAAAAAAAAAAACATTGAAAAAGATAACCGTATGAACCTGTACGAGGCTCTGGAAGCTGCAAAAATGAGGATTAGGCAGGTACAGTCACCAAAAATAGTGATTTCTGATCAGTCTAGGTATCAAAATCAAAAACTAACTTCACCACAGTGATCCTTGTGAAATTTTACCCCAAATCAAAAAAAAAATGCTCCCAAAAAGGACCTAAAATAAGCAAGATATTAAGGTTTGAAGGCAAACTACAAATTCAAAAACGCATATAGTGAAAGCAAAAATTTTCAAATGTCTGATGATGTCATCACTTCCACCAATTAATTCTGACAGTCAATAGCCCGTCACAAGATGCCAAATACCCTGCAAAAAATGTCTAAATAGACGTCAAATTTAATGTATCAAAAACTCTGTGTGCAAAAACAAGACCAATGAAAGGCTGCCACGTGTCTCTCTGTGAATGGCATGTTCAAAACCTTTCAATCATTCATAACTTTAATCTTCAAAACCTTTCAATCATTCAAAACTGTAAGCTTCAAAACTAAACATAAATTCCAAATAACAACCAACACAGAGTGATCAAAGCAAGATTACCCGGAGCTTCGAAATGGGAATTATACCTGGTAACATGAATTTCGTGCATAGCTACATTCTGTGTCCATCATTCATGCTCAGAACATTTTCTCTTTTAAAATCCATGGGTGTTTTTAGTTGAATTTGATGTGGGCAATGGAAACATGTATTTAAAATCCTTTCCTCTCTTTATTGGGATTGACAAGGAGGTGACTAGAGCTATTGTGCTATCAATAGTGGTGCTGCCACCGACATTTTTCCCACTTAAATCTTAAACACTAAATTGCAGGTGTAGCTTGGTTGCATGGGGGGGGGAGGGAGTAACAGAAGCTGCGAGGGTATAGTTTGAAGCGCAGCGGAGGAAGCTGTGCTGCAATGGCAGCGGTCGGGCAGGGGTAGGCGGAGAGGAGGTTGGTGAATGGCGTGGAGAAGAGGAAAATCTCACGCGGGGCAGGGAGACAGTGGAGGAGAGGTGTAAGAAGTAGCGGTGGAGGGAATGAGAATGGCGTGGGAGATATAAGGGATGTGAAGGGCAGCATAGGCAGGGAGCTCGCGCAGGGGAGAAGAAGCGTAGGGAGGGTTTGGGGAAGGAGGAGAGGAGGTTGGTGAATGCAGAGGGAGTTTGGGGTTTGGGCGTGGAAAAGCAGCGGGAGAATGGGGAGAAGTGAAGTGCGCAGGGTTTGGAGCTGGGTTGGCACAGAGGATTGGGGAGGGGGAGTTTCTACGGGGAGGTAGGGAGGGTAGAAGAGCAGCGGCTGGTGAAGGAGAGGACAGCAGCGGGTAGGCTGCTGAGCTGGGTGGGGTGTGGAGTTTTTAATCCCACATTCCCCTGACAGTTAAAATAAAAACCATGTGTATACAACCTAAAACCAAACATAAATGAAAAGAAACTCTTAGATAGGAGTATAAAGCAGGCGGTCGAGTATAATGGTGTAGGTTGTAAACTTTGAATAATTTGGGATTAGTGTTGTATCTGTGCATTAAGGTATTAATAAGATCAAAGTTGTTAAAATATAGCAATTTTTTTTTTTTTTCCGAAAAAGATTTGCCTCAATATGCGTTCTAAAAAATTATCTCGTTTAGCGTGTAGAAGGCTGTACGGCTTCTGTTTGCAAAAAAATTTTGCCACAGATTTTAGTTTGAGCAAGCATAGGTCTGTTTATAGTTATTTTTAATCAAAATGATGTTCTAGACGCAACCGTGGACCCATATTTTGCTCAAAGTGAACACAAAACAAAATTAAAATAGAAGTCAATAATGAGGCCTGAAATTGATTTTTAGCCACATGGTGGGCGCTAGAAATGTGTGTGCTAAATGTGGGCCTCTGATTTAGCAGAACACTTCAACATGGTCATTGTTCTTCAGCTGCATACATGAATGAATATGGATTCATTTATCCTGCATGTATAAAAGAATTGACCTGTTGCCTTCTAGAAGGCAGGAGTATGAGCTTGCTCTCAGTTCATTGCAAGCTCAGTGACTACATCGAGAACCTAAACGAAGGATTTAATCTATATGCTGAAAGTAAAATGCTCTGATTAATCTAAATGAGTGCAAATTTGATGTTAACCCAAGATAATTAAATTCAATTTTTAGGCACCAATTGAAGTGTGATGGATAAATTTTAATACACCAAATCGAAGTGTGCTCTATGATTAGATTTGCATGATTGCATAAAAGTAAACCAAATGCTAATCAAATTGAAAGCTAAAATGATAAAGTGATTGAATGCAAATTACAGCATAATAACGATAATAAAATTTTTGGGATCCTTTGTGAAGGAAAATAGTTTCTCTTTTATGTAAATCTCTCAAGAATCGACGGTCGAGATCGAACAAAAAGAGTGGCTCAAATTTGATTAAAGAAGCACAATCCATGTGCGAGTGATTTGATTGGTCGAGAGAGTCAGTTGAATGAACTGATTGATCATTTATTTTGGAAACTTCCAAAATCAGTTCACAGTTAACTGAAATGTTTCCAAAATGATAATCAGTGGAGAATCAGTTAACTGAGTGGAACTGGATTGTTTCCATTTTGATAATCAGTCAACTGAATTTGATGATGTCATGTGCATTTTTAATAATTTAATTCATTTTGAATGCACATTTATGTTTTTATAATTAATTAAATTCCTTTTTGATTTAATTGACAATTTTATAATTTTTATTTAATTAATATGTCATAATATCAATTAAATAATAATATAAAGTTTGTTTGCCAATGTAATGTGATTTTAGGAATTAATTAATTAATCAAGTAAGATGATCGATTAGGACCTAGGGTTTAGGTCAAATTAGTTTGAATTTGATAATTGCCTATTTGATTTAGGACTTAGATTTAATCAAGATTAGGGTTTCTTGATTAATTGCTAAGATTGGGGGTCTAGGGTTTAGGTGACCATTTTTAGGTGATTACAGGTAGTGGAAATTTTTATAACATTCATCAAATTCAACCTCACCTTTCCAGATTCATTCTTCTTTTGACGATGGGTGATATAGTTTCCTACAGAGAAGGCTTAGGTAATGAGATCTTGTTTCCTTAACTGTAACTGGTTTCAGAAGCTTAACACCAAATCTTATTGTGTTTGTCATCGCAATGAATGTTTATGTGATTACATTGCTATGTTAAGTATTTGTTTTGTGTACATATTGTGTTGCGTACTGTCTGATGCAAACTCTAAAATTATTAAGCTATACCTCTATAGTGTGCAGCACTGTGTCCCTTTAAATGTCATTCTTTTTTGCTGTGAGTCAAATCAAATCAATTATTTAGGTAGGACATACAGAACAACTGATTTATTTGAACACTAAAATTTGTGTTCATTTAAGAGCTGCACTTGAACACAATCAATTTTTTGGAGGTTGTTATTGAAGTAATAATTCCTGTCATGATGAGGCAGTTAAGAAACAATTGCATCTGAATAATTTAATTCAAGCCCTAAAGCTTCACGGCTATAAGTTGCCTAGGGTTTCAATAAACAAGAATTTTCTAATAATGTAAATCACGGTTGTAAGAAAGAAAATCCAAGTATGCACAAAATAGGATTGAAGTTGTTCGAATCTTCATGTGTACCTGTATGTGAAGAAATGTATCTTATTCGAAGTTCATCTCAGCTCAAAATGACAACAACATTGTCGACGTTTGCTGGTGTGAGAGTTGTAGGATCTCATAGGAAGTTAAAAAACCCTAGTTTAGGGAAATGCCTGCAGCTAAGAGCTTCCAAAACAAAAATTAAATGTGGGAAATGCCTCTAGCTAAGTGCCCTTACCTATTGTGCGAAATCGCAGCACATGAACCCGCCTCCTCCCGCCAAAAGCACTTCGGCACACGAAATCGCAGCAAATGAAAATTGTGTTTAACACTTTTCTTTTTTTTCTATATAATCTCGTATTTTTCGATATTTTGACATTTCTTCTTAAACTTAATAGATGTCGATATTTCAACATTTTTGGGAGCATAAACCAAAAAAAAAAGAGTTTCACAAGCCAAATCGGCCTGTCGTCGAAAAGTTTGATAAAAAATATAGGCCTAATGTACTAGTGAATAGTGCATCGCCAAAACTCAACCTTGACCAGACGATGCTGGACAACCATGCCATCATATAAAAATGTGTATGGATACCCTTGGGCCCGCACTCGTGCTGAAACTGGTCTCGTGATAGGGATATGCTCCCAAGTCCACAACTGTAAAAAAATTGCACCTGCTGAAAGAGATGCACAGCGCCTATATACAACCTCATGTAAATTATGGTATAATTACGCTAATACACAAGAACCCCAATCAAATCTCTGAGGATGTGCAATCAAATCTTCTAGTATCCGGCCCCATCCAACTGCAAAGCCATGAACTCTCCTATTTGGAAGTAGTAATCCTCCGAACACTGCCCCTAACAATGTTGGCAAAGTAGGAAAAGAAGCAAACTGTGCCCAAGTAATGCAATCATCAGCAATGGTGTTATCTTGAAACACCCATCTACATACACTGCTATCATACACTGAATCATAATATACCCGCTCTCCATGAGTCAGGATCCTCAATAATCTATATACATCCTCAGGCGTGATAGTCGTCTAGCCGAGGGGTAGATAGAATGTACTATGGTCAGAGTGTCATTGCTCTGCCATAGCTGTCAAAAGACCTTGGTTTAGCTAAAACCAAGGGAGATCAAGAATGAAACTAAGACCACATGTCTCGATAGTCCGTCGCTCAAGAGGCATGAGCTCATCAACTAAATCAAAAATCCAAGACGCAACACCCCGTATCTGTAACTTGCAATAATGCTTCTACATTGTGAAACAAAGTGAATCATATCAGTCTTTCTATTGGTGGATCATTCTAAGTCAATCAAACACATTAAATCTATCCTTGCTCTATTTTGAGCGCATCAACTTATTGTTCCTAACCTCTAGATCTTGAGACACATGGACAATTTGTAATCCTTTTTAATCAATTCAATTGGCATATCAAACATTCATCAATATGACTTTTCTAATATCCTAAACACTAAGTTACATTATGGACGTACATTTTCTAGCTTGGAATTCAATTGAGTTATCGGGGTGATCGATCAAAGAACTTCATCTATTTTATCTCAGTTTCCAAACTTCATGGTAGGCAGCACTTTAATAAGTGTACGCGGATTTTTAAGCCCCACGACATTAAAAACCTTACACGTGGCACTTTAATCATCGGAGGTGGCACTTTTCTTAACAAGCGGCCTTTCAAAGTCCTACGTGGCTTTTTCATGTTCCTAGGTGGCCTTTAAAATATAGGGTTTCGTAGGCAGTTTTTAAGCTAATTGGGTTGCATTTTTGACCTAATTCCTAAGCGGTTGCGGATTGCTCCTATGTGGCTCTTAAACACGCAGAGGCGGCTTTTCCCTAGCCTAGGGGGCTTTTAAACTATCCTATGCGGCGTTTCACAAATTTTCTATCTAGAAATCATTAAAAACACATAATAAATGCTATTTAGAGAGCAATAAATGCACTAGAAAGGTTTGAACCACTCACCAGAGGCCTGTAGTCAGGAGGTCTCTGATATCGGCGCGCTCGCTTGAACCGATGCTCTCGAATGGGGACCACCATCACTGTCAATCGTCACAGGATCAGAGCAAAATCTCAACAATGAAAAGTGAAAATGAATAGTAAATTTTGTTTTTTCAACCTATTTAAGCTATTTTACCCTATTTTGTGAGATGTTTTACCCAGTCAAACCAAATTTGCATATTCTGCACACTGGGGCATTTGTTTGACATCCTTTCAACATCATTGTTTATTAGAAATGCAATCATCTTGGATCTATTCTATCAACAGTGTCACCAAATTTTTCACATCTGACATCAATATGCTTTCATTTCTTAGGGGGCATCATCATATCATCAAACTGGGATTCTGCATCATATCTTATATCAAATCTGGGGCATTAAAAATTCAAACTTTTTATCAGTGGGGCATCAAATCAAGTTTCACATCAAGGTTTCGCATCAAGTTTTACATTAGGGTTTCATATCAGGGTTTCGCATCAAGTTTCATATCAGGGTTTCATATCAGGGTTTCGCATCAAGTTTCACATCAGAGTTTCATATCAGGGTTTCGCATCAAATCAATATTAGGTTTTGCATCAATAGGACATCAGTATCAAATCAACGATCAGGACATCAAGTTTTCTTTGAATCAATGCACTTCGCACATCAATTTAAAGAGGGCATTTGTAGACACCTAAAATTGACCAGGTGTATCTTAAACATCAAATTTGCAAATCTCAACCAATTACCTCAAATCTCATCAAATTTATTAAAATGGATCAAAATCAAATCAAATGGACATTTATCAAGCAAAGTGGACAAAAATCAAATTAAATCAAAGGATTAAATAATCATGAAATCAAATAATTAAATTCAAGCCTAAAAGGATTAATCAAAATTATGCAATTGATTTTAACTAATTAATTGTATAATTTAAATCAAAAAATCAAATCCAACCCATTCACCCTTACATGGCTAAATTAATTAAATGATTGAATTATATAATTCCTAATTTATTTGAGGACAACCACTCAATTTTCCCTCCATTTGAAAACACCTCAAAGCTTTTTACCCAACCAAGGCTTGATCATGATCAACTCACTCTACCCCCTACCCTTGGGAAATTGCTATAAATACAAGCCATTTTCTTTGTGTTTGGAATCCAAGAATTTCAAGAGAAAAGCATTCTTATTATAGGCATTTGGAGAGAATTTGATAGCTTTTGATAGTATTTCAGCATTTTCATAGCATTTAGAATATCATTTTTAGAAGCATTTGTTGATTTCATAGCATATCTTGGAGTATTTGAGCTAGATTAGAGCATGTTTGTCATTTTCTTCTCATTCTAAGATTGTCCTTGAGAGAGATTAAGACTGAGAGCTCTCTTAACAAAGATTAGATAGAGAACCATGATATGTCATGGGTTTAACTTCAATTCTTAGATTAATTAGCATTTTCTTTCCATAGAGTTGTTGTTACTAATCCTAATTTCATGAATGTGTAATCTCACACACACAGTAGCCAAGGATTTATATGATGGATTGGATAAGAGGGATGGAAGGATATGAGATGGATGGGTAATAGGTAGGTGTAGGATATTGGATAGGGTATGGTGATAAGATCAACATTGACACACCCCTTGAAGGGTAGTGGATGAATGGAGGAAAAATGGATGGAATAGCTTGAGTCTTTGATGTATGAGTGGATATGGATTTTGGTACATGAGGACCCAAGATGGATAGAGGAGGGGGTGAAGTATTCAAGGTAATAGATATTGGGACATGAGGACCCAAAATAGAGTTAGAAGATGGGAGATGTTTAGATGGAGATGTTGTGGAAGACTTTGGAAGCTTGGATGCCAACTCTGACTTTTCTTTTTTGTTCAAGTCTTTTAAGAGAGACTTGGGAATCCACATAACTTTTAATTTTCTTTTTCTATCCAAGTCCTTTGGAACAGACTTGGGAATCCACATAGCTTTTGATTTTCCTTTGTTTTTGGATGATTTAGAATGCAATGCATCCTTGATGGATTTAGGAACCCATATTTTCTTTGATATTATTCTTTGCTTAGTGGACCCTTGTGGTCTCTTGAATATTTCCTTTTTCTTTGTAGTCACATGTCGATTAGATGAGACATAGTGATCTTCATATGAAAGTGGATTCTTGTATTTCTGATTTTTTCATTATACATCCAAATTGCTTCCAAAAGTCTTGGGAATTGTGGATGAATAGGGCTGATATGACTCATTTATATGGATGGGTTGATAGGGAGATTTCAAGGATGTATGTATTTTTTGATCTTGATAAGGGATAGGGTAAGTGGATGACAAGCTAGTAGTGATAGGCATGGTGGATGGAGGGATAAAAGGACCCAATATAGATGGAAGGTTTGATGGTGTTAGCTTTGGGATATAAGGACCAAGGATGGATTTGGAAGATGGAGAAGGTTGATTCTTACATTTGAATGGAGGGATATAAGGTGTGGAAGGGATATCAACATCTTTAGGGTGAGTTGCATGAACAAGGATCTTCTATTTTTAATTCATCTTTATATCAATAGGTGCATGAGTAGCTTTGATAGGAGCATCTGAAGTTTGAGGGGATTTATTTTTATGCAAGGGATTTAGAGGAATGATGGTTTCTGGACATGGAAGAAAATGAAAAGGGGATGATGGGATGCTCTAATCTTGACAAGGATCATTAGATGGTGTATAAAGGGTACCTTTCTCTCTTTTTTCAATAAGCTCAGTAGAGATGTTGGAAAGGATATCTTGATCTTGCTTGGGAGATGGAGGGTTATCTTCTTGGAAGAGATGGAAGGAGATCTGAGGATCATCAGCAGACTCTTTAGATATGTGACTTTGGTCAACCATTGGATAAAGATGGATGGTGTCTTGATCTTAATCATTGCTGATATTTATTTCTTTGCACATTGGATTATCTCCTTGACATGGAGCCACTTCTAAGGATGAGGTAGGAGTGTTGACTTGCTTGAAGGATTCTTAAAATGCCAATGGAGAATCCTTTGGAATAGGCATGATAAGAGTTGAAGCACATGGAAGCTTTAGGTCTATGATCTTTGAAGCCCGAGAAAGGCTTGCATCTGTATGTTGATTAGCTTGGATCTCTTTTAGAGGTAGTCCTTGAGGGTAGACATAGTCAGCATTAGGCTTAGTTCTTGATAGAGATGAAGAAGCTTTAGGAGATGGAGGAATGGTGGAAGAATTAGATGTGATAAAGAGAACCATTTCTAGACATGGATTCCTAATATTGATCATGCTTGAGATTAGTATCTTCACTAGATGATTCATTAGGATTTTCCACTTTGATTATGCCATCATCTATGAGATCTTGGATTTTATGTTTCAACTCCATGCAAGATGAAGTTTTATGCTTGTTATGTCAATGATATGCACAATAGGGACTCAAGAATTTGAATCCACTTGATGTGGCTTGGGGTAATGAGATGAGATTATGTTCAAGAAGTGCTTCCAATGCTGATGTATAAGATTGTCCCAAAGGAGTAAAGACTCTCTCTAAAGGACAATTAGACGCTTCTTGACATGCAATATCCTTCTTTTGTAGATAGAAAAGACTTTCATCTGATTCTGGCATAGTTTCCTCTACATGCTCTTGATCAAACATAGGATGGTCATAAGAGTGTTCTTGATCAAAGATGGGATTGTCATAAAACTGTTCTTGATTAAAGATGGAATTGTCATACCAAGATTTATCCATGTTGGAAGGAAGTGTGAAGATGTGATAATCATGATCAAATAAAAAAGGACAAGTTGATCTTAATGAGGATTCATTAGATGAAGTATCCTTTTCCTTCTTGTTCAATTGCTGAAGTTCAGATTTCAAAGATTCAAGTTGTTTTGATAAAGTTGCCATAAGAATCTCTTCTTTGCTTTTAAATATTGTAAGATTGTCTTGATGCACTTGCTTAGAATATTGAAGAGAAGGTATGATGAATCGATTGATTGATTGATAGGTGCTGAAGTGATATCTAAAGTGTTGATTAAGTCCAAGACCAAAGGACAAAGGAGATAGTATCCGATTGAGACAGAGATAGCAATGACTATGATCTTGAGTCAAGGTTGACAAACCTACTTTTGCAACTCAGGATAAGGACAACGTAGACAAAGATGATAAGATTGAAATAGATAATGGGTCGCCTGGACTAGCACAACAATGTTAGATTTCAAGACAACAAGCGAGTCAGACTATCAACAGATTGCAGTCAAAGACAAATGAGTAGTGATGTTGATGAGAACGCATATTTATGAAACTTTGGATAGAACTTTCATAGCATAATACAGAATTGGATAGCAAGTTGATAGATTCTCAGCATGTTGATATTACATGTAGAAACTCAGACAAGAGTTGACAGCTTAACACCTAAGAGTGTAGATTTGGAATCATTGATAGTTTTGATGTTTGTTGTGATTGTTTTGATGTTTGTTTGTTTTGATGATTCACCCACGCAAGACACATCAAGAAGAATGGTTTTTGTAAAAAAAAAGAACAGAGACACCAAAACCTAGGTAAGCCAGGGAAATATTTGCTAAATTCCCACTTGAACTGAAGTTCAGCCATGCCTACTAATAGTGGACAACTTAGAAGCTTGGAGGAACAGGCTCCTCCTTACAATGCACTCCCTTCTCAGGCACACTAAGCTTCAAATCCCAAGGGTAATCACTTCCCAAGGGATTGTTGTCTCTACTAAAAGCCATGAAAATGTGGAACATCTTAGTTGGTCTTTGACCTTTTGCGCCAGCAGATAAAGGGATTTTGGTTACTAGCACAATTTTTTGTAATCAAGGCATACGTTCAGGTGGTTATACTTGTAGCAGATTAGCTCCATTATGGAGGCCTCCCAGCCTACAGAAGTTATGTTCTGTAAGTTTTTACACACCACAAGGGTACTGAAGGAGATCTTCTTCCTGGTATAACATAATCAACACCTATTCACTATGAGATTAATCACAATGACATTTTTATATACCGGTTTGGAAGGGCTTGGCTTTAGCCTATTACCGGTTGGGAAATCCTTTCTCACCGGCTCTGTTAAATCTCTCAGGAGGTAGCCACGCTAAAGGATTTGTATGGATTTCTCTTTCACCCAAGATCCGTGAAGGTGAGGGGAGAGGATACGTCCATGCAATTCCTTGGGTTTATAAAACTAGAAGACACTTCAAACACATAAGAAAATGATACTAATGTTTCTGGATTTCTGATCATCCCAAAAGGGCAAGAGCATAGTTTCCTGACATCATTTCCATCCCTAAAACAACAGATAGAAGTTCATTTTAAAAATTCTTGCATGTGCACTCCTATTCTAATAAAACAAAAACAAAATACAAGAACAATGTTTAGCATTCTATCGATCAAGGAAACCTGCAAGATGATTCATTAGTAGTCTGTATTTTTAGTCTTCTTTTTCAACGTATTGAAAACCACTGTTAGGCTGTAATAAAAAATATAAGTCAGAGAAGAAAAAAGGCCCAAAACTTGTCAGTGTTAGAAAATCCAAAAAATCAAGAAATTGATTGCATATTCAGAAACTACACAAGAAGTCACGAACTTTCAAAAACAATTCACTCAAAAATGTTACCGTACGAGGCTCTGGAAGCTGCAAAACGGCCATTACGCAAGTACAATCATCAAAATCTACAATTTCTGATAAATCCAGCAAGAAAAAGAAGAAAATAACTTTACCACGGCGATCTTTATGAAATTATACCCGAAATAAAAAAATGCTCCAAAAAGGACCTAAAATGAGCAATATATAGGGGTTTGAACATGAACTACAATTTCAAAATAGCATATGGTGAAGGCAAAGATTTTTAAAATGTTGCTGATGTCATCATTTCACTTTGCTAAAATTGGCAGTCGAGAGGCCATCGCAGAAAGCTAATAATCCTATAAAATGAAGGTTGAATGGGCGTCAAATTTAGAGTAACAAGAATTCCTACATGCAAGATAAAAACTAATCCCTGGGCGTCACTTGTTTTTTTAACTTGTCTATTTTTTAGGGTTGAATGAGGTGGTAGACGGGGTGGAGGGTTGGAAGATAGTGGCTCGGATGGAGGAAGGAAGCGGTAGTGTGGGATTGCACCAAACATATGGCTTCAAAATAAGGTTTATGGATTTTGGTAAATGAAACCAAGAGTAATCATTGTGACTACCATGATAGACATATGTGCAAAATCTGGAAAGATAAAGAATTATGCTGAATGATTTGACAAATGTACTACCCAAGTAGTCATGGTGTGTAACAACAGTGGCATGTACAATGTATGTGTTATGCACACTGCAAAGATTCTCTCAATCTCTTGTATGGGAAATTTTTCCCTTGGTCATTCAATTATGGTAATTGGATTCATTTCAAATCTTCTCTCTATTTCTCATAATAAAAAACCCTTCCTTTGCAACTGATTGTTGTAATCGTACAAAGGAATTTTAGAGTTTTAATTGTGTTTAATCAGGTGAGCGACATGTCCTAGAGGGAGGGAGGAAGCGGTATGTTTGGTGCAAGATAAACAACGTAGGGTAGGGGAGTTAGGTTGTGCGTAGGCAGAGTAAAGGAGGTAGGTGAAGCGGAAGTTGCAGCAGAGGGAAGGGGAGAGGCGGAGGTGGGTGGGAGGTAGTGTGGTTACCGTAGGGAAGCAGACCGGGAGGTGCGGGGAGGAAGTAAAGGGATAACAACGCAGGGGGTGGGTAGTGTCAAGGTGGAGAGAAGTGGAGGTAGGGGCAGGATTAGTGCGGGATGAAGGTAGAGGTGTTGACTATGTAGGGAAGTTGGGTTAGTGGAGGTTGAGAGGAGGGTAGGCAGCGCGTGAGGAAGTGCAGACGGGTTTAGCACAGGGGTTGGGGTAGGGTAGAAGTGGCGAAGGGGTTGGGAGGGTTTGAGAGTGTGCAGGAAAGATGTGGAGGCAGCGTATTGTAGGATTTGAGAAATACAAATCCATAGAATGCCAAGAATACCTGGATGCAAATAACCTGTTACAAGAGAGAAGCAGAAGGAGGAAAAAGTATAACTCAGAAGTTACTCAAAAAGTGAGAGAAAAATTATAATCTGAATTAATTAAAAAAGAATTACAAGGTTCAACCTATAAAGGTGAACAAAACCCTAAAGCCTAAAAAATCTAGGTTGCACATTAATAATTAATAAAAGAATTAATTATTAATGCA
>MU223187.1:5317218-5347068 GCA_018584345.1 Thuja plicata | reverse complement strand
TGTCCAAAGTGGGTGAGGACAATCAATGTTCGATATAGCCAACACAGTGTCATGATCAACACTAGACACTATAAGTTCTACTATGTGATCTCTAATAATATCCCATGCTAATTTTCCCTCTGAAGTGGCTGGTTYAGGTATGAGATCATACAAATAAGGCAATATATTAAGCCACCTACAATGTGTAAGTATACCATTTGCCCATGACTCATAATTACCCCGTTCCAGAATAACAACTGAAGGGTGAGTAGAAAAACCCATGATAACTCTTCAAAATTAAACAAACTTAGAAATCTGACCTTACATCATTTAGATCAAATTAATATTATCCATCCCATGCAAACATAACCCATGTAGGTGCCAGAACGTCCAAGTAATTGAGCAAAGTGTAAAAGCACACAAAGCTGAATGAAATTTACTTGGTAAAATTTCTAATGAAATAGACAGTAAATATAGAGAGATCACTACAACACCTTTCCAACGCCTATTCGTTTGCACAAAATGGAGTTTGGATGCAAAAGATATGCCCCCGAGAGTGAAAAAAAGAAGTTCTGATTTTGACTGGAAAAACAGATATCAAAACTACAAAATCAGAAAATAAAACCTGCATGATGAGATAGATCTCGGAAGGATCTTTCCGATGATATAAGGAAGTCAAAAATCCGATACCGTATGCTCAAGAAATGGCCAAAATACCAAAAGTGCTCAAAACTGCCCCAAAGAAGGTTTGAGAGTAAACCCTGGTGGTTAGGTTAACCGCTAGAGGTTAACCACTAGCGGTTAACTGATGGCGGCACCCATTTTCAAAGCAGCGTTGATTTTTAACACTGCATCCGTTAGTTTTTAATGCAAAAATCAATTTAAAATTGATTTTTTTTATTTTTATTTTTTTTTTCACCTCGAAATTTGAGCCAGAGAGAAAAATTTTCCCAGAGGCTATTGTGGCCAAAAATGGAAAAATTTATATGAAAATAAACTCTCCCGGGCCTTCTGAGCGCGATGGTAGTGTCCGTTTTAGCTCAAAGTGCTCCAAAAAAAAGTGTATCTTCCAGAATGAAGAAGAAACCCCAGAAAAGTTATGGTTTTTGCCCTCGAATCGTAGCTTCACAAACCCCAGACCAAGCAGCAGCAGTGTGGCTCTGATACCATGTAGGATTTGAGAACTACAAATCCATAGAATTCCAAAAATATCTGCATGCAAATAACCTGTTACAAGAGAGAAGCAGAAGGAGGAAAAAGCAGAACTCAGAAGTTACTCAAAAAGTGAGAGTAAAATTATAATCTAAATTAATTAAAAAAGAATTACAAGGTTCAACCTATAAAGGTGAACAAACCCCTAAAACCTAAAAAAGCTAGGTTGCACATTAATTATTAATAAAAGAATTAATTATTAATGCACCTAAGAGAAAGCTTAAGCACTAAAGAGTAATAACTTAATTAATTAAATCAACATGATTTAATTAATAAGAAAACTAATGATTACTCTAACATGTGGTAGGTCGTAGGGAGGGTTATGGACATAGTGAGAGGTACGGGTGTGCAGCTCACACGGGTTGGGGGAGAGTTGGAAGAGGGAGGGAGATAGTGGGTAGTGGAGGCAAGTGATGGAGTAGAGGGGAAACACAATAGAGAAGTGAAGCAGAGCGAGCGGTGGGAATGTTGAGTGCGGGCTACGCGGGTGGGCTATGTGGGGTTTTTAATTCCACATTGGCCAGAAATAGTAAACACCGCTTGTTTTTATACAAGGATTTGACATACAAAAGAAAAGCAACCACTGTGTGGATTCTATTTGGGATTGGGTTTGGCTCGATTGCATAAGAGGTGATTTATAGATGTGATTTATAGCTCCAGATAGTGTAGAAATTTATAGGGATAAGCCAAAATTATTTTGTAAAAAATTTTGCAAATTGTACCTTGGTCTGCATGCAGATAGAGAACTCTATCTTGTTTTGCATGCAAAAGGTCGTACGGCCTCTGTAAGCAAAACAAATTCCACAGAATTAGTCTTGGACAAGTATGGGCATGTTTATAATCATTTCAAACCGAAATGATGACCCGAACGCAATGGTGGGGTTAGATGTTTCTCAAAGTGAATTTATAAAATGACAAAAAAACAAAATTGATAGAAAATGTATAGTATGAGGCCAGAAAATGAATTCTCTGCCCCATGGTGGGCACCAAAAATATATACGCTAAATATGGACCTCTAACTTAGCCATACACTTCAACATAGTCATTTTTCATCAGTCACACACAAGAATGAATATGGTTTTATTCATCCTGCATACCTGGATGATTCGACATGTTGCCTCCTATCCAAACGAGGTTTTGAATAGCTCTTAGAATATGATAATCCAACAACCTAGACCAATCTAAGAACGGAGGATTTAATCTAGAAATGTAAGTGCAAGATTAATCTAGGAATGAAAGATTGCAAGATTAATCTAGAAGTAAATATGAGATTAAGCTAAGAAATGAGCATGATATTAAGCTAGAAATAAGTATGAAATATTAATCTAGAAATGAGATTAATCTAAGAATGCTTGAAAGAAGCTAAACTAGACATGATTAATCTAATAATGATATTAATCTAGAAATGTGAAAGCTAAGAACAATAAAACCTTGAATGCATAAAACTAGTGAAAACGCAACAGCGATTTGATACTTCAACAATGAATTCTCCTTTTTTGTGAATGAGGAATAAGAGAGTTCTTATATAGGATGACAGTCCAGTTAGAATGGCAAGTTTCCTTTGAGAGAAACAGTTAACTCTTAAAAATCTAGTTCAGAATAGCAAGTTTCTTTTGAGAAAAATATTTAACTCTATCTTTTTGAGTGAATGAAGCAATTAACTAATTTGTTGCACTTTTGAATCTCAGTCAACTCAAAGTTTCTATTTCTAAACTGAAGTGACGATTTTGAATAGATTATTTGATTAAATAAATAAAATATGACCTCATAAATGTACTTTTCTCAATTATTTGAATAATTAAATTCAATTATTGAAATGAGGATATTTATTTAATAACCAAATATTATTTAATTCCTTTTATCTGTTTTAGCTAAAAGGGTGAATTTAATTTAATTAAAGTGCTAGAACTTTATAATTAAATTAATTCGATCATAGGGTTTATTTAGCAAATTGTAATTGATATTTGGGAATTAAACATAGTATGTGATTAATGCATATTTAGGATTTTCTACATTTGACACTTAAGTCAAGTAGATTCAATCAAAACTCAAAATTGCCTAGTACAATAGGACTTTAATGATTCAGAAGATTGACAAATGCAACAAAATTGGTTGCGGTTGCAAGATGCCAATTTTGGGGTGTTACACTTAGATCATGTAGCATGCATTTTATGACATCCTTAGTCATCATCCTTAGAAGCACATCACACACACACTATCATAATCTTAGCAGTCAATCCTAGATCATCCTATCCAATCCTAAATCAGTCCCATCCAATCCTAAATCAAATCCAATCAATCCTAGCATCATCATCCTAGTATCATCATCTTGGCCTCATCCTCTTGTGTATCTCAGCCTTGGTGTCCCATCCTTTTTAGAGTTGCTTGACCTGTATCATTAATCAAAACCATATCTTAAA
Organism: Thuja plicata; assembly: GCA_018584345.1. Lineage (NCBI taxonomy): Eukaryota > Viridiplantae > Streptophyta > Pinopsida > Cupressales > Cupressaceae > Thuja > Thuja plicata. Next base: position 5,343,457 of record MU223187.1, on the reverse strand, counting down.
TGTCCTTAGGCTAAGCATTGTCCTAGGATAATCAACTTTGTCCGTGTAAACCTCATCACCTTGAGCAAAAAGTTGGTTTACGTTGATAAAGAATCTCGTCGGCCGAAGACCAAAAGTCTGTCTTAGGTTGACAATCATCATCCACTTGATCCTGCATTAGGGAGAGAAACCCTTTATCCATTTTGGCACCAAGTCATCTTTTATCCTTAGGAAGCATCCTCATCATCATAGACGCATCATCTTAATCCTAGTCATAACATCATTATCCTTAGTTTTAGGAATATCCTTGCATTTTCATCTTGCATTTCACATCCTTTTAGGGCATTCATTTCATGCTACCCATCACACACGCCGCTAAGAAAAGGAAGGACATGAACCCTAATATAGCAGCTCGCTCATTCAATCCAACAATTATTCACACAAATGCAATGGATTCATTTGATCCATGACAGAACACACCTATCCAACACATTTGGGTAGACACAAACGAGATTCCAACTGTGAGTACTATAGAGAGATTCATAAATTATCTAGGACATGTTCACATGGTGAACATCATGAGTCTATGCAACAATATTCATGTACTCATAGACATTCAGCAACAAGGAATCCAATTCCCACCTTGGCTTATACCAAAACTTATCACATGACCTATGGAACTTTCAGGATAAATTCCTCATGCCACCCGAAATGAAGTTGTCGACCCCCTTCAGCGAGATCTACAGGTAGGGTCTCTCATATCACAAATATTCAAACCTTCCATCGTACACATGACTACAACTCAATCTACCCTAGTCACAGTCCTAGGAGCCCCGTCTCCTAATCCACCATCAGCAACATAAGCAATATCGCCCATCATTACGCAAGAACCTACACTTATCTGATCCGCAGTTGCTCAACCTTCAAAAGCATTCCCATCATTTGTGGTGCAATTCCCACCACCACCAATTAGCACTCAACAAGCTATCATTCCACCCCTCACGACTCAGTCCATTCAAATAGATGCTACTAGTTTGCAGCATCAAAGCACCCAAATCTCCATGCATGTTCCACCCATTTCTTCCACAACATACCAACAATAGGAAACACAATTCACCACTAGTATGCCACTCAATGGAGCCTACAACCAAACCCTCTTCTCATAGCACAGTCTCAATCCCACTTTCCATGTGCCACCTGCAACACAACCCTAGCACACTCCATTTCTTCCCATACCAACACAAGCGCAAGCACAAGTTCCTCCGAATCCACCACTACAAACATCACAGGTTTGACAAATGTAGCAATGGAATTCCTCTTCTACATGGAACTACTCACAAGATGTCATGCAGGCCCTAGGCATTCCTACACACTCATAGAGCACAAATATGTTCAGCTCCCAATCGCAACAAACATCCACCAACCTGTTTATAGCCTCGCAATCTGTTATCCAACCCACTCAGCAACAACCCCAGCAGCAGACCACCAATCTATTTGTATCCCAAGTGCTACAACCACCATTCAATCCCTTCACTGCAATGCAAACTCCTATCCCACCTATTCAGCAGCAAGTACAGCAATAGACCACCAATCCATTTGTATCCCAAGTACTACAACCATAGTTCAATCTCTTCACCACAGTGTAAACTCCTATCCCACCAATTCAGTAGCAACTTTAGCAGTAGCAACCCCAACAAGCATAGCAGCAGACCACCAATCCAATTGTATCCCAAGTACTACAACCATAGTTCAATCCCTTCACTGCAGTGCAAACTCCTATCCCACCTATTCAGTAGAAACCTTAGCAGTAGCAACCCCAGCAAGAATGGCACCAGACCACCAATCCATTTGCATCCTACGTACAACAACAATAGTTCAATCCCTTTGTCGTCGCACAACCTCCTATCCAACCTTCCCAGCAATAGAAACCACCACCGCAGCACAACAATCCCCTCATCGCCCAATTACTTCATCAGACTGCTAATCCTTTTGCAAGTGTATGACCCATCATCCAGCTCACTCCACAACAACAACCCAGCTTTGCTAGTTACCTATCCATGCCATCTTTATCTGCATCACAAACTGTTCCACCGCCACAGCAACCCCATAATCCTGCCAACACCAATTTCTTCACTCCACCCACTGGGAGCATTCCAACGCAAATCACCTATCCCATGTACCTCGGCAACACATTACCACCACCCTACAAGCGCATAGCAGGCTCATCCCACTTACCCAACACCAAAGCAAATACAGGCTTGCTTCCAGTAGCTACAACAACAACATCAGGCAGTGCCACCTCCTCCACCGTAATATTCCACTCAGACGTAGTTTCCACCACAACAACCTAGCTATGATGTCTATCAACCTCCCTATCAAACACCACAAAACCCTTTGCAAAACCCTTTGTATTCACCAGCTCCGTTCGACCCATAAATTACAAGCAGGATCAACATGAGAGGGACTAACAATCCCCTCACCATTCAACCAAGAATGGGAAGAAATGAAGAATTCCCTTAAAGAGCTGCGAGCTGGGACTGAGACAAAGGCATTCAAGTTTGAGGAAGTATGTCCCTATCGATTCGATCGATCCATCATGAGCATCTCATTTCCTAAGAACTTTGAAACACCTAAATTTGACACATATCAAGGAAAGGGAGATCCTGTCAGTCACATCAAGGAGTTCTATATGGCATGCCAAGAATTAGCTTATAGTGATGACTTAGTCATGCGACTCTTCCCTAAGAGTTTGGGAGGGATTGTTCTTAAATGGTTCTACAAAATCCCCTATGACACTGGATCCACATTTGTAGAGCTATCTAAAAAGTTTTTAGCACAATACATACACAACATTGAGAATGAACTCTCCCTTCTAGACTTATGCAACTCTAAACAGAAAGGTAGAGAGAGCATAGAAGACTATCTTCAGCGTCGGCAAGGGCTCACCATGAGATTTTTGTATCAACCTCTAGAAAACAATCTCACTACAATCTTCATTAGCAATCTCCACCTCAAACAATCCTATCACATGCACATGAACTGCATACAGACGTATCAGGATATTAAAGGAAAGGGCATGGATCTTGAATGGGTTCTTGTAGAAGACGGTGTCATAAAGAACTATAAGGAACCACAATCTGATAGAAATGCCAATGATCACTCATGATATTGGAACAAGAACAAAAATGCCATAATAGACGGAGCCACAGACACTAAACATGTCCAGATCGTTATTGTAGGTCCTCAAACACCCACCCCAACATACCAACAACTGCACTACCAGCAGAACATACTAGCAACCACAATATCAGCAAGCACCACCTCCCACAGCATATCAGCAAGCAACATAACATCAAGTAGCACAATAGAAAAATACACGCCCACAGCAGGTTGCACAAACCAACTATCAGCACAACTATCTAAATTCCCAAAACTAGATAAATGCAATATCAATCCAACAAGGACAGAATATACCGCACAGAGATCAGTACGCACCTAAACGCACATTCACTCCCTTGGGTGAATCTATCGATGTCATATTCCACAGAATGGCGAAAGAAAACCTGATTGTATACCCACCACTAATGAAACCCTTTGAGACTCTACTCCTAAACCACAATGGTATAAGGTCAATGAGTATTGTGATTATCATTGTGTTAAGGGACACGGTACTATCAAGTGCATGAAATTGAAGCACTATATCCAAGACCTCATTGATCACAATGAAATCAAAGTAGATTCTACAACCAAGGCCTCACCCAATAGTGATTTGAAAATCTACCAAAATGTATTCCCTAACCATGGCGACAATAAGGGACCTACCAACACAAAAATTTCTCCATCATCCAATAAAGGTAAAGGAAAACAAGGGGACAATACCAACAATAACATCACAACCTATGTTGACTTTGGTAGCTTAATTGGTTTCATATCCAAGGTCAAACCATCGGTAAATGTTATCCATATCAAAGGCGTTGATACCAACTGTGCAGTCGCCACGCATCGAGTACGCATAACTATTGTTGGTGCTAGTACTACCTCCTCCTCTAGGGAACAATACAATCTATTGGAACATCTAGGGAATAGGTTCGCCCAAATCTCCATCCTAGATCTCCTTCATACATCACCCATACATCAATAAATCCTAAACAAATCTCTCTAAGAGTCTCGTATACCCAACAATATCAACACTATCCAGTTCCAAAATCTTGTAATCCACTTGTCCGCTTCATGCAGAATATCTTTCAAAACCTTGAACATTCCATCCATTGATCCCGATCACAATCTCTCTCTTCGCATTGCATTCATGATCAATAATGTCTCAGCCTTGAATCTTTGCACTTTGAAATTTGTTAAGCAGGTAGGATACTATGAGGTAGATATACCAAGTGACATCATCACTATCAAAGCATGTGATAATTTGGAATGCACCTCAAAAGGCACAATATCCTTTCCTATCCAATTGGGCCTAGCAGTACAAGAAACAACATGCCATGTGGTTGATTTTGACCTCCCATACAACATCCTCCTTCAATGCTCGTGGATCCACTCTATGCACGCCATCCCTTCCACCTACCACTAATGTGTCAAGTTCCCCCACAATGGGATTGAGATCACCATCCACGCAAATCCCCAGCCCTTTGCATACTGTCATGCGATGGAAGCCTCCTATCCACATTCAACTCATTGTCCTGGAATTAACATTGGCACATCTGTCGCCACTTCCTCCAAAACCTTTCCTAATGCAAGCACTATCCTTTCATCCACTCTTTCCACCATCAAGATCAATCACCAAGGCTATGAATAATATAGCATCACTGATGCTTTTGTTATCGAAGCCCTACCAAAAGATCTAGATGCTCATGGGCATCCATCCAGCTACATAGAGCAGAAGGAACCTAAACCAAAACAACTAGGTTTTACTACCTTTCTTTCCCAAATCATTCTGAATGGCCAAGAACTGGCACCTGACATCAACAATTGGCTATACAAAGATCCCACACCTCTTGAAAGTGGCCTCCTTGATCACTTCAAAGGAAAATATCCCTCTACCCACAAACTTGTCACTGAAAAATGGAACTATAAAGGAGGTGGACTAGGCCCCGAAGAACAAGGCATGTGAGCTTCCATTAAGGCCTCTAAACTAAAAAAGACACATTGGTATGTGCTTTGAACATAATACATCTGGCATTGTCCATAACACAACTAGGGGCACTAATGAAACCAGCCTAACTTATCACACTACCCTGGGTAACATATACGAAGTCGAAGATATCCTGGAAGAGAAAATTATGAGAGCCTATGATGATATTGATGATGACATATTCCTAGATAGTTTATTCATTCAACAATTATCCCTCAATATCCTAGACCTTCCCCTCATTCATCTGAAACTCATAAACTGGGACCAACCAAGCATCGTCCCTATAGACGAGTTTGAAAGAGCGGCCATGCTCCTAAGATTCATGGGAGAAATAGATCAACAAATAGACTGGGGAAAATCCTCTACACATGTATACACCTTGGAACCTGAGGCATACTTTGGGGGAGAGGAGGTCTTCAACCACAAAATTGAAAATCAAAAGAAAAAATAATAAAATGGATCTTTTAGTGAAAACCTCTCTAGGGCACTATTTGATCAGAAAAAGATAAAAATAAAGGGCGTATCTCCAGGTGAAAAAAAATTTGAGACACTAGGAGATGGAGATTCTACTCTCCTTATTATCCAAGATTATAGATCAAAGAAGTCATCCATCATTATTGAAGAAACCAAACCTGTCATTCTGGGTATAGAAGATCAGCCTCGACTCACTCACATTGCAGGATCATTAATAGAGGAAGAAGAAATGGTCTTCACATCTCTTCTTAGAGAATATCCAAACATCTTTGCATGGTCCTACTCTCACATGCCTGGGTTGGACCCAGAACTCATGGTGCATCACTTATCAGTAGATCCAAACATCAAGCTAGTCAAGAAAAAACTCCACAAAATGCATCCTAAAGTAGCACTACTGGTCAAAGAAGAATTGGAGAAACTTTTACAAGCTAAAATCATTAGAGAAATTGATTACTCAGATTGGATCTCCAACATGGTGCCACTCTCCAAGCCTGACAACTCAATCAAAATCTACACAGACTTATTTGATCTCAACCAAGCATGTCCTAAGGACGATTTTCCATTACCCTATATCGACATGATCATGGACATCACAGCCGGACATGAGATTTTGTCTCTCATGGATAGATTTTTAGGATACAATCAGATCCACATCGCAGAAGAATATCAACACAAGACAATGTTCATAACCCCATGGGGAAGCTTCTGCTATAACATGATGTCGTTTGGGCTAAAGAATGACAGAGCTACATATCAGAGGACCATAACTGTTATCTTCCATGACATGATTCATAAGATACATGAAGATTATGTGGATGACATATTGGCTGAATCCAAAAAAATAATAGACCACCTAAATGACCTAGAGCAAGTACTTGATCGTCTTCATCAGTATGAGCTCAAGCTCAATCCCAAGAAATTTTTCTTTGGGGTCACATTAGGGAAGCTCCTTGGCTTCATTGTATCAAGGCGTGGCATTAACATAGATCCTAAAAAATTCAAAGACATCATGGAAATGCCTCTGCCAAGGACACTTAGACAGCTACACAGTCTACAAGGAAAGCTCCAATTGGTGCATCATTTCATATCACAGCTCGCTGATAAGTGCCAACATTTCACGCATCTCCTACGGAAAAATAGCAACTTCAAATGGGATCCTTTATGCCAAAGAAGTGTTGAAAAGATCAAGGGATACCTGTAAAATCCACCCATCTTAGTACCGCCTACACCAGGTAAACCTCTCATCTTACACATATCTGCAACAACAAAAGAACTAGGGGCACTTCTGGCTCAATTAGATGACAATGGAAAAGAGCAAGCTATCTACTACATCACTCGCACTATGGTAGGCTATGAGCTGAATTACACACCAATGGAAAAAGAATGCTTGGCAGTAGTTTTTGCAACTCAAAAACTTTGCCACTACATGCTCAGTTACACTGTTCAACTCATATCAAAACTTGATCTGCTCAAGTATCTACTATCAAAAACAACTCTCATAGGCTGAATGGCTAAATGGGTAATGCTTCTAAGTGAGTTTGACATTCAGTACATTGACAGAAAGGCCATCAAAGGGAAATTCATAGTAGATTAGTTGGCAGAGGCACCATTGGTCGATGCTTATCCCTTAATCATAGAGTATCCTGATGATCACTTATGCATGGTAGAAGAACAACCGTCTTGGAAACTATTCTTTGATGGATCCTATACAGCTCATGGTTCTGGGGCAGGCATACTGTTCATCAGCCCACAAGGTGATTATATCCTGAAATCATTCAAACTGGGATTTACTTGCACTAACAATATAGAAAAATATGAGGCACTAGTTGTATGACTCAGCATGGCCATCCAATGGAACATCACCGACATTCAGGTCTTTGGTGACTCTCATCTCATCATCAAGAAAGTCTTAGATGAATTCAAAACAAAATATGACAAACTGAAACCTTATAAGGAAATGGTAGACAAAATGAAAGAGCATTTCGTCAATCTGCAGATCACACAAGTACCACGCTTACAGAACAAAGTTGTCGATGCAATGGCTACAATCGGGTCCCTACTAGAAATTTTGTGCAACACAACATAGTATGAATTCTTAGTTGAGCAACTTCATGCGCCAACATATGAGAGTGACAACATCAGTCAGGTCTGTGTCTTGGTTGGTCCTCAGTCCCCATGGTACCACGACATCCACGCTTATCTAAAAAATGGTATCATATCCCCTCACCTCACCAACACCCAATGCCAAAACCTCATTCATAGAGCTTCTCGGTACACTATTGTAGCCAACACCTTATATCGTCGAGGTTATCACAATGTTCTCTCCAGATGTTTAGATGAAACTGAAGCTACCTAGGCATTGTGAGAAGTGGGCCCTAGAATCTATGGTGCCCACACAAGTGGCATGGTCTTAGCTAAATAGCTTCTCAGAATTGGGTACTACTAGCCTACCATGGAGCATGATGCTTGTGAATTTGTAAAGAAATGCTCACCTTGTTAGCAACATGCTAATCTGATACATGCTCAAATGCAAGAATTGCATCCCATTGCGCCATCTTGGCCATTTTCATGTTGGGGTTTTGACCTTGTTGGTAAGATCACCCCTACCCTCTGAGGGACATAAATACATCGTCAGGGCCACTAAGTACTTCACAAAGTGGGTCAAAGAAATCCCACTCACCCTCACGAAAGGCATCTAAGTATCCAAATTTATCCTCTACCATGTCATTTTCCACTTCAGCATCCCATCCACCATCTTCACAGATCATGGCACACCATTTGAAAACCAACATGTAGAAGATTTGTGTGAGCGCCTCCACATCCACCATCGCTACTCCAGCCCATATTTCCCCCAAGGTAATGGCTAAGCTGATGCAACCAACAAAACCATCCTCAAAATCCTAAAGAACGTTGTCAATGATATTGTCTGCGACTGGAATCTCCAAATCAACCCCGCCCTTTGGGCCTATTGCACTTCATATCCAACTCCTACATGCACCACTCCATATTCCCTTGTCTACGATTTTGAAGTTGTCTTACCAATCGAGGTTGAACTCCCATCACTCTGGGTATCTTTGAAAGACCTAATCACTGATGAAGACTACATAGTAGCTATACTCACAAAGCTTGATCTGCTAGATGAAAAGAATCAGCAAGCCTATGATCACATGGTTGTATATCAGAATCGAATCAAGCGAAGCTATAATAATAAAATCCACCTACGCCAGTTCTAGGTAGGGGACTTTGTGCTCAAATAAAATCAGAAAGTGGGTACTGATCGAGAAAAGAAAGGTAAGTTCGAGGTCACTTGGCAAGGTCTATACATTGTCACTGCATGCTTCGGATCTAGGGCATATCATTTATCTACTCTTGAAGGAGAACCCTTGAATGATACTATTAATATCATTCATCTAAGGCGCTTCTATACTTGATTGTTGGTTTTTCATTCCCAGTTATTTGAAAAATCCATAAAAAGTATAAAAAGTCTTGAAAAAATCATTATCTTGTTGAAAATCTGGTGAACAAACACCTTGATGATAACAAAAAAAGCAAAAAAAGAAATAAAATCAAAAATAAAATTAATCATCCAATGGTGAAAACCTGGCAATAAGGCATCCCACATAGTGGACCATATCATTATCTATCAAAATCTTGTTTCCCTCCATCTCCCTCGACGCATCCATCTTATCCTAATCATTGCATGTATTCCCTAGATGTTCCTTCATCGCATGCACCAATTTACATCAGCCCTCCTATCCTACATCCTGAGCTTTTGTACATCTGGTCCTGTATATAATTGTCAGCCTTTGTTGTATATATGTCATCCTATCCCTAATCCTTGAGCTTATTGTGTCATCAATCTGTATATATCTTGTCTGTGTTAGTCCAGTATTGAGTCTGGTCTCACCCGTACATATCTCACGTCCTTGGTTGGTCTCTTTGCAGAAAGTGATCCAGTTCCATTCTGAATCTTGTGCTTCAACAACCTCCTTTTGACAACAATCATGCTTCAACAATTTGATCTCAATACATCTTTTGGCCAATCAGATATACACTTGACATCTCCGTGGAAATGGGTCCGTGTAGGATGTATCCTTCCTCATGTTAACCTAAATCCAATAATCTTCATCAGATTAGGCCTGTGTAGGATGTATCCTTCCTCACGTCTGACCTAAATCCAATCATCTCCATCGAAACAGGTCCTTGTAGGATGTATCCTTCCTCTTGACTGACTTGAATCCAATCAACATTCTATATCATTTGATCTCTCTGGCAAAAGGCATCTTGTAGTTGAATTTTTTATCTTGAACTTTGATTTTGGTTCTTGATTATCATTCCTGATTCTTTTCAGTTGTTCTCCTCCTCAAGGTTGTCACGATTCTTTATATCATGGTATGTTGTGAATGGACAAACCTGGAATAGGGGAACTTGATCTTTTTTTTTTTTGCTTGTGATTCAATCGGATATAACCCTTGCATGTGTGTAATCCATTTGGGTTGACATGCTGCACTTGGGAAATTTTGTTTGCTTGTGGGATTTTCTAGCATCATCTCAACTAGGGTTCTTCCTAGGATTCATGTGTGATGCTGGAGCAACCTTCATGTGTTTGTTGTGTCAGTCCTCTCACTAGGACAAAAACAACAATATATGACCAAATAAACTACCAAAAATTGTAGATAAATGACCAAATTTGGTCACGTGATCAGTGGTAGTTTATTGCCAATCATTTATGTCGCGACCAATTTTATGACTAAACTATTTTAGTCATTTATTTGGTTTTTTATTTAGTCATTTATTTGGTCGTTTATTTGGTCATTGATTTAGTCATTTATTTGGTCGTTTATTTGGTCATTGATTTGGTTATTGAATTAGTCATTTATTTAGTCGTTTATTTAGTCATTTATTTAGTCATTTATTTAGTCATATATTTATTCGTATATTTAGTCATTTATTTAGTCATTAATTTAGTCATATTAGGGCATGATGGAATCGAACCACCATCCTCCTACTTGTAAAGTAGGTGCTCTTCCATTGAGCTAATACCTTTAAAGAATAATCATACCGTGCATACTAGTACTTTCCATTAAACATGATGTCAAGTTTTTCCATCTATAGTTCAAGGGTTATGATAGTAAATGGTTATGAAAATCATTCAAAACAAAGTATGTCAAAGATTGTTATGAGGCAAAGTTTGTGATTGTCATGTAAAGAGGAAGAATCGCAGGTTCCATCACTGTGAGAAGCACATTCTATAATTTGAAATGGACCAAACTTATAACATGTAATAAAAGTTAGAGCCTTTCCAAACACCATCATGCAGATTTTGTATATGCTTCAGAAAGGAGAAGAGAAATAAGGCCTAGCTAATGAGGATTTTCTCAATTTTGAGCATTTCTAGTCAACTACGACATTTATATACACTACCTTGGCCATAAAGCACTATACTGGGCATCTACAACTTAACCCCACAAGTTAAGATGACAAATGTACAGAATATTGCACTCTATTGGTTGTCTATAAAAGTGTAAGTTGCCATCTAAATATTCACATGCAATCAAATTCAGAAATAGAAACTTACAACTCACTCCATTTTATTCCTTGATATCAAACATCCTGATGTTGGATCATGGAGTGTGATCCAAAAATTTGATGAAAATCCTCACGCAATTGAATCCAAAAACAACTTACAACTCTATACGAAGAATCGTCATACTACTAATGTTAATGTTCTTACCTCTTGGAACAAGACCTTGAAAATGAATGGCAATCTTTTCTGAAGCAAAAGTCACCGAATTTTACCAAAAAGGGTTATTAAAATGAAGTACAACATCGTGCATGATAGCCTGAAGCTAGAGGAGATAAATAATATATTGATTATAAATAAAATATAAACCAATATTGATAATATATAAACCAAGTATTGAGTTTATTGATGATAAATAATATATGGTAGGTACAACATTTGCCATGTGTCATAAAATCAAAGTATGGAAATGCTCAGAATTTGAGAAACAAGTGAACTATGAAAAATTGTTGTTGTGTCCTGGAACATCAACACTATGCAAAACCCTGAAGAAGATTTATGCTCTTCCTCTTCTCTGTTCATTCGAATGGCCCTTAGCATCTTGTAGAATAATCCTAGTGTGATGCAGAGGTGGCAGGGATGTGGTGAGAAAGAGGAGTTCACAAACTCAATCCAAAAAATAGGATACCCACAAACACTCACAAGCCTAAAGGTTATTCAAATGTACAACTAGGGAAAATATGAAATGAGACTTTGACCAATGAACGTAATCACTCCTTATAGCAATTTAGAGGGCTAAATAGAACAACAGTAGGGGTTTTTGGACCTTATCTCCCAAACTTTCCAAAAGACTTGGAAAATAAAATAAATTTCTAGATACCCTTTTTGGAGTTACACAACATACCAAAAGCTTAGCATAATGTCCTTTCGACAAAAATGGACTTCCTTCACAAACCCGTTGTCACATGCATCAAAAAGTAGGTAGATTTACAAAGCAACTACCCCTTAAAATTCTCCCAAATCCTCCAAACCTGAAAAAAGTCACAACAAATGACTTCAAAGTAAGGAATCCACAATCAATTTGAATATAGGAGGCTTCTAACACCAAAAGCCCAAAAAAACCCAAAAAACCCTAAAAAACATAGGGCTTGTTCAATGTCTTATCTCCACAACTCATAGCATCAAATTGAAAGTTCCTACACCTTCACATAGGTCATAGAAAACAAATTCAATCATAAAAAAACTACCTCCAATGGCTAGTTTGTTCCAACCTTGAACCTACCAACCAACTTCACTAGTTTTCAACCTTGAAAAATTGATGATCATCACTCATTAACTCCCTAAATTTGCATAAGAATAGGTTAAATGATATTATACATGTTAAAGAATGATCACTCCATGAGAAACAAAAATAAAGTCTCACCTTTTTTTTCTCAACATTCCAAGGTACCTCTAGAACACTAGCAGACATAGGAACAGCTGGTGTTTGTCTTGCAACTGTAGCAACGTTCCATGAGTCATTCCATTTCCTCTAGTTGACTGTTGATCGCCATTGTTATCGATTTGAAAGCAGAAAGAAGCACGGCCTCTTTTCTCTATTTTTGTCGCAACACGTACAGGAACATTTAGAGGTGCATCCTCTGCAATACTCTGTAGAAGAGTACCAAATGCAACTTTGGCTGCAGCAAACTAAACAAGCTCAATAAAATCATCAGCCCCTATTATCACCTTATCATTATGTAGATCAGCTTCAATTCTAAATTCACGAACAAACCCTTCACTAGTAGTGATCTCATCAGTCTCCCCTTTATTGATGTCCTGGATTAACTGGTTAAAAACCCTTGAAATTATGACCATGTCTGCTTGTTCTGGAGTTGCAATTTTCAAAACCTTGAACTTAAGACCTGGCATCCCAACTCTAAGAAACTTCAGAACATGTCTAAGTCCCTCATCTTCTAGTTATGTATCATCAATCTTCTCCATGTTTGTTTCTTGTTCTTTAGTATCTTTACCAAATTGTCCATTTCGCCACAAGTAGACTGCCTACAAATAAATGACTAACTCTTAAAAATTGATGACAAACACCACACATGTTCCATTAATTGATGGCATTAAAATGGGCACAACAGCTTCAACATTCAAAAAGAAAGTTAATACTATGATTCTTTAGCACATAAAGACCTTAATTGATTATATTCATATGTTTGGTTACACTTACCTGTTGCTTGTATTCTTGATGACCATCTTTAGTTAATAAGATTTCAAACAAAGGAACACCTAGTCCTCTTGTAGCCAGCTGCCTGTTGAAGCATTGAAAAATCTCAATAACAAAGGTTTCATAAAAATACATCAAAAATGCAAACAACTACATAGACAAGAACTACCTTGCATTGTAACTCTTGGCAAAAAATCTCCCATGTTCAAGGCTAATACGGATGATTCACCCATATGGATCATTGGCACTGTCTGCCAAGCCAAACCACCATCCAACCTGTAGAAATCGTTGAATCATCAAGATGGTAACAAAGTAGTCTGGCCTTAGAAGCTTAGCACAAAAAAAACTGCAATTTATATCTCTTGTAGAAATCAATTCCAGAGATTTCAGAAAATAACTCTCTGTTGTTGTGAACAACAATTCAAAAATTAACCAACAAATGTGATTTGGATAAAATTTGTATTTTGTGTCAAGCCTCAAATTCGACTTGTATTTGTAATGAATAGATAAATTTGTTTCTGAATTCTGACTATAAGAGTTTGTTCAGAAACCTTGTTCAAGAGTTGTTTGGACTTCCATAGATTATACAGAAAGAACTTAGTTAATTTCACTTCCTTCATTTATCATATACGTTTTGCTTCAATTATTTTAGGGTTTTCAACTATTCATTACACATAGTATGTGTAGCATTGCACACTACTGGAAATGTTTGGTGACACTGAAAAGGTGTTCCCTTCAGAAACTTGAAGAAACACATATGTTTTCCAAGTCAAATAAATACAAAGGTGTCAATATATTTCTCGGTCATGGTTGTAAATTCAGGAATTAAGCACATAAGAGTTGCAGCCTCTTTTTAAAAAAATTGCTGACTCTTTTGCACGTCCTTTTGAAGTGAGATATTTTTCTTACTTTTTTTTACAATTGCTTACAATCTAGGACTTGGACTTTGAATGCACATCTTTTCTTTTCTGATCCACTGTCTCTTATTTGTGCAAATTAAATATCATACTAGAAATAATTGTGACATTTTGAGCTTCCAAAATCTTAAAAAGATATTCATTTTATTTGGAGTTTGAGATCTAGGCATCTCAAATGACATGATATTTAGGATTTGCATAGATTTTGTTTCTTGTACATTGGATAGTTCAATAGTCCTCTTGAATGGTATGTCCCACAATGCATCATATGTGTTTCTCTGGGCACACAAATTTCAATTGACAATTAACTGCCTTGCACAATGTGCTTACAAATCCCAAATATAGTTTTTTTTCTTATAACTTAAATTAAATTTACTCACAAATCAAGAATGCAGTGGACAACTCTACATGAGGCTTATGTTGCATAGATTGTATTTACCAAATCTTCAATAAAATGTTGATGTAGCTGGATTAATCAATTTCAAGACCTACTGGGATAATCTAATTGTGAATAAACAAGAAAGTGTTATGTATGATTCTTTCCTTTCAGTACTAAAGTTATACTGCAGTACACAGTATTTGCAACATTCTCTAGAACCTTGTTTTCAAACTTTTTCTCTGCTTTCCTCTGTTCCTCTTTTTCTCTTCTTGGAGCTTCTTCTAGATTGCTCTTTTCTTCCATAATTCTCCAAGTATATCCATTTGCACTACTGATAAGTTTGAAAGATCCCAATTTGGAATCACAATATCCTTTTCCAGATCAATCTCATCAGTATTTACTTCCTTCTCCTTACCTTTGATTTTGGGATTAGGTGAAGGAACAACTTCCTTACCTTTTCCATCCTCAACTTGTGCCTCAGTATTCAATTGGATTAGGTCATTAACCTTTGTTGTATCAATTGTTGAATCAAGGTTAACTGAAGAATCAATACTGGCTGAGTTTACCTTGTCTATCTGTGACTCGGTTGTGCTTGGCCCAGTAGTAGGTGGAGCCTATTGCTCGATTCCTACTGTTTCTGATGTTGATTTTGTAACCTTGTCTTTGGTCGGAGACAATATGTTGTGGATGGGTGATTGGGGCAATGATGTCATTACTTCCACTGCAATCTGCTCAGCATTAGACTCTTCAATTGTCTGTACCTCAGGTAATTCATCAATGGTCTATACAGGAGGATTTGTGCTCGGTACTTCTGCCTTATCATCTTCCATGACTTCAAATATGGATTTCCACACTGTCGTAGCAGACTTCACAACATCTTCTTTCTTCTTGTTTAGTATCTGAAAGGTTCTGAATCTAGGAGTGTGATTGTTTACATATTTGGTCATTGCCTCTTTTATTTCTTTGTTTTTTATATCAGGCATGACTTCTTTTAAGGTTTGTTCCCTTGTGTCTTTTTCAGTTTTGACTGCATTCAACCAAGGAATAGATACTGCCTTGAACAAATCTTCTGTCATATGGCTTTTCAACTCGGAAGGGTCATATTTCCATTTTTCCATTTTCTCCACAACTGCTTCCTCTATCTTCTTCTGTTCTTCCTTAGTCCTTGAAGCATAATTCAATGACTTTAGAACCCATACCACTGCCTCCTTTCAGATCTTCAATCTTCTGCTCAAGTGCAGGTGGTGGTTTCTTGAGGGCAACTGTATCAACTTCTTCATCTTCATCATCATCTTCATCTTTACCCAATACAAGTCTCCTTCTTGATCTCCTCGGTTTTCCTGTAGTGAGATAGGTGTAGTGGCCTTAGGTGTTTTCTTGAGATCTAGCCTCTTCTTCTTAGGAGGTTCTACTTCTACCTCTTCCTCTTCTTTCTCAGATTCATCATCCTCTGTCTTAATTGTATCATCTTTACTTTCAGTGATAGGAGAGTCGGAGGTCTTGACATATTTCTTTTCAAAACTTTCTAACCTCTTCTTTCCTCTCTTCAGAATCTTAGGAATCTCTATCTCTATAGATATCATGCCCTTTGCTTCTTCATAGGTACCAAAGTATGGTGCCTTGGGATTTGCAGGTTCATTCACAAGAGCCTCAATGATGTTCTTGGTTTCATCTATGTTAACCTCATATGCAAGAGGTTTTACCCATGCAACCCTAGGTTTTACAGCTTGTATGTAAACCTTATTACAATAAACTAGAAAACAAATATCATCATTATAATTTTCAACTAGTTGTTTAGGAATCCTGTATCTGCTCTGCATTTTCTGTCTGAACTTCTCGAAGTATCCATCCATGATATTCCCATAATTATCTCCTAACTCATCTATGAATTCATTTATCTGATGAATTATGGGTTTATCCTTCTTCCATGCTACTGTCCCTTTAGAAGGAAAGAACATCTGAACATAAAAGAATATGCATACCAGGAGAGAACCGAACTTACATGGATTTGATTTAGATGCCCGGATGCTTTCCATATTCTTGCTTAGCTGAATGAGCTGCAACTCGGCTAGGTCAAATTCCAGATTGTTTTTCACCACCTTGTATGCTAAGTTCACAACTTCACAAGGTACACTATTAGGTCTGCTAGAACTATATATCTTGTGAGCTATCACATGAATCCCAAATTTCAATTCCATGATAGTAACTTTGTTCCGTCTCATGCCTCTGTCGTCCCACTCGACAAGAGTTAACTCAACTAGCTTATCTTTTGTTAGGGTTTTGGTAGCTTTAGCTTTGTCGAGCATGGGATACCTTGTTATTCGGTGTATCATTGTCTTTGTGATCTTTATAGGCAGTTCCAACCATAGTTGCATGTCATGAACGCGGCTGAGAATGAATCTAATCCATTTGATTTGAAAATTCTTCTGCATGTGCAGGATGTGGGTTAAACCTTTAACCTCTAGATGCTTGTGCTCGGGCTTAAGATTCCGGCCTACGCACAATTTCTCATATACTTAATTCATCTCAATTGTTCCAAGCTTCTGGATGTTGCAATGATAGAAGCTTCGAATGTCATTGACCAGTAATACCCTTGGAGGAATTAGGGAATGAGCTCCCATCGGATCTACTTCTTCCGCAACTGCCAGATAAAGCTTAAACTCTGGAGGGTTACATACAACATTTCTTACCAACATTTCTGACCCTTTCTTAACTTTGTTGTTGGATGTTGATGTCATATCGCTCAAAGAATTTGATCAAACTTCGCTTTCAAACACAAGTTCACTCTGAATTGCTAAGGGCTTTGAATTGCTCTGCAAACTGAAATCTTTGTAAACAATAACATTTCCAATTCATCATTTATAAGAGTTATTATCGTTAGAGTATTGCATTAAATGCTCCATACATAGTAGTTGGCATAGCTCGGGTAGTTCTCCTAGGCTTACTCGGAAGCTCGAAGAAAACTGGCTTCCCAATTCTTATACAACCCGACTCAGCTCAGTTAAGCTAGAGTAGCTTGGGTGTAACTGAGATCCTGACTCGATTAACACTATATTTGTCCTAGTGCATCAATATGCAGATTTGGACTTGTTAGCATATCTAGAACTAATATATGATGGCTTGAATACATAGTTCCAGTCATTTCATTGTATCTCTATTTTGTGATGGTAGATCGACCCAACTCACTGTCTTGGGTGTCATTAGATCCTTCATTGTTTTGATCTGAACTTTCAGAGGATTTCCTTACCCATTGTTTATTCATCTTATTTCTGATTTCTGAGACCTTGGATTTGCCTTTCTCAAAACTAGTATCCACTTTTTCTCTGTTCATACAATTTCTGCTTAGATGACCGAGTTGTTTACACACATAACATCTCTTAGTAGAATTTCCTTTTCGGAGGTGAGTCTTTATACAATTTGCACCAATGTGTCCATATTCTTCACAGTGACAACATCTGTACCATGTGTTGTAATCCCAACCAAAAATTTCTTTGGCCAATTGTTCAGCAGGGTTCCATTTCTTAGTTTTGCACTCGGAAGATCTATGACCTTGTTTGTTACACTTGAAGCATTTTCCTTCAAACTTTGATTTCTCAGTGCATTCACTTTCTCTATGTCTATGTTTGTTGCAACTATAGCATTTACCATTAAACTTTGATTTTCCATTGCTCCAACATTTATTTGATGTATGCCCTAACTTTCCACCGTGGATACAAGTAGGCTTCATGTTCTTTTGAGCTCCTTGCTTTGAGGATTCACCTTGTTCAGTATAACCTAGTCCAATCTATCCATGATGTCTGACTTCTGTTAACTGATTAGTACTACCTTGTGAATTCATCATACTTTCATTGGTTTGCCTTTCAATGTTGACATCATTCTGCAGTCTTTCATTTTCTGTTCTCAGGTTGACAACTACTTGATTTGCATCATTGAGTTGATTTGCCAAGTCTGCTTGCTGGAGTGACAAGTGATGGATTTCTTTTTCTTTTTCTTCTAACCTTGTACTCAACAATCTTTTGTCTTCTTGTGCCAAATTTCTATAATCTTCTACTTGATTCTTTTGTTCTATGACTTCACATAATCTGACTGAATGAATTTCTTGTTCTCTTTTCAACTTTATGACTTCCTCATGTAGATTGAGATTCTTTGCAAGCAAGTCTTCAATGGCTGCATCAGCTTCTTCAAAACTTTTGTCTTTGCAAAAAACTTCAATTCTTTCTTCTATGTAATTCATGTCATTCATTTGTGCTGCTAAATCTTTTCTTCTTTTCAGGGAAAGAGAGAGTTGCTCTTTGAGTTTATTGCTATGATCCATAGCCATTTGTAGATCTATATTTTCATTCTCAATGGTTTTCTCTAGTTTGTATACTTCCATTGTTTCTGATCTTTGCTCAAGTTGTTAAACTTCTATTAGAGAACCTTTAGCTCTGATACAAATTGTTGGAAATATATTACATGCAAGGTGACTGAGAGGGGGTGAATCAGGAACCAATAAAACTTAATCCTCTTTATTCACAATTAGATTATATAATCTAATTTGCATACATAGAACTCAAAGGAAAGAATCATACATAACACAGTATTTGGTTACCCAGAAACCTTCCAAATAGAAGGTAAAACTGGGGTGGGCATGGTACCCACGAGATTTAGTACTGCTGTATAAATTTAGCCCGTTAGAGCTTACATTGACCACTTCTTATGGTTTGCCCTGTTAAGAGCAATAAGAATTGTTAAGTCCACCTTGTTAAAGGATTTGATACAATACAAAAAGTAATGCAACTTTGTTAAGAGATTTACAAAGGACTGTTAAGTCCACCTTGTTAAAGGATTTTGTTGATCCACCTGTTAGAATGAACCAGTAGATGATCTGCTTTGGCAACTCTGATTTGTTGAATGAGATCATTTTGAATATAACTGATCACCTGACTGTGATAGGTGAGTCTCTGTTGCGCTTTATACTTCTACAATCTTCTAATCAATCTAAACATGGTATGAGAGATTGCACTCTTATCTAATCAAAATAAGATTTCAAAGAACAAGTGACAATAGTAATGTTTATTTGAAGTGTGACAGTGACAACAAGGTTTTGATTGCTGAAACTTTTGTTGATGATATTAATTTTGCAGGCAAGAACACCTTATGTAAGGCATTTGCCGATGAAATCAGAAAAGAGTTTGAAATGTCAATGATTGGAATGATTAAGTTCTTTCTAGGCCTACAGATACAACAAGTTGCAGAAGGGATCTATATTACACAAGCTAAGTATATCAAAGAGATCCTCAAAACTTTTGGTATAGAAGAATCCAAGCCTGTTGGAACACCGGTGATAACAAGATGTAAATTGTCAAAAGAAGATGAGACACAAGAGGTGGATAATACTCTTTACCAATCCATGATTGGTAAATTGCAATTGTTGTTCGCAACAAACCTGATATAGCACACGCGGTTGGGATTGTTGCAAAATTTTCTTCTAAGCCTAAGGAAAACACATATTTCTACACTTAACAGATTTTTTAGATATCTGAAAGGCACTAAAGATTTTGGTTTAATGTACAAGAAAGGAGGTACTTTTGATCTACAAGTCTACACTAATGCAGATTGGGATGGAAATATTGATGACAGGAAAGGTACTAGTAAGAGCTCACATCACCATAGTACATACATACATACATACAACCTTAACATTGTTAACATACGTATGTATGTTTTTAATATAACCATCACTATCATAATCTCACTTGTAAGAGCTCACATCAACATAGTACTCCTAATTACTTGCAATACCTTGCACCATCTTCCAAGACATATAGCTCTCAAGTTGTGTTGCATGAACTTTAGATTTGTTGCATGTACTATATCACCATTCATATTCCAAACACTAACCACATATGTGGTTGTGATTTCTTTAAATGGTTTGTGATAATTGGCATAGTACCAACATATACAATATACCACAAAGACATGCAACATCATTAATATATGTAACTTACTATGCCTATTGTACCACAATATTTATAAATTTGTTGCACATCACCACAATCAAGTATCTAGACAAACTCTTCCTACTAAGAATCTCTAAACGTGAATATCACCCAAGTCCCACTAACACAAGATCCCAACAACTTTTTACAAGAACTAACTTCAACTTCTAAGGCTAATCATACAATAATTCAAGTCTCCTTTCTATAGCCAAAATTAGGAGTGAATGAAATATAAAAGAGTGCATTCTACCATACTATATTGTTAAAGGATACGCAAGTAAGCACTTGTCAACATTAGGCCTTTACTGCTAATATCAAGTACGTGGTTAAAAAAACCTTCTAAATCAACCTAAACTGAAAGATAAACAAGAAAATATTTTCAATATATCAAACTACATACAAGGAACATGTTTCCTCTCTTAGTCTTGAGATTTATTTGTGTTGAGATCAATTTATATATCATGTTAAAAAACATTCAATTAACACTTGGGATGCATACTCACCTTAAATTGAACTAAAATATATTATATTTTCTATATTTAATCTTGGTATTTACCACATCTTAAAATGAAAAACTTCAATTATTTAGTACGTTTATTTTTAGTAATTTCAACATTATATTTTTGCAATTAATATGTAAAATGAAAGATTTTCTTTTGCTCAAAGTTTAAAAAACCATCTTAAATATAGACAATTATTTTTAAAAATTAAATATTATTTAGTTATACATTCCTTATTTCAAATTTCTTACTATACATTTGTTACTAATATATATCAACCAAATAAAACAATATATACTATTATTTAAATGAATCCAATTCCACAATTTTTTTTAAAATAGCTAACATCAAGTTTTGTCACTCCTAATATATTTGGATGAAATGTAAATAGTTCATCTATAATACCATTCCAAGTCTTTAAGGGAACAATTTTTTAAAAGAGAAAATCAAAGCGTTCTGACATTAGCTAAAGGGAAATTGTCAAGTATATTAGAAAAGAGGGATATACAAGGCTAAATAACATTTCAAGAGATAAGACAAGGAAAAATGAAATGAGATGTTGCATTTGGAGTTGATTGTTTCCTGTTCTACTCACGTTTTGAATCTGCTCAGACCTTCGTCTGCCCCTGCTCTGTTGTCCTCAGCCACAACAGATGCCTCTAGGATGGGGGCTTCAGTAGGGGCTTCCTCTTCACTGGTTGTGTACTCTACTAGGCCATCTGGGAGTGTTGCCCTTGGATCTTCTAACCCTCCTCTCTCTGGTTTGGGGTTGGGTGTGCAAAGTTTGTCCCCTCTGGTCTTAGTGGGAGGCTCTAAGACTCTTCTTGTTCTTGGTGGTGGAGGGATCTCCACTTCTAGGGAGAAGGTTGGGGTTCCTCCCCCAACTCTGTTGTTCTTGGTGGAAGGAGCTATGCTCGTGCTGCCAAATTTGTTGCCACTACTACAAAGGTGAAAGCTCGCTCCATTGGCTCTACCAAGACCTCCCATGTGGTGGATAATATGGATTTCTACCAATGTTATGGGTGGGTTTGTAGATTTACTGATGTTGGCCCTCTTCCAGATAGGCATCATAGAGTGACAGATTCTTGGAGATCTCTCTGGAAGCATTGAGCTTTTCCCTTGTGCAAGGGGGTTCTTTATTACTGCTTTTATTTTTGTTGAAGAACATGATTTGGTATTGAGCAAACTATGGGTGTGGAGTAATCATTCTCTCTCAGCCAAACCTTGGACAATCTCTTTTAACCCTCTTACTAAACCGCTCACTATGCATCTAGTATGGGTTCATCTCCCCAATCTTCCTCTTCATTTTCGGGAGAATTCTTGCTTTGAGTCCATTAGCGACTCTATTGATCATTTCTTCAAGGTAGATGAGGCTACAACTACAATGGAACCCTCTAGCTTTGCTCGCATTCTAGTTGACATTGACATCTCCACATCCCTTTTAGGGGATGTGGTTATCATGGTTGGGGACAAGCCTTGGGCCCAATTGCTAGATTATGAGGGCCTCCCTTTTCGATGCAAAAGGTGCTTCTTTATTGGTCATCTGGCTACAAATTGTTCTCTACCGCATCGTAAAGGTGTTGCCACCTAGTGTAAGGACGTAAATTATGATTATTTGATTGTTCTGGCCTTCGACTCCTGCATAGATGACTCTTTACAGGCTGATGATATCTCACCCCAGGGTGGTGTTAATTTTATCCCAATGGATCTGACTCCACCTCTTGCTATTGTTTGGCCCCCTCTCGCAACGTGGACCCTTCTTTGACTGCTACTACTCCTGCTGCCCCATCCTTTGGTTGAAGTTCGGCATTGCCAACACTCTATTCTTAGTGTTGTTGATTCTCTCTTTGGGGATTCCTCCACCTTCCTCTTGTGGTGGGGACACCTCTAATAGTATCACCTAGACGGTTGCCCGACGACGAAGGAAAAAACACTCTACAGACTCTCATTCTCATCCCCAAGTTGGAGGTGACTTGTGTACCCACTCTTGATGTGAGTTATTAGTTGTGCTACTAGTCTGTTGTCAATGGTCTCCTTTGACCTTGTTGTAAATACTTGTTGTCCTGTGGTTTTGACGCCTTCGGGTTGTGGTGGTGTAAGAGACAACACCCTTGTTTTGTTGCTTTTAATATCAAAAACATATTTTTAATATTAAAATATTTAAAAATTTATTTATTATAAGAATTTTTAATAAAATTACATTATATTTGAGAAAACCTTTTATGCTTAAAATGAACAAGAAAATACATAAATTTATAATTTCCATTTCTCAAATTCTTCCTTATTTATCATAAATGAGCTTGCATTTTTATGTCCACCGCCTCCATAAACCTGCATAGAAAAAAAATGATGTCATTTAGGAAATTTGTTGTCATAGTTCTCGTGCTTATAACGAATACACTTTTTGAAACCTTTTTTATTTTGAAAGATTGGGCCAGTTATTAGCAAGAAATAGTATGAATTGTGGAAAATTGATATCATTAAAGGAGAAGTGTTCATTGAACAGTAATATGTGAATTATGGCTAGTAATATTCCAAAACCGATTTCTAAAATGTGTGAAGAAGAAATACTTATGTTTCTTGATTAATAATTAATCTATTTGGAATGACATATATTATAAAAAAAATTCTCTCATTTTTTAAGATACCTGATAACCTAGCTAATTTGACAATGTACCTGAGAAATTTGTGTTGTGTCTTGATAGCTAATACTACGAAGACTTATCTTCAAGATATCCTTCTTATGTAGTTCTTCAACATTGTAGACAACTGCTCCAATAGGTCTACAACACCCATAAATTTTTTGAAAATTTTGAGATACAAATATAAATATTGTTAGATTATCACAGATAAGTAAACAATATAAAACACAGTAAAAAATTTGCACATATTATAAAACAAATTTTAAATGGTTCACCAATTTGACTACATTAATACGAAAGACAAATTCATCTCTAATTATTAACAACAGTAAATAAATTCTCAGACCCCCTTATTCAAAATATTATTTTCTCACATTCACATAGAACTTGTCACTAGAGAAAAAGGAATGAAAAATGGAATATGAAAAGAACAATCTACTGGAAATGAATATCGTGGTCTTATTAAAGACGACTAGAGCTATCTCGCTCAAAGTAGATTAGGAGGTTGCCCCCTCTAAGTGGCATATTATTATCAAGTATTTACAACATATTTCCTATTATATTCTTCTATTGTGCAAATCCTTTCATTATATTAGAATTTTTCATTACCTAATTTACTACTTGAAAAACTTGCAGATTTTTGAGTTGCTTAAGGATGGTTACACAACCACCTTTAATTATCAACTTGAATGTGTTGATAACCTAGGCCAACATGACTCCCTCATAATGTGCTAAAAGTTCATCTATGTTAGCTTGTTGATAACTCAAGATATGATCTCTACCACCACAATGGTTCCGTATGATTCTTTGTATACTCACTTTACCTCAATATGAGGTTGAAGCTCTATTAAAGTTTTAATGCATACTCTCTTTGAGGGAGGGTCTCACATAATCTTTGGGGTATTGTGATTTGAGGTATCCTATAATGGAAGGGGATGTTATCATATTGGATTTTCAGATTGGAAACTTGTAATTTGTGTTTCATTTGTTTTGTATAAAAGACGGTCGTGTTTTATAATAATTATATTACTTGCTATTATCCTTACAATGTGATTTGCTTGTAGATGAGTTAGCTCAAAGATTATGTTAACCCTTTTTTTTTTTCCATATTCCCAAAAAATGTGCCTTCAAGCAATTGATGTTTTTATTGGATCACATTGTTTCACCATTTTGTATTCGTCGAGTTTGATATTTTTATTGGATCACATAGTTTCACCATTCTGTATTTGTTGAGTTTGATAATGGAATATCTTATAGAGATACTATGGTTCATAGATTGGAAACAAAACTCTACAAAAAGACAACAAAACAGTTTATAGACAACCATACATCTAAAAACATAATTTTTATTGAAAACTCCCTGCACTTGTTGAAAAAATCATGCCGAAAAAGAACTAACTAGCAATTGCACCATAGTGTGCAATGGGTATGTCAAGGAGCTGTGGAAGAGTGAGTAAGGGGGTTAATGAGGTAGAGAAAGGTTGAAGATAGAGATGGAGATGGAGGAGAGGAAAATGTAGAGAAGTATAGGAAGAGATACAGAGAGAGGAGAGAGGGACAAATAGAGATGGACGATATAATTAGACATAGAGGAAGAGGGGGAGATCAACATAGAGGGAGACATGGAAAAATAAATATTGAGAGAGAGGTAGGGGTGCAGAGATTTTGATATAGACATTTGAGAAGAGAGAGAGAGAGAGAGAGAGAGAGATTTATCTCTCCTTTCCTCTATCTCTAGCCTCTTTCTATCTTTGTTTCACTCTTATCTTCTTTTTCTTTCTTTCTCCTCTCTCTCAATCTCTATAGTTTTAAGTTTACATTTGTCTTCCCTTTAATCTAATATATTGAATATAGATTATTAGATATCAATATAATATCTAGGTTTAAATTATAACCTAAAAAACCAATCAAAAAACAATTATAACCTAAATAATAAATATATGAATATTAAATATATAATAAAATTAATATAAATATATAATTTTATATATAGAATATTTAAAAAAAGAATTTATATTTTATATGATGTTAAATTTAAATATCATATATAATAATAAATTAATATTTTTAGTTTAAATAACAAATTCAGCTTCAAAATTTAATGCACACCTTAGTTGAAGGTACAGGTAGGAAACAACTCAACCACTTGAGGGACAACCTTTTCTTGTTTATTTTTTTTATTTTCTATTAGCTTCTATTATCTATGTTGATCCCTCTTTTTTGCATGTCTTATCATCTCCAAATTCTCTTTTCTTTTCTTTTTTTTGGTTTTCTATCCAACCTACCTAATTGACTCTCCTTATCTTATAAATTAATTTAAATAACATTGTATGCAAGGAATATAATATACTTATTAATTTTTGATGCAGGAGCATCCCAGGGTAGTTGGCTATCCTGCATGTTTGGGAGATTTGATGGAGTTGTGTGGACTTATTTTCATGTGTGAGGGGTTTGGTAGAGTTGGATAAACCTACTTGGGTCTTGG
>MU223187.1:5279975-5290663 GCA_018584345.1 Thuja plicata | reverse complement strand
TATATATATATAAACGCACCCAAAACCCCCAAAAATAATTTTCACGCATCCGCGTACCGGATTCTCAGTCCCGCATCTACATCTGCACCCGAATCGGTAACTTAGATTATTTCCCTTTCTTTATCCTTTTGCATACAGAAATGGAGATAGGCTAGAGGTCTTTCAGATGTCTCTATTTCTAAAGGGGCCATGGTGGTCCACCCTTCTTGAAATCACTTGCCCTCAAGCAATGTAGATTGGGATGATCAAGTAACACTTCGCCCCCATTATGGACCATGATGAAACCTCCATATAGTTTGGATGACATTCCTATCAAGCAAAACAATTTCTGCCAGCAAGTACTATGACATCATCTCCGTTATCCACAACATTGTAATGCAACCCTTGTAACTTTAATCACTTCTTAAGGAAACAATTTGGTTACATCCAAGAAAATAGCCAAGAAATATGCATAATAAACAATATCATAAATACAAATCTAAGTAAAATCCATGAACATCCATGAACATTTCCCTTCAATGCTAAGTAGGTTTAGTCAAGAAATGAACCCACTCTTAAGATGCTCCTCTTTGGTTTGATGGCAAATGATGCCTTCACCTAACGTTTGAGGAGACCCATAAACTTCCATAAGCCCGAGTGTTGCCTTATAAACTTACCATTATGTTTCCACTGCACCACTTTGTTAATTCTATGAGATGAAAAATTTGGAGCCTCCATTTGAACTTTGTAACAATTTCCTTGAGTTCTAATGGACCCCACAATTATGCTGCAGGTTGTGTCCTAAAAATAGTATAGATCAGATTCTCTGTAGTTTGGAAAGAAGTTGCAACATCCATAAATCATCTAAAATCTCATCTTAATCAGTGGTATGGTGACTGGAATAATTGTCCTTAGTAGCCCCAATAGCTGAGAGTTTGAGACCTCCCATAAATAGCACCAAGCAAGGAAATCCTCACAAGACTACAAACATACAACTATACATGGGTTACAACAACAATCTACGACCTGAAATTAATTATAGGAATATGGCACAACAACTGCAATAACAAAATTCCTATGCAAAAGTCGGCACTATAGAAGCTGAGAACAACCGTGCAATGACTGAAATTTCTTCATTAGCAGTAACAAACTGGAAATTACTCCATCCTATGACTGAAAAGACTTGCATGATTGCAAAGGATGTAATGTGGTCGTGTAAAATGTTGATGACAGCAGCACTGAGGCAAAAAATTACAATCATAGCTATTCTTCGTATGTTTACTTTGCAACATGATAACAATATTGCATCACCACTAATTCCCTTTATTTCTTGTGAGTAGTCTCTAGCACAAATATTTAAATATGAAGTTACTCCACCATGCTTCTGTTTCCCTACTCTAATATTCATGTGAACTCAAAAATCTTTTTCTGATTCCTAGCACTTCTTCACTAGGAAGAATATCTCCAAAAAGAATCTTCCTTGATTCTTGATGAAACTCTCTACTTGGTGGCAATTGTGGAACTTAAACACCATGTTGAGCTAATCCCAAATAGACCAACTACCATAAAAAGATGTCTCACCTAAGGGTGAAGTCATGATTTGGCGCTCCATCCTTTCAGCCATGATAACTCGTGGGGCTCCATCTTCTATGCCTCAAAAGAATGACCTTGCCTTTTTTATTTGAATTTTAGCTTCATAGTTTGATAGTTTAGAATGAAATTTCCAAAAGGACAATCATTGCACACCCAAAACCATCACTATCTCTCCTAATTCAACACCATAGAAATCATCACACATTATATGTTTTCCCAAGGTGATGTAATCTTCTTAGTAAAATGAATGGTGAAGCTATCTATGACCATGACATTGAATTCTTCAAAATCCTCTATGGTTAGTACTCTCACAAATACCAAATCTTCGTCTATGAAATTATGGGTGGCTCCACTATTAATCAATACTACAAATTTTGTCCATGAAAAATCCCAACACTAAATAGATGATCCTTAGATGCTCCACAAGTGAGGCAACTATGCCTCTTAAAACTTCCTCTTCTTCGGTGTGTCCTTGGTCCATCTATTCAACTTTGGGCATAGGATTATATACTTCTAATTCTTAGACTAATACTACCTTTATTTAAGGACTAGTCATCTTCCCAAACATCGATGACTGGGCTCCCATGCCTTCTTGTGAAAGACGCACAACTTCTTCCTTCTAAGCTCATTCTTTGATTCCTCTTCCTCGCTTCCAATGGTATCTTCTTTGATGTGACACTTATTATGAAATGGTTTCTTCTACAATGATGGAAGCAATGCCTCGTGCTAAAATCTGATTTTAGCAATCAAAATCTCCAAGGTTAGAGCTCTCCTAATGCCCTCCGATAATGATGGCAGCTCAAATTCCTAAAGCCAACCTCCATGAGGTTTAATCAAACCCTCTAAGAAAAGGATTGTAAGTCTTCTCCTTAAAACATTCAGAAATATAACAATCTCTAACTTCCTCCACATAACCATTGTCTCAATTGGGCAGTAATCTGAAATAGATCTATAAATTCTTCCTATCAAACCTGTCAATCAATCTCTAGCTAAACCCTTCATAGGGGCCAATTAAACTTTGCCCTTGCGTTAAACAATCCACTATGCCACTGCTTGAGCTATGCCATCCAAATGAAATGTAACAAATTCAACAACCTCTTCATGGATGAGAATTAGTGAAAACTAAGTGTCTAAATTCTAAATCCAAGCATAGGTAGTAATTCTAGTTGTGCCATCAAAAGTAGGAATGATTAGTTCACCCAATCTATTGGGTAGATCTTTGTGAAGCTAGTGTGTGTTTGTCCCTTTCCCTCTTCTTCTCATGCTTCAGCTTCAAGCTACAAAGATGTTGTGTGACATTTGGGCATGAACCTTTAGCCCAATTACTCTACACTTCATAAAATAAGCTACAAAAGTATCTTCCTCCTAATTTGGCTCTTCTTCCTCTAGTGGATCTTTCTCTCTCTATAAAAACTTGGCTTGAAAGGGTGTAGATCTGAAACCCACCATAATTCTATGATTTCTTGTAGAACTCGCTTACCCTATAGGAGGTGGTGTTACCTTTATAGTACTTAAGTGTCGCATTGTCTTAAGTAACAGTGCCATAAGATAATTCACTTGTTTATTTTTTACCTTGGCTCACACTAAGAATGACATTATACTGAATATCGGCCTTCTCGGCATTTCTCACTACCCGCTGGTCTCTTTCTCCCATTTCTTCTTCTATTTCTTCTATCTATGGATCACTTAATTTATTTATCTGATAAACTCTAAATTCTTTATTGCTGGGCTTCATGAAATCTTGATAGATCTAACTTAGTAGGTTGGCAAGATATAGGCTCTAATACCACTATAATGTCCCATTTTTAGTTTTTACTGGGAATTTTTTAATTCTTAATTTTGGCAACGAATCCAAAATAAAAAAAAAGCAATAAAAAAACAAAATAACTAGTTCATAAAATTTATTAGAACTTCAATGGCTAGTATGCAACTTAAAATGCATCAAATACAATGGATTCATCATGTAGATATCAAATTACCACAAATATACTAGTTGATTTATAATAATATGTGATAAACAACCAGAATGAAAACTTATGATACCAATTGCGCTCAAATCTGGATAGATTGTGCTCCAATACATCAAGTACAAATGTTGATATGGTTGGAAATGAATATCAATATGTTGAGTCTCTAGTTGCAAATAATCAACAAGTAAGAAAACCCTAGGGTGTCAAATAAACTTGGATCTTAATCAAACATCAACATTTAATCCTCTGAAAAACTGGTTTTATTTGATTTGCAACAATTATCTGATATCCAAATTGGGAACACAATTTCAAATTCACAACTTATTTCGATCTCGCAAGAGACCTTACTAACCTTGATTGGAAATGATGAAGGTACAAATGCCACATGCCAAAGAAAACATGTATTTTGGAAAATTGGATTAGTAGCAAGAACAATGGCATGCAATGACTAAAACAAAGTAGTAATAACAACAATCCTCTCACAAGTTGATTACTCAATTATGACAAAGCAGTTGGTTAATATAGGATTACTACTGACTTGGAAGGATGATTGGAAGGCTTCAAAACAACTAAAACAATAAGAAATGTTGTGAATCTAGCCTCCACAATAATAGTGCTCCAAAATAAAAGACTTCAAATGTTGGTTGCAGCAATAAATGCCGCCCCTAGTCACCGTAGAACTATCAATAGTGATGGCACGTGCCCTAAATAGGGGAGATCAGCCTCAAACAATAGCAATTAATATAATAATCAACAAACAAATCTCCTTGTATGACTTGCATAGAAATTTCAACAAGATAGATGACGAAGATGACACCTCCCAAAGGCAAGGTTCAATATCTAGCCATGGAATATTGATCAAAAAATAATTAATTCAAAATCAGCAATCAAGCCCTCCAAAATCATAAACACAAAGATTTGCTTGCAAATACAATCCACTCCAAAATTGGAAATCGCCAAATCAATTCACATGCAACTGCTAGATGGAATTTTCCCAAAGGAAATGAGAGCTTTCATTTCCAAATCCAACTATGGAAACAAGAGAGTTTTTGTTCTCCAAGATCTCCGCAATGTCAAGGGTTTTCATCCTTCTTGGTGAAATTCAACGCAATGCTCAAACTTCCTTAAAAAGTTGATTTGCAAAATGAAAAAATATGATCCCAAATGAATCTAGTTCCCTCCTTATGTAGTGCTCCAAAATGGGTCCATGAGTACAATTTCCTTCAATATTTTTTTTTCTCTTTTTTTTTTTGAAGTACTTAAAAATACTTTTTTTTCAATATTAGTGTTTAAAGCACTTTCTTTTTAAAATATTATTAAGTTTTCCATTAAATTAGAGATTACTAGACCCAACTTAAATACTATTATTAATTATTTCCATTCCTTTATTCTTTAGCCTTCGAGAGATGGGGGATAGGCTAGATGTCTTTTTCCGTGTCTCAATTTCTGAAAAGAGGATATGGCATAGGGGAACATTTGTATTAAAAGACTTAATCACTTTCTACCAATTCCCTCAATTTGCCAGAGAAATGCTTGCCTTAATAAATGTATCAATGATTATTCTCTAGTATTATATATCCATTTCTTTAACTAATTATTCCATTTATATTTTTATTTGGAAATGCATGTTTTAATTTGTGTGCTCACATCAAATCTCTATTTTTTAAACTAATGAAAATTTATTTATGGGGGAATACAAACAAAATATGTTTCTCCCTTTTATTAGTACTAATGAAGCTATAGAATATATGAAGCAAACTCAACCATTTGTAATTTTAAAAAAAAATTGGAACTAAGATACTTAACCTTAGATTCAAACCAGAACTTTTAAGAGCCAATTGGTGGCCAAGTTCACTCCTCAAATGCGAAATAGTCTGATCAACTTCTGTAGCCTACATGTAAAAACAAGAGGAAAAGTAAATCAGAAATACACACACATGCAATCATGATATACTCTTATCATCTTGTACAGGCTACATGTTAAAAAAGAGGAAAAGTGAATAAGAAATATATATATATATATATATATATATATTCAAGTTGGTACTATCTCATATCACAAAGAGCTCAAACACAAGAATGCCATTATTTTTGGGTTTTATTGTTGAATAGAAATGAAAAGTAAAAGGATCCGTACCTTTTCTACAAATATAGGTTTGAATTTTACACTTGGATATATTCAGCATAGCGTTCATTTTGTTGTGTTTCTAGCTATCCTTCAATGTTTTAAACTTATAATACACACAAATGGAGATATTTAATGTCCCCATTTACAGGTTCTCTTGTAGTGCAGCTAGTGTTGGCTTTATAGGTTAGTGTAAGCAGGATCAGATGAGTATTTTAATGTTGTCAATGTGTTGAAATGGATTAATGGAGATGAATGACACTTTCTGGAGTGGTTTTGGGTAACTTTTTGGGACTTATATTTTTAGTGTGAGTTTGGACACCAATTGGTAAATTGGGAGTTTTTGGCTAACTTACATAGTTGCACAGAGACGTACGTCGAACACCCTAGGATACATCTCAAAGACTGAGACATGTCTCCAGTACTGGAGACCTTGCTTAAGACATTTCCAATTGCAGGAGACTTTCAACTACAGTCTCCAAAAGACTCATGCTATCTCCCATGCAAAAGGCACCAACTCACACAATTAAAACAAAAATCCCTAAAAATTAAAAGTTAAATGCACCAGGAAGCTGGAAAATAAACACGCCATAGAGAAAACATGAGCCACTGCAGGGCAAGAGTCAACACGAGCTAACAAGACCACAATCATTTTCCATTTGGCTATTTTTAGTTTGATGTAGAACTCAAAGATATTCATATTTACTAAATTCTTCTTCTTGATCTTTTAATTCCTTTATATAGACTGTGCAGTATACACAATGGCAGTGAATTCTTCTAGATCCTTGAGAGTCGGGAATTTCCTATGATATACATTTTCTTTCTTCATTCTTGTGAGTATGTCTATATTCATATTCTCATATATAATCTATATTCACATTCTCATATATATAATCACATGGAATAGCAATAGGATTTGCAATGTTGAAATTTTCAACATGCTGGTTTGGGCCATTGCCTTCAATTTCCTTATACAATTTGTCTATATTCATATTTAGTTTTACAAATGTACACCTATTTTAAAATTTTCTATAAATTATTAAATTATATTAAAAAATTGCTTCTCCAAGTACCCCCGTCTCTTATTTTGAAAAATAGTTGTTTCAATCTCCAAGTACCCCCCATCTGGATGCAACCTTGCTTACAATTTTAGCAGTCACTATTCATAGTAACTTCTATTTTTGGTAGCTGATCATAGCTTCAATTTCCAGCTTTAGTGTGCAACATCTCCAGTTTCAGTGTTTGGGCGATTCTTGCTATTGTTAGCAAAAGGCTATTTTTAGTGAAGTATTGTTTTTAGCACTTGGTCATGGACTCAACTCCTCTCTTAGCTCAATACAATCATTTTCAGATGGACTTGGTGAATTATATTGCTTCCGAAAAAGATTTATTTTATTCAATGAGTCTTTTTAAAGTGCTTTTAAAAATACCCCCCCTTGGCCTAGTAACATGAAATTGTTTTTAAACGAGGAGCCTTGTGAGATCTAAAATAGATGCCTAAGGAAAAAGATAAATATTGATTTTATTGACCTTATATTATGCTTCCAAAAGGGGACATCTAGGAGGAATAATAAAACATAAAGTAAATTTTAAATGTTTTACTGGAAAACTCAAAAAGGTTCCAACTTCTATGGGGATTTTAAGTTGCTTTCAAATCACTTTTGGAGGGAAAAGGGTTGTCCTAATTTCCTTTTCATTCTATATATTCATGTTTTGAGTTCTCATTTGGGCTATGTTGAAGTTGATATCAACTGTTATACTGTTGGAATGATTTTTAAGTTTACGCCTTGCCTGATTGAAGACAAAATACCTCATCCAAATTATTGGTTTCAGTGGTGAATGATCCACCATAGCTGGTTGATTCTTATAGTTGCAGGTTTTCAATGTTCTTGAAGCTTTCAAGTGGTTTTGGGGTTTAAAGTGATGAAGTATTTTAAAGTATTTTGATGTAGGTTTGTGGTATTTGGTGTGCAGTGTGGTTTCCTGCAGTGCAGTGTGAACTTGAAAGTGATTTAAGTTGTTTTCTGTGTGTGGAGGACTTACTTCTAGGCATTGATTTGTATTTCTTTCCTAACCTAGGCAATTCAATTTAAGAGGTTAATTGTAGCCATTGGCGAAACTTTGAATTTTCCAAGACAAATTGC
This sequence comes from Thuja plicata, assembly GCA_018584345.1. Lineage (NCBI taxonomy): Eukaryota > Viridiplantae > Streptophyta > Pinopsida > Cupressales > Cupressaceae > Thuja > Thuja plicata. The sequence continues at coordinate 5,282,852 of MU223187.1, read as the reverse complement.
CCCTCAAGGAAGCTGTACCATTTTGCCCTAGCTGGTTTTCCAGTTTGAGTCAAAAATCAGACTCTTCTGAGGTCTGAAATCTGCATATTGTGGCATCATTATAAGGGATAATTGCTGGTAAGCTTTAAGATGCCAATTCTTGTTGGTTTGGCACTTGCATGTGCCCTTTCTTGAGTAGTTGGAGTGAGTTTGCCACCCTTGTTATGGTCTGATTTTATTATCATAAAATCTGATTTCATTTACTTATCTCCATTGATATTGGTATTGGGCTAAGACATGCTTATTGAGTTGAAAGGACATTTCATTACAATGCATTAATGTTTCCTATGTTGATGTAAGGATGTTAGAGAACGATGGCCCAGCCTCCTGTATATCTTATAATTTGAATTCAGTCCTTGTTATTTCTATGCAATGTACCAACTGAGAGGAGTAGGCACTGCCCCCACTTCATCTAGTTGCTCTTCTATTTTCTATGTTATTGTAGTAACAAAGTGGCAATGTTTCAAACCCCCACTCCATCTAGTTGTTATTACGAGCATTGCATACGTTAGGTTATTATCATGCATGTTATCTGAAGCTAACAATCAACAGGTTACTCTTCTTTATGTTGAATATTGCATCTTCACAGTTGCATAAAAAAAAAATCAGGGGTGGTTATTAGAAGATGAAACAAAATACTTTTTCAACTTTTATGAATATTCATCTCCTATGGAGGTGCTCATGAGTTGGTGGCTAGGGACAAATAGATATGTATTAGTATTCTGCCTTGAAAATATCAGCAAGATATACTACAGAAACTAAGCGACCTGCTATGTTGTATAAGATTAATTTTTGTAAATGCAATTGAATCTATATTCAAATCTAAATATAAATGAGAAAGTAATATTAAAGTATTATAATTTTGCTGAAATACAATAAGTATTTTACCTTGGCAGAAATATGATAACTCTGTTTATTCTGAGATCATTGAAATGAACAGCACTTATTAATTATCAGTGTGTCTTTCAATTCTCAGAACAGCCGCTTTAAATATTATATGAAACTTTGTGAGGGGCCACGTTTATAATGGACGTGACTCCTTGAGGAGTCACGTCCATTATGAACGTGGCTCCCCATACACTGCCCCGTCACCATCTCAGCGAATAGTTTACGCATGAACCGATAGTAATCGGTGGTTTTAATAGCCGACGCAACATATAATATGTTTAATATTCGGTGAAGTATAAATCGACAGTTTAGTCGATATTGTTTTAGACTTTCGATAAATAATGATTATTATCATTATTATTATTATTAGGTAATAATAATATTATTATTAGATAATAATAATAATAATGATAATTATTATTATATTTAAAGCAATAATATAATTTATGATATTAATATAAATATGAATAATAATAAACATTAATATTATTAATAATAATTATTATTAAAATATATTTCATAATTTATTATTGCAATCTGATCGACGCTATAATTTTAACACTCCCTCTTAGCTAGGGAAGATTAATATTTATATATATTACATTTCTTGTAAAAGATTCACATGACTTGTGAAATAGGTCTCACATATCTCGTGAAGACGATCATCACATAACACGTGATGATAAATATCGCATAATTTGCGATAATAAGTCTCACACATCTCGTGAAGACAATCATCACATAACACGTGACAATAAGTATCACATAACTTGTGATAAGAAATCTCACATATCTCGTGAAGACAATCATCACATAACACGTGACGATAAGTATCACATAACTCGTGATAAGAAGTCTCACATATCTCATGTAGACAATCATCACATAACACGTGATGATAAGTATTACATAACTCGTAATACTCAAAGGATGATATGCTTGAGAATATCATATTCTCCTTATACATCCTAGTTATAGTATGTGCACAAACATTACGTCACATAATGTCTACTATAACATATTATGATATCAAGTCAGCATGATATCAATATTATAAACTCGTCATTTCATAATATTAAAATACAAGTATTCATTTCTAAAAAATCGTCACCTTTTAGGGATGAATACAGGGGGTAGAGCCCATAAGGTCATATATCAACACATGACAAAAATATCTTTTATTATATATATCAGTAAAGATTACAATGTAAATTAGAATTTAATCATACCAAGACTTATCCTGAAGTGTTCAACTTTCACTCTGGCAAGTGGCTTGGTTAGTATATCTGCAGTTTGATCTCCTGTACTGATATATTCCAACTGGATTACATTCCTATCTACCATGTCTCTTATATAATGGTAAGGAATCTCTATATGCTTGGATCTATCATGGAATACTGGATTTGCAGAGAGTTTTATGCAACTCTGATTATCACAATGGATGACTGTAGGTTTCAGGGGTTTGCCGAATAATCCAACAATCAGCTTTCTGAGTCATACTGCTTCTCTTGCGGCCATGGATGCTGCAATGTATTCGGCCTCTATAGAACTTTGAGCTACTGAAGACTGTTTCCTACACATCCAAGATATCATTGCGGATCCTAAACTGAAGCAGCACCCTAAGGTGCTCTTTCTATCAGCTACACTTCCAGCCCAATCAGAATCTGTGAATCCATGTAGATTTAAATCAACTTTCTCATATTTGAGTCCATAATTTGGAGTACCTTGCAAGTATCTCAAAATGTGTTTTACAGCCATAAGATGAATCTCCTTAGGCTCACACATGAATTAACTCAAAGCATTCACAGCATAACATATATCAAGTCTGGTATTTACCAAATACATCAATGATCCAATTATCTGCCTGTAGAGAGTGGGATCTGCAAATGGAGAATCTGATGCTGCCTCTTTTAACTTATGAAGATTTGTTTCCATGGGAGAAGTCATGGA
>MU223187.1:5232062-5249380 GCA_018584345.1 Thuja plicata | reverse complement strand
TTCATTGACAGCCTCGAACCCTTGTGTGCATGCTCAATGTTGGTATGCCCAGGCGTCCAGTCTCCTCTGCTCTGTGGATATTGATATCGACCACCTCCCTCCCTTCCAGTATTCCCTGGACGCCCCTGCTCATCTCCTCCCCCCTCAGACGGAGCTGAATGAGATCACCAGGTTAGATATTTACAGGAGATATATTCAGGTTACTCGGGTTGACCCTCCGGGTGGCCTTCGGCCTCGCATGGCCTTCTACTCTGAGCACCACATTGATATCCAGGATGGCTTGATCACTCGGCCCTAGTATACTTTCAGACGCTGGCCCCACGCCCTGCGTATCCAGCTCGGGTCCTTCAAAGTTGGCTCTCACCGACTTCGGATCCAGACCGACCACCAGATCAGCAGAGAGGAGAGGTTATGTCAGTGTTGTGGTATGGGGCTGGCTGAGACGGAGATCCATTTCTTATTCTATTGTCCGATTTACTATGAGGTTCGTGGGAGGTTTCATTGTCTTTTCAGGGATTGCAGGTCTATGTCTTCTTTCTTCAGATATGAGGATCAGCACTGTTTGGCTCTTTATCTCCAGGAGGCATTTCGTCTCCGTGATTCGACTTTACAAGTGCTCTCTCCCCCGAGCTCTACATCCCTTTATCGACAGATCACCTCCTTCTTTGCTCTGGTTCCCTCCCCTAGAGGAACCAAGAGACCTAAGAGTCCTTCCACTGTCCCTCATTCCAGATCGGTCAGACATCGCAGCAGTCACTTGCTCTTACAGCCCCATCGACGGCAGAGGACTCCCTCCTCCCAGAGACGGACTTCGACTCAGATTCCTCCTCCCACAAACTGCTACCCGTCGATTTTGAGTTACTTCTCGGCCTCCGGAAACCACTAGTTGCTTGGTGGTTCTGCGGTTCCCTCTCCTCTCTGGCTTTTGCTGCTGTTTCTTCTTTTTCTGTTGTTTCTCTTCTTTTTAGGACACCATTTGGTGGTCCTGTTGCTTTCTAGGCTCTCTGTTGTACTCTTAGTCCCTTAGGCCCATTTGTGGTCTCTTGTTGTACATTAATAATTTATCTTATCTTATCTTATCTTATCTTTGTAAAGGTCCTTGCCAATATGCACCTTCATACTAAGTTTCAGTCTCAGGAATTTTGTCAAACAGTTGAATTGGTATTGCTGCCACTAATTGTTTACAGTTAAATAGAAGTAATTGGTACTGCTATATCTGTGTGTTTACACAACTGCCTGAAGTTTTCTTCATATGTTTAATCCACAGAAATATAATATTGTTTGCAAAGATATAAACAGTTTCAATTAGCAGAAATTAGAGTATGTAACTAATGCTTATGCACCTGATTATTATCAAACTGATATGTTCCTCAATAGCACGGTATCACCCAGAAGTAATCAGGAGTAATCCTCTCATAGAATTCCAATATCACACATACAGGTCTTCGATGTGACAACTACCAGTTCTTCTCCCTTATGATAATATCCAGAGCTTTGGATTGAAAATCTTCATCTGAACTATACTTTAACTGCAACCCCTATACTTATCCAGCTCCACGTTAAACAAAACCATACACGATGGTCACTGCTTCTTAATTGACAAAACGGCTTCAGAATAATTCTTGATTCTGAACAAAGAATTCACCGGATAGTTTGCCGACAAGCTTGTCCTAGAATAGTTGTTCTTAATTGGCAATACCAGCTGCTTCAATAATGTTCCTTTTTGACCTCCATTGACATTCAACAACACCAACGATGAGTTTGCAACTCCAAGAAAACAGACCTGATAACAATCCTCAAAGTAACAGGGATCACTACAATTTTTCTTCTATTCCTCCAATGATAGAACTTAGCCTCTGTTCTTCCAATGACCATGCCATCGCCAATGTTTCTCAATACGAAACAATCCCATATCCAATTCCCTTGCTTGATAATAATAATGTAATTTCCCATAGCGGTGGTTTTTACCACCTTCACAAGCCCATTATGATTTGTCTACTTGAGAGCCGCTCGTTTTGTCTTCTGGCACTTGATAAAATACTCCCAATCACAAACGTTTTAGAATCCACGTTCTTCATAGAATTGGGCACACAACACCCAGGCAGGCAGGACCTGATAGCTGGGTTTATATGTTGCACGTGCTCAACCATGTATAAAGGTAGGGAAAATCATGCAACCGGAAAGAACAAATAACAAACCAATGAATATATTCAAATATTATTTTCACCTTAATCCTAACATTCTCTGACTAAGAACTCTTGTAAATCTTCCTTTAAGCTCTGACTAAAGATTCTGACTGAATCCTCCAAGTTCCACGTAGGCCAGATCTTCCACTGGCCAAAATGGATGCTCGTGTAACAAGCTAAATCCTTAGCAAGATTAAATTCTAGCTACTGCTGAAACAAGAAACATGAACCAGTATTTAAATGCAACACAGTAACTATTTTATTTTTTTAAAACAAATGCATAAAACTGAATCCTAAAATTTGCTCAAGGAATATCTCAACATGTATTGTCTTTATCATCAAACTTGATATAAAATACGAAGTAAGGTAAAGAATTCTTACTGAGTATAAACTACAATTTCTGAATCCATTCTGTCTTTCTTAAATGCTTCAAGTAACATTGGGGGGAAAGTATCAGTAGGGTGTTTTTACCACCCAACCACAGATCAACTGATCCCCCTTGCACACTTCCTATTCGAAGTAGCCCAGCCCTTCGCAAGGGGTGTAAACATGGTAATGAACAAGCCATCTGAATTTGGTGTATGATCCTACATAACTCTAGTCGGTCACACCCTATAGTTGTTGCTAACTTAGCATGATGCCTAACTAGGAATGTATCTGGATCAATACGAACTGACTAACACTAGCATTGCTTAGCGTACCTTGGCCAAGGTTTCAAAATGCAAGCACATACAGAACATGTAGTCTAGTTCTCACCCTATCCGACTTGGTTCCACTTCTTGACAGGATTTATGTTATCTAATTTCATAATCGCAACAGACTCTTGACTTAACTAGTCCTAGTCATTCTACTCTTAATGCACAATACAAAAATGAGGTCCATAATCATTCACTTAATTAGAAATCAGTAACATTGACCCTTCATCCTGGGCTATCATATGAACAAGGATCGTGTTTTACAGCTCCTATGGTGAGACTTATAGGAATGTAGACTTACTAGCCGTACCTCTTCCACAGTTTTCCATGTCATATATGTTCACTGTAATCAACAATATTTATCTATCAATTTTGGTTGTTTAACCAACTAACTTTCTGCTTTAAAGTTCCATAATTAAATTTGCATGAGCTTAGACTTCAGCCATTGTCTATCCTTGAATGGTAACACTGCTTGGCTGTAAAGGGTTAATGGCATCTCTAGCACTTCATGCTCTCATGAAAGTGCTGCTATCTCTGCACCTTTCATGCTTGCACATGAGTACCGCCTTGCCATAACTCTCTACACTCCAAATATTTTGCCAGTCAAGTACAAGTAAACAATGAACAACAGTTGTGCAATTAACTATCTACCCTTGATCAAAAGTTGACTCAGTGACTGAGTTTATTTCCACTTTAATATTGACATACTTGTCATTAGAAAACAACATATTTTAACCGTCCTATCTTGGTTATTTAGCTGATCCAATTTGTTGTTTATATTTTCTTATAATGAATAGCTAAAGATTTTGGCTTTCTAGCCAGGATATCGTTTCTTGGTTTCCTTAACGCTGATGGGTATATAGCTATGTAACACCTTCCTTACATGTATATTCTCATTAGCGCTAAATCTGCACCGCTATATGATCACAAGCTTCTTTGCACTACCGAAATATTTTGTCTTAAACAGGCTACACTGTCCTCTATTCACCCAAGAAGTTACTGAAAGCAATTTCCAAAACATAGGCTTTCTAGTTTCATACGGTTTCATAAAATTATCTTATCACCTAACTCAGCCATTTAGGGACTGGTTCATACCCATAGCATGGGATGATATGTTTCCACAAGGACACTTTCCAAGCCTAATTTCAGTCTTTCAGGAAGTAAGGCTAATCTTAAGAATCTTTTAAGGATTAGTTTATGACTTATCATTCATTTCCTTATCCTTATTGCTGCTGCAATTATAATGAAAATAAATAATGGTGCTACCCTTGCACTCTTGTTAGATTGTGAATAAGTGAGAATTATACACTCTTGGAATGAGTGTGGACTACTTATTCCTCTAAGTCCAGTATACTGATATGCAAATCCCATACAATTTTCATTATACAACTACATAGTATATAGAAACAATTACTGGTAAGTAGATTTAAAACCACACATTTTAGATGTTTGACACCTTACAGCTTGCATCTATTGTTGTGTTTTCAAACACCAAAGCTTTGCTTAGCTCTTAGCCAGCTGAACTATAAATAGGACAGTAGATAACATTACATGTGCATATTTAGCAGCTGGTAACTAAATGGTATTGATAATATCTTGCATGTATCGTTCTCATTCAAGAACGTACTTTCTAAGTTATCCTCAGAACTTATTTTGTTCTTAAACTATAAGAAACCATTTCTAAAATGTTAACAAAGATGGAACTGGTTGGAAATTTATACAAGACTGGTAGCCTCCAGCTGAATAGCAGTAGCTGGCTGCTGTGTACACCTCTGTAGACAGCCTTCTCTTCAAATTCCCAAGCTTTAATTGTTGTAGGTTATGCTCTAAGGTAAAAGCCCTTTCTTTAAAAGTGGTGCTGAGATAGATATATTTCTCTTCAAAACTAAATACAGTCCCCTCCTGCCGTGTGCATGAGTTCTTCTTTACAGGCTGAAAGAATACAACAATAAAAAGAGACTAAAGTGCTTCTACCCAGATGAAGCCGTCTATTCCATCTTGTATTTTGGAAGCCAGCAACAAAACAGCCCGTTTCCTTATATCTATTCAACACGTGTGTTTCCAATGGTCAGAGTAAAACGTCTTTTCCAGATATATAATCAACAAAGGCTCTCACTCTTTATGCGCTACTCGGAAGTATATATCATTTTCTCCAACCCACCGTTTTCTCTTTTGGAATATCGCAGCTCTTCTTTCTCTAATACCTTTCTTTCCTTTCTGTGCATGCGTGTATATCCAAAGCATCGTTTTCTTCCTTTTTATTTTGTTTTCCTTACCATAAATTTGGTTCCCATTTCATGTTATTTGGTTTTGAATTTCATTAAAGAGGTGGTTCCATATAAGGCGCCACTAAGCCAAGACGTGGCCAAAGATATTTACCAAACATTCATGTGCTTAAGGATTTCCATAAGGAAGATGCCGTCTCACATACATTAGTTTGAATTTTTAATTATAAACCTCCACGCTTCACATCGTGGTTGATGAAATTTAAATTCATATAGGCCTCAAAGACTACCTTAATGGAATTCGATTTCCATAGCAAGAAATTAGAAATTTTAAATAATGAAATTAAAAGGGTTGAATATTTTATAATGAAATCATATGTTTATAACACATGATCAAATCAATATTTATCCATATATATATATATATATATATAATTTATTAAAAGATATATATATATATATAGGAAGGATAGATTGGAGGAGAGCGCTCTGCAACTTGGTGCCATGACTGAGGCTTACGTATGCAACCCTAATTGTGTTTAGTGATTCGCGCATGCCTTTTTCCTTGTGTATCGTGTCGTCTTTATGATTGTCTTGGTGTCATTCGAGTTCCTTGCGTGTCTATTCTTTTTCGTGTGTAGTTTTGGTATGTTGATTATGTGTGTTTGTTTTGCCTTTGTGTATTGGGGTTTATTTGTCTCCGGCCTGATTTGCGCGTGTGATGGGAGGGCCAAACAATAATGGGGATATCATACAGAAGAATAATGATATCATTATAGATGGTGCGACTACAAGTGTTGATGAGGGGAGTAATGAACCGGCAGAAGGTATTAATGCCAAGAGGCCAAGTGATAAACTTTCATACAAGCAAGTGGTTTCTGATAGTTCTGCGACTTTTTTGGCCTCTGCAGAGTTCAATGGAGTCTTCAACAAAAATGTGGTGGACATGGAACGAGATGAGTTGGGACCGGCCGCAACCGATGGAGGTGGACGAGTCGATGGAGGAAATGCCGAATCTGGTGGCGTCGGAGGAGGCAATGGTAGGTCTCCTTCTCTTGGCCTGAAGACCCTCTCTCTTTCGCCTAACGAGGACATGGTAAATGCTATAAAGAGCGAAAAGAATAGGCTCAAAAGTATCACTATTTTTTTTGTTTGTTTAGATAAAGAATCAATGCCTTCGCGAAAGTTTTTTGATGATTGGTTGTCTTCGGTATGGGGCAAAAAACTTGGTATATATGTTACTTATTGCAAAATGATACAGAAAGGGCTCTTTGTTATTTTTTTAAAGAATCATAATATGCAGGATAGAGTGTTGGATAAGAAATTTTGGAATGTGGGGCGCTCTGTGTTTAGGGCTTATCCCTAGTCTCCGAAAGGCAACTTTGAGAAAGTTGTTGCTAGATCGGCTCCCAATTGGGTAGAAATAAAAAACCTTCATGTGTAATTCTGGCACTTTATTGCCCAGATTCTAAAACCCCTGGGCTCGGTTCTGCAAATTGAGCAGTCGCGAGTTACCCTTCCCCACTTAAATGCTAGAGCTTTGGTGGCATTAACACCAGAAGTAGATTTTCCTGATTGTATATCCCTTGAATTTGGAGGAGAATTGTTTTGTTGGGAAATCTCTCTGCTAGGGAATTTAAATGCTTGCTTCCATTGTAGATGTAACGGGCACACAAAAAAAGATTGTCCGGCTTTAAAACAAGTACAGAAAGAAAAATTCAATATAGTCAATAATTCTGATAAAGATGGTAGTAACAATAACAGTGCCAAAATTTCTGATGATGGTAAATATGGAAATAATAAACAAAGTAACCCTAACAATAGGGACTCGAATATAAATAAGGACCCGTCCTCAGGAACAAAACATCATTCTATAGTTAGTAAAGACCAAAATACCGATTTTGTGGACAATAACATGTTTGTAACATCGTCGAAGTCACTATTTGATGAGGAGTTTGAAGTTGTTCATGCTCCGAATCCTGTGGAGGACAGTAATCTTTCTCCCCTAGATGCCCACCCATCAAGTGCTGTGCCAAAGATACCCTAATGGACGATGCAACCCCCACCAAATTGAATGCCTAGCAACTCGCCATTGTTTCTATTAATGCAAAGGCCGATATTATTAAGCAAGTTTTTAAGGACCTACAGCCCCTCTCCATGGAATCTTTTGTCCCTCCTGAATCATTGCAGATAGTGGCTTTCAACAAAGAGGAGCAGTTCACTGAGGTTGTTAGAAAGAAAAGGAAGACTGGAGACAGAATCTCCTTGTCTAATAATAGTAAAGGCAAGAAAAACCTCCCAGATTGTTTTAATAGACTGTGCAAAAGCACAAAGCCTCCATCAAAGTAATCAACCATGTTACACATCCAAAGTTGGAATGTTAGAGGGTTAGAGATGTCGGATAGGAAATACACAATTAGGAGGCGGTGTTATCAGTTGGTTGATAAAGATGTTATCTGCCTACAAGAAATTAAAGTCGTAGGTTTTCAAGCCCACACTATTCTTAAGTTCCTGTGGGACAAAGCAATTGGCTTTCACTCAAATAATGAAACGGGTAAAGGAGGAGTAACTATCCTCATTAACCCTAAGTGGGAAGAGAAAATTGATAACCATGGATGTTCACCTTGCCAAAGGGTTATTTGGGTGACATTTAAATGTGGTCCAGAGATGTTCGGGATATGTAATGTCTATGCAGCCAACAGCTATAGAGAGAGAGCAGAACTATGGGAATGGTGCTTTCTGTATCTTCCCAAATGCCCCTGGATCTTTGTAGGGGACTTCAATATGGTAGAACACCGGTCAGACAAAAAGGGAGGATTGGATCATGTATGGAAAGGCAATGAGTTGTTTTTTTGGCAAAAGTTCAAAAGGAAATTTAATCTTCTTGACCCCATGGAGCATATGCATAACAAATTTCAAGATATCTGGTTCACATGGTGCAACAATCAACAAGGTAAACGGAGAGTATATTGTAGACTTGATAGATTTTATGGGGATGTCTCTGCTTTTTCTTTCATCCAAGAAGGCAGTCATGCTCTAGTGGTGGTCTGCACGGCATCTATCTCTGATCATTCACCTATTCATTCCTGCATTAAAATTGAAAAAAGTGGTAATTCTAGACTTGATAAGAAGAGATGTTACTCCTTCAAAGTTAATATTTCATTACTCGACGGCCCCGACAACATAGATGCTATTGAAATGGTCACCAACCTGACAAAACTCTGCAATTGATCAAAGAAATTCAAGTAGATGTCGGGTGCACGAACAATCCAGAAGCCATTAAGAGTGTCTTTCACTAGTTCTACAGTGATTTGTTCACATTAGAGTTTTCTAAGGAAAGTCAAGAGGCATTAAACCAATGCCTCAAACTTATTCCAAAGAAGCTCACAGAACAGGATATCTCAGTTCTCAGTAAGTCTATCTCTCTTGATGAAATCTATGGAGCCATTGATTCTTTTGCCAATGGAAAAGCTCCAGGATGGATGGGCTCCCTATTGAATTCTACAAGAGGAACAAAGTATGGGTAGGACCTAAACTTCTGAAGGTATATGAAGAGGCACTCAATAAAGGATCTCTAGTAGTTGTCATTAACAAAGGAGTTGTCAAGCTCTTACCCAAAGCAGGTGACAGAACTTTAGTAAAGAACTAGAGACCTATTACTCTTTTGAACCTCTCCTATAAAATTCTAGCTAAAATCCTTGCTAGGAGAATTGCTCCTTTATTGAGTACATTCATCTTCTATACACAAACTGGATTTATCCAAGGCAGGTACAGTTTGGAGAACCTAGTTACTAGTTGGGAAGCAAAGCACTGGGCTAGAGCTGATGGACAGGAGGCTGCTATGGTTTTGTTAGACTTTGAAAAAGCCTATGACAGGGTAGAGTGGGAGTTTGTGCTTGGAATGCTAAAAGCATTTGGATTCCCAGAATTTTATTGTAAATGGATTAGCATTTTATTCAAGGACTCATCCACAATTATTGAGGTTAATGGATCCCTATCTGACCCCATAAGGCTCCAGAGATCTATTAGACAAGGGTGTCCAATTGCCCCCTTGTCGTTTTTTATTGCTGCAGATGCTATGTATTATATCCTAAGGGCACAGTGTATGGGTCCTCCTATAAAAGGCATCTCTCTCCCCAATAATGAAGAACTTATAAACGTTCAGTTTGCAGATGATACAGCAATGTTTCTAGGTCTATCAGAAAGCAATTTTGATAATGTTGTTGGAAGGATTAACTTCTTCTGCAAAGCTTCGGGCTCTAAAGTCTCCCCTCATAAATCCATTGTCCTAGGTTGGTCTAATGATCCCCCAGTATGGTTAACAAATAAAGGATGGCGATGGGCTAGGCCCAACAAAACTGTTAGATATCTTGGTATACCTTTCTTAGTGGAACCAAACTTTGGCAACATGCGGGACTGGGTATATGAAAAGATTAATAAAAAGCACATTAAATGGCAAACTCAGTCACTCTCTATTGCTGGTAGGGTACAAATTGTGCAAAAAGTCATTTCTGCACATCACATATACTATGCCTCGACATGGTTGTTTGCAAATTCTCAAGCTAATATGCTAGAAAGGATTTTTAGGGATTTCCTATGGTCTGATGGGAAAGGTAATAGAAAAAGGCACTGTGTGAAATGGGAATGGTGTTGTCAAGAAAGAAGACATGGACGATTGGGACTGAAGGATATTAAAGTTCATGGAATTGCTCTGGCAGCTAAATGGATTTTTAAAGCTCTCTGGGGGAATGAACATTGGAAAGCCCTTATCAGAAACAATATTGAAAGATCCATTATCAGAAAAGGGAAGCAGTGGAAGAATGTTCCAATCTGTGACATACTTATGGGAGACTACAGAATTAAATTGTTTGGGTCAAAAAAATTTCAAATCTTCTGGAAAGCTTGGGTTCAGGTTAGAGAGTTTATTCCAGAGAGGGGAGCTGTAGGTGGTCCTCCTTTCTATGCAGTTGGGGACAGATCTATTTGGTGGGGGTTGTGTTATAATGGTATACCTTTCGCACTTACTCAAAGTTGCTCGGTAAAACTTTGGAGTTTGAAAGGGATATCTATCATACAAGACATCTTGATGGATGGGCACCTAGGGTCATGGGAATTTATTAGTTCCAAATTCAATATTGCAGCTACTCAAAAGAAAACATACACTCTCATCAAGAAAGCAGCAAAAGGCACAATTAAAGGAGACATTATTGATTCTGCAACATTCCTTGATAAATGTAAATGGATGGATGGAACCCTGTTGTCTGCTAACTCTTCTAAACAGTTATATCACCTAATTAAGAAGGAATCCTCCATCAGCACACGCGTGTCTCAGTGCTGGGGGCATGTTAATCCCTTTTCTAATTGGCAATTTTTCTTTGAGTATTTTTGGAAGGGTAAATCTGAACCTAAGGTGCTCTGTTTTAAGTGGTCGCTACTGATTTAAAAACTTCTTGTGGGTCATGTTCTGTCATCTATAGCTCTTACCCCTGTCAGTTGCAGTTTATGTAATTCTGTGGAAACTTGTGAGCATTTTTTTTTTTAATGTCTTTATGCACGCAAGGTTTGGTCTATTTTTCTTGGTTCTCCTTGTCTTTGGAACTGTAAACCTAGCATTTCTTGGAGTGAAATTCTTGCTGGTTATGTAGAAATGTTCGATTCTAAAATGAAGTCTCTGGTTGCACTGACCAATGAAGTTTTATGGACTCTTTGGAAGGACAGGAACAAAGAGGTTTTTTCAGATGGAGAAAAAGAAACCTACTAAGTTTAGTCTTAAACTCACCCATTTTCATATTATGACACAGGTATCCATGGTTCTCAATATTACAAAGAGTAAGTTCATGATGCTGGTACAGGAGGGCAGTTTGATGATACACAAAGATGAGGTGCAAGCTCCTCAATATGTTGCTGATTACCAAAGTTTTCTTGCTCCTACTGAGGTGGAGGATCTGAACAATCTGCTGAACAAATGTCATGTAGACTCCAAGAGCCACGTTGATACTCTTGCCACCCCCAATGTGCAGGAGGAACTCACAGGATGAGAACCAAAAGCTACACAAGTTCAAGCTACTTCACAGGCTGAATATTCATGGGATCACAGGGACACTGCCAACCAGCATGATGGTTGGGAATAGCTATCAGTTATGATTACATATGGTTCTTTTTTGTAACTCGACAAACAATTTGATATAGTACTCTGACTTATATACTCTGAATAGTGTATGCAGTAGCTTTTTCTGAGATCACTCCCCCAATTTTGTAACTGTATATGTTATGGGGGTTGTGAATAGTTTTGTTATAGACTCTGGACTCAGTTCCTTAAATTATATATGTTGATAAACTATCTTAATAGAAAAAAAAAGATATATATATAAAAAAATTTAATAAATAGATATATATATAAATATAGTGCGAACCTTGTTCCATGATTATGTTTATATAGATATTTACAAATACGTGTATATACGTATACTTCTTATACCACATACTTATACGAGTATACGTTAATATTCTTTTAAAATAATAACACTGAAAGTTTTCACTTAAACCAAAGTACGTACAATAGATCGAGCAAATGTCTGTCTAAGGCAAAAGATCCTATCCAAACTAGATTCTTATCAATTCAACTAACTAGCAACCCAAGACCATCTAGGATCCTAGTCCAAAACTATACCTCCTAGGCTTGCATCAACCTTAACCTAGTCAGTACTTACCAGTTCCGAGACCCGGATAGCTGAAATTCATGACCATGTTTGCATCCCCCCTTTCCCATTGATACTTCCTCCCATTTCTCAGAGAACAAGCAGTTACTGCAACCACTTAACCAAAGAAGAGTAGTCAATCTGTAATCATCATCTCAAATTTAATATATATGAAATAAATTGATTCATAACTCAAGATAAGAACGTAACATCATAACATTCCTTTTATAAAAAACTGAACCACTGTTCCATGATAAGCAAGAAATGTAAACCAGAATAAAGCATCTAGGGCTTCAAATTAAGCAAAACCACCGTTTATGAAAACTAGATATGCATCTAGGGCATCATTTAAGAAAAACCATTATTTATGAAAACCAAATTATACCATCTAGGGCATCATTTAAGCATAACCATTGTTTATGAAAACTAAGTTATATCATCTAGGGCATCATAAAAACATAATGAAGTTTTAGTAGTCAAGAGGGATGTGACAGCTCTATTCCAATCTTGAGATGCATATACATGCATATATATTTCCAGACATGCCTTTTGCAGTTCCTGAGATAACTGTTATAGTTCGAGTTTTCCCATACAACAGTTCATTTAGTTATAATTAAAAATGACTTTATTTAATTGCTTTATAAAGTCGCATAATTAATTATTTAATAATAGTTTTATAATTATTCTTTTGAAACATAATATTAAAAAATTAAATTATACTCGCTTAAAGGAGACATTTTGAGAGGGGCATTACAGTCTCCCCTTCCCCGAATTGCTTGCCCACAAGCAATTTCAAATTTGGATGTTGGAGAATCTGTTCACTTTCCCATGTAGCATCCTCAATTAGCAAATTCTTCCACCAAATGAGATATTCCTTGATTATTCTGCTTCTCAATTTTCTCTCACAGATGTCCACTACTTCTGGAATCAATTCTAAATTACCTTCTTCATCAATAGACGGTAATTTCACTTAAGTTGTAACCTGTTGTCCTAATGCCTTTTTAAGGCATGATACATGAAATATGTTATGTATCTTTCTTCTCTCTGGTAGAACAAGTTCATATGCCACTTCACCAACTTTCATGGTTACTCTCTATGGCGCAAAAAAGCGTTGTTTTAGTTTTTTTGCACTCCTCTTAAGCAAGGACTATTGGTATGGTTGTAGACGAAGGTACACCAAATCTCCAATCTCAAAACTACACTCAACTTGTTTATCATCTTCATAAATTTTCTGTTGGTTTTGAGCATGCTGTAAATTATCCTTGAGTGTCTTAAGGATTTCTTGACACTCCTGTATCCATTCCTTGGCCTTCAATGCTTTGTTTGTTGTCTCCAAAAGCCAAATCCAGAAATGCAATGACATAGTATCCATACAATGCTATGAAAGGTGACATTCTGATTGACATATTATACGTGGTATTATAGTAGTATTCTCTCAAATGAATCCATTTAATCTATGATTTTTGATGTCCTACTACATAGTTACACAAATAACCTTCAATCCATTTATTTACTATTTTCGTTTGACCATATGTATGAGGATGGTAATTGGTACTAGGAGTTAATTATGTGCCTGCCAATCTGAATAACTCTTCCCAGAAAGCACCGAGAAACTTGTTATCCCTGTCACTGACTATATTCTTAGGCAACCCATGAAGCCAAAATGTCTCTAAAGAATAGTTCTGCAATTTGTGATGCTTTGTCCTCTGTAGTGATAACATAAAAATGTGTATATTTGGTTAGTCTGTCAACCACTACAAAAATACAATTATTTCCAAGAGCTTTAGGTAGTCTAGTTATAAAATCCATCGAAATGCTTTCCCATTTTTGCTTAGGAATAGGTAATGGCTGAAGTAATTCTGCAAGGAATGTGTGTTCGAACTTATTCTGCTGACAAGTAGTGCATTCTCTGACAAACCAAAGGACATCTCTTTCAAACCCTTCCAAGAGAACCTCTCTCTAATCTGACGATAGGTTTTAAAATAACCCAGATGTCCTGCCAAAGGAATGTCATGAACTAATCTTAGAATTTTCTCCTTAAGTTTCAATTGTGGAACCAAATAAATCATGCCCTTGTAGTAATTGATATCATCTACTACCTTAATGTAATTGTCCATCCAATAATTCACAAGCAAAAGAATTCTTGTAATATTCGACCAATAGATGTGACTTCCAATCACTTGTCACTACAGATAATGAATATATAGCAAGTCTCGTAGACAAAGCATCTGCAAATACATTATTTTTTCCCTTTACATACTCTAGATCAAAATTATGTCTAGATCTTGCTAACCCATTTCTGTCGGCACTCGTTTAGAATCTTCTGCTCTAGAAAGTACTTCAGACTATTATGGTCGGTTCGGACTACAAACTTCCCACCAAGTATTGCCTGAATTTTGCCAGTGTGTACATAATCACAAGCATCTCCTTGTCGAAAATAGAGTACAATTTCTTAGCGTCTTCAAGCTTCCTACTCCCATAAGCAATGGGATGTTTGTTCTGCATTAGAACTGCTCCAATTCCCTCACCTGAAGCATCACATTCTAATACCAAAGGCTGACTGGAATCTGGGAGTGCAAGCACCGGACAAGAACTCACAATTTCTTTCAACTTATCAAATACTTGTGCTTCTATAGTTCATCTAAAAGCCCCCTTTTGAGTAAGATCTATTAGCAGAGCCCCAAGCTGTGAAAACCCTCTTGTAATAGCCACATAATCCAAAAATCCTCTTAGCTTTGTAAGATTCTGTGGTGGTGGCCAATCCAAAATTGCTTCTATCTTTTCTTGATGAACTTGTACACCCTTTGCACTAATGATATGTCCCAAACACAAAATCTTTGTCATACCAAATTCACATTTGGAAGCTTCTGCATATAAAGATTGTGATTCCATGATACTTAGTATTTCATCAAGATGTTTCGAATGACCCTCCCATGTTCAGATGTGAATGAGAATGCCATCAAAAAACACAAGCAGATACTATGATGCCCCCGTTTTAGCAGGTGTCTGGGGACATGCTTTGTTAGCCCATCATTGCGACCCTTGCCCATCATTTGAGGGTCTCTAGTTGAAGACTTACTATTTATAGTAAGTATTTTCCTTGTCAATTCTATTTGTGGCAGGGCGTCTGAGCAGTGTTCTTGACTGAGCAGAGCATCTAGATTGGCTCGGGTTGATTGTTTTATTAATTAATTAAGCATGGCTTAATTGATTATATTTTGAGCTTATTTAATGAGTCATGTCATTAAATATTGATGATGTTATATTTTTATATGTTCATATTCCAAAGCTGAAAAGTATGGAGTTTAAGTGACAAGTGTCACCTTGAAGTTACTTCTTCAAGCCTTCTTGAAGAAGCTTTGGGCAATTTATAAGGTTTTGAATTCTTGAAGGAGATATCGAATTAACCTTTTTCATGTTACAAACTTGTGAACTTTGGCTGGAAATTTCGAACCAAGGGTTTGAGTGCGGAATTCTGCTTACAAGGAATTGGAAATTCCTTGTTCGAATTGCACTTTAAATCAATTGTGGTGCTGGTGAATTGTGTGTTTGCGGCTAGTTCTTTTGAACTATTGAAGATTACGGTATTGTTGCTTGCGGGTTCTCTTGACAGTAAAATGCGATGGAGATTTCTTGCTAGTTGTCTTCATTACTAATAGTTGTGGCTTGCAATGATGAGAATGGATTTGTGATCAGCCGTCATTACTCCTGTAAGAGCTGCGGCCAGTATTAAACAATTCAAAGAGTATGTTATCAAGCTTCATCATTAACGTTTTTCCTTATATGATGTTGTGTTTCATAATGAAGGTGGTGCAATTTAAATTTGCAGGTTGATATTTAGTTTTTGAATGGCCTATGACTCATTTTAGTTAATTTGGAATTAAGCGTGTTTTGTATTGCTTTTAAATTGTTTGTAGAAAATACAAAAAAATTATATATACGTTGAAATAATTCAAAAAAAAAGAAGAATCAATTCCAGAATTTATAAGTCTTTTCAGGCAATTTGAGGATAGAGCCAATTAGGTTCTTTACAGTGTTATCAGAGCAGTTTTCTTAGCAGCCTGCAGGGGATTGGACTTGATTAACGGAAGGTGACAGATAGATTCCAGGCTATCATTACACTCGCAAAGGTAGAAATTTTCCATCACCTGGGGATGAGGAACAGGGGAATATGGGAGATAGAATTCCAGGCACTGCAGGTAATGATGAGGAGAGAGAAGCTAGGACAGTGTTCAGGAATATTGCACATAGCCAGCAGGAATTGGCAGCTGGCCAGCAGCAGATTGTAAAGAGCCTGAGTTGGCTCCTCGTTAACTCTATATTACTTGAAACACAAACAAGCACTCTTGCCGGAAATGAAACAACTTAATTATAATAACAACACTTTATCCTTCTCAAAATACTAAACCACTAGCTTTCCTTATTATTCAAAAATGGTTCGAAGACTGGAAATTACATACATTCAATTATTATGCTGAATAATGAGAAGAAAGGAACCTGATTCTGCCTTACAATGATCCACCTGTGAGTGGTGATCATCCCTTTTGCAATAAAAAAAATGCACGAAAAAGGTTTGAACTTCTCCACGCGGCAGCTAGTAATCAGTCCCCATTCGCATAGTGGCCGTGGACTCCACAGCAATCAGCACGACCAAGGATGAAGTCAATTCTCACGCGGCAATGGTCCCACGTGGTCTGTTTCACTGCTAACGCAGCCCCTACACTCAGCTCGGCCCACGACAATAGTCTACAATACCCGCGCGATACTCAGCAGCCGCAATAAGTGCCAAGCCTGTGTCCTTCAGCAGTAGCAGGTGAAGAATTATTCAAGCCTGGACACATAAACTCCCTCCAGCGGCAGCAACATCAGATGGACTCTTCGGCAGCCAGTACAAACAGAACTTCAATTTCCTTCATTCCAATAAACACAGAATCTGGCTTCTTGCGCAAGCCTCAGTTCAAATTGAAGCTGAACACACAATTTCGAATTCTCTCCAATTCGTATACCACAGCACAAGGAGATTGATTGATCATACAACAGTGATCAATTCAAGATTAGCCGAGAAGAATCAGTCTCCTGCAACTAATTTGACCCTTATAAATCAGCAAGGGCTCAGAAAGATGAGAATAAGTCTCAAGACCAAGGATTTAATAAAAGATAATTGATATCACAACTCCACAATAAGCCTGAATATATAGCTCTTTGGATGCAAGAGTTTCTAAAACCAATTCTCAGTTATCCAGTCTTCAAAACGTCAACTTCTAAAAGTATTATAGTAATAAGTTAATAATACTATAATACTATAATCCATTTATTAATTATTAACATATCGTTATTAATTAATATTAATTACGCCTCTGATGACAAATTCTGCATCCATTGTAAAAAACTGATCAACCTGGTCTTCAACTGCACTGCCAGAAATAGTAACTGGCCACCAACTGACTTACTATAAATAGTAAGTCTAAAAATAGAAAGTCCAGAAATAGAATCTGAACGCCGAGACCCTCAAAA
>MU223187.1:5210199-5228951 GCA_018584345.1 Thuja plicata | reverse complement strand
AAATCAGTCACCATCGTGTTACACTTCAGAGTGTAACCATCTGCTACCTGCACTCTCAATCCTGCAAACTCCTCTGTCTGGATACCTCTGCGAGTCACCAAACGAGAGTCAATGAAATTATGAGTGGTTCCCGTATCAAAAAGAGCAATCACTCTCTTTCCAGCCAGTAGACCATGTAGTCTGAAGTCCCCCTCTTTCCTCATACTGGAAAGATATGCTACCTTGAGGTGTGATGTACCACCCTCCTCCTCTGTATACTCCTCTGCCCCCTGAATGCCTTGCCCCTCATCACTCAGCTCCTCTGTGTACTCGGGAACATCCTCATCGTCATAAAACCACTCCATCATCCAGTGCTTCCCCTGGGGTTTCATAGGACAATTATGCGTGACATCATATGGCCCCCGACAGTAGAAACAAAGTCTCTTCCTCCTCAAATCGTTAAGTGTCTCCTGATCCAAGGGTGCGGCCATAGGGCGTTTAGAATCTGATTTCTCTTCCCTTCTTGGGGCTGTCCTATCATAGGGTGGTCCTGAAGGCCTGGCAATGAACTGTCTCCTGGATGCAGAAGCCTCAAGATCTCTAGCCTTCTTCATGGCTTCATGCAGTGATGGGGGATCTAGGGATTTAACCCATCCTCGTAGTGGTTCAACCAATCCCTCTAGGAAGAGAATCACCCTCCTTCGCTCTGATATGTTGTCCACCATCACTGAAATACGCTGAAACTCGCTGATGTAAGCCTCTAAGTTGGCTGTCTGTCGTAATTGAGCTAACTCCCTAAAATAGACCCCGGGGTCTTTCCTGTCGAAGCGCTCAATTAATCTATCCACGAACTCCTAGTAGACGGTGATCCGATCATGGTGTAATGACCTAAGCCCGTGATACCAGCAGTCCTGAGCAGATCCATCCAAGTGTAGAACTGCAAATATAATAGCATCCATTTCAGTCATTGGTCGCAATGCAAGGTAAGTATCGAGCTTGTGGATCCAAGCCCTAGCAGTGACCCTACTGCTGCCATCAAAGTGTGCTAGCGTCATCTTGCTAGCTACCTGTCTCAAATCGTTACTCCCCATTCTCTGCCTATCCTGTGCAGGTCTTCACCTAGTGTGTTCTCGTTTCTGAGTCAAGTAACGGTCAAAATTCAAGTTTTGTTTCAAGGCTGGGGGAAGGGCGTCCCATTCGGCATAGTGTGAAACTATGTCGTCATCAAAGGGACCACTCTCATCATCAACACTGGGGGTGTCAGTCTCTGGCCTCATAAATCTGGGCCCTTGGCGCTTGAATGGATCTCTCCTATCACCTGTCCTGTCAGCTCTCTCCTGTCTCGGAGTCCGAGGCTCATACTCTATGTCGGTCATCAGCCCGTGACCGATGTGATGCAACAGAAGCATCACATGATCTTTCTCTGCTCTGTCCTCTGGAAAGACTGAATCGTCTCAAGGTGTTAGACAGCTCATGTAATACATCAGCTACATGATGCTGGCCTGCGGCTAAACTTCTGAAGGTTTCCCTAGCCTCCCTGTCTATATCTGCCTCGGTGGGCCCGGCCTGGCCTGCTGATCCACCTGCATTATTATCATCACCTAGTACAGTACCAAACTGGATCTCTGCATCATCCACATTTGGTGGAGGCAAAGCGTTTCTCCTGTAATAATTTCTGCCAGGAATGAATCTCCTGTCGTCTGCCATAATTTTATCCTCAAATAAATTAAAGTAACTGGACCCGATTTCCCTACAGGCTGGCAGGAAACGGCTCTGATACCACTGTAAAGAGCCTGAGTTGGCTCCTCATTAACTCTATATTACTTGAAACACAAACAAACACTCTTGCCGGAAATGAAACAACTTAATTATAATAACAACACTTTATCCTTCTCAAAATACTGAACCACTAGCTTTCCTTATTATTCAAAAATGGTTCGAAGACTGGAAATTACATACATTCAATTATTATGCTGAATAATGAGAAGAAAGGAACCTGATTCTGCCTTACAATAATCGACATGTGAGTGGTGATCATCCCTTTTGCAATAAAAAAAAGCAGGAAAAAGGTCTGAACTTCTCCACGCGGCAACTAGTAATCAGTCCCCATTCGCATAGTGGTCGTGGACTCCACAGCAATCAGCACGACCAAGGATGAAGTCAATTCTCACGTAGCAATGGTCCCACGTGGTCTGTTTCACTGCTAACGTAGCCCCTACACTCAGCTCGGCCCACGACAGTAGTCTACAATACCCGCGTGATACTCAGCAACCGCGGTAAGTGCCAAGCCCGTGTCCTTCAGCAATAGCAGGTGAAGAATTATTCAAGCCTGGACACATAAACTCCCTCCAGCGGCAGCAACATTAGATGGACTCTTTGGCAGCCAGTACAAACAGAACTTCAATTTCCTTCATTCCAATAAACACAGAATTTGGCTTCTTGCGCAAGCCTCAATTCAAATTGAAGCTGAACACACAATTTCGAATTCTCTCCAATTCGTATACCACAGCACGAGGAGATTGATTGATCATACAACAGCGATCAATTCAAGATTAGCCGAGAAGAATCAGTCTCCTGCAACTAATTTGACCCTTATAAATCAGCAAGGGCTCAGAAAGATGAGAATAAGTCTCAAGACCAAGGATTTAATAAAAGATAATCGATATCACAACTCCACAATAAGCCTGAATATATAGCTCTTTGGATGCAAGAGTTTCTAAAACCAATTCTCAGTTATCCAGTCTTCAAAACGTCAACTTCTAAAAGTATTATAGTAATAAGTTAATAATACTATAATACTATAATCCATTTATTAATTAATAACATATCGTTATTAATTAATATTAATTACGCCTCTGATGACGAATTCTGCATCCATTGTAAAAAACTGATCAACCTGGTCTTCAACTACACTGCCAGAAATAGTAACTGGCCACCAACTGACTTACTATAAATAGTAAGTCTAAAAATAGAAAGTCCAGAAATAGAATCTGAACGTCGAGACCCTCAAAACAAACTGTCATCTCACGAGGGTCGCGCTGGTGAGCTAACCATATTCAAGTTCCCAGAACCTGCTAATTCAGGGACATCACACAGATAGCAACTGTCTTACAGAACTTATCTGATACTCTTCAGCGCATTTCATTGCCTAGAGATCAGGGCAAGGATAGAGATACAAGAAGTATCTCAGCTAGTTCTCAAAGGTCTAGAGTTTATTTGACAGGTACATAGGACAAGCCTCTACGTCCTACCTTCCTGAGACCTGAGATTGATGTTGTTAGTATTGAGGAGGTATCATTTACTGATGACATATTAGCTTTACATACAGAGTGGGATGCTTTACCTCATGAAGTAAAGCAACATTTAAATTTTGGCAGGTTCATGACTCAGAAAAGGGAATGTTCTAAGGGTAGAACAGACAGGAACAGTGACATGTGAACCATGAATTGAAACAAGCAACGAGCAAACTAACTTTGACACACTTTGATGGGAGCGGGAAGATGACAGCCAGAGCTTGGATTCACAAGCTTGACACTTATTGACTTTATGTCCTATGTCTGAAGAGGACGCCATCAGGCTTTTTGTTCTGCATTTACATGGTATAGCCCATGACTGGTGGTACCATGGGTTAGTCTCCTTGCATCCCAATCAAATTATATCCTATCAGGAGTTTGTAGATGGACTGGTAGAGAGATTTGACAGGAAGGACCCAGAGTCCTATTTTCGGGAGCTGGCACAGCTCAAACAGACAGGTAGTTTGGAGGCTTTTATCAGTAAGTTCCAAAGGGTATCAGTGATGGTCTATGATATTTCAGAGAGGAGGCATGTGATGTTTTGTTGAGGGGTTAGTTGAACCTCTTAGGGGTTGGGTTAAGTCTTTTGACCCTACATCTCTGCAGTTGGCTATGAAAAAAGCAAGAGACTTGGAGTTTTCAGCTCCACATAATAGATTTCCTCCTAAACCATCTAATCCTCCATATGATAACAAGGTTGCTCCAAAAAGAATTGAAGAACCAGATTTCAAGAAACCTGTAACAGGGCCTTTAGATCAAGAAACACTCAGTGATCTACGGAGGAAAAGATTGTGCTTCTATTGCAGGGGTCCTTATGATGACAAACATGAGTGTCCTTTGAAGCCTAAAGGTAGAAATAGGCTTATGGAGTGGTATTATGAGGATGAGCATAATTCTAATTTTGAGGGGTAGCAAACTGTTCATGAAGAAGAGAGCTATGAAGAAGCAATTAGCAGTGAAAGGCTGGATGAGGATTCCCACCTCAAGGTTGTATACCTCTCTAGCATGAAGAAAGAAGGTTCTTTCAGAATGCGGGGCCTTTTAGCAGGGCAGCGTGTCATTGCTTTGTTGGATACATGTGCTACCCATAATTTTATAGATTCTTGGTTTGTTTTTAGAAGAGGCCTACTGACTGAAGAATTTGAAGGCATTTGTGTTAAGGTGGTTGATGGTTACACTCTCAAGTGTGACAGGATGATTCTGAATCTTCCCATGAAATTAAATAATTATGAATTCAAAACTGATTTTTATGTTGTTGACATGGGAGGAACTGATGTTGTGTTGGGCATGAGTTGGTGACACTCCATTGAGGCTTTTTATCTTAGCCTTAAGGCTATGGAGATGAAGTTTGAAATAAATGGTAAAACACATATACTTAAGGCAATCAGGGAGGAAAATCTAAGGACTATTTCACTTAGACGTATGCAGGGTCTCATTAGCGATGATGCAGTTGAGTGGGCAGCAAAGTGCAGGATATTACCACCCTTGATGAGTTAGGGAAATCAGCTTATCACCCTAACATACAAGAACTCAGGACTAAACACTCTAAAGAGTTTAGTGATTTACCACATGGCAAGCCACCTTACCAGAGGCATTGAGCACATTATTGAGTTAGAGGAGGGCACTAAGCCCATTATGATTACTCCTTACCGGCACCCCAAGCGACTGAAGGATGAGATTGAGAAAACAATTCAGGAGCTGATTTCTATGGGGCATATTAGGCCGAGTAAGTCTCCCTTTGCTTCATCAGTTGTTTTGGTGAAAAAAAAGAATGGTACTCTCAGAATGTGCATTGACTACAGGATGCTTAACCGGATGACAATTAAGAATAGGTATCCAATTCTGCGCATCAATGAGTTGATAGATGAGTTGCATGGTGCATGCATCTTCTCTAAGATTGATTTGAGATCGGGTTGCCATCATATCCAAGTTCGGGAAGAGGACATAGAGAAGACAACCTTTAGATGTCACTGTGGACATTTTGAGTTTTTAGTCATGCCTTTTGGGTTGACTAATGCTCTAGCCACCTTTCAGTCTACCATGAACAGGGTCTTCCACAGTCAGCTGAGGAGATTTGTTATGGTTTTCTATGATGATATTTTGGTATATAGCAAGACATGGGATGATCATCTTGCTCATTTGGACACTGTGCTGGATATCTTGGATAGGTCTTCCTTGTATGCAAAGGAGTCCAAATGTGCTTTGGGAATGACCGAGTTGCTATATCTTGGTCACATTATCAGTGCAGAGGGAGTGCACATAGACCCTGATAAGGTTCGTGCTATTTTAGATTGGCCTACTCCAGGGAGTTTGACACAACTAAGAGGATTCATTGGTATGTGTGCTTTCTAACGCAAATTTGTTGCAGGGATCTCATGGCATGCAGCGCCTTTGACTGATTTGAACCGTAAGGGGGCTTTTGGGTGGACCTATCAGGCACCAGAGTGTTTTCAGAAGTTCAAGTTGATTGTGACATCATTCCCGGTTCTCGCAATGCCAGATTTCTCTAGACTGTTTGATTTGCATTGTGATGCTTTTGGTGAGGGCATTGGTGCAGTACTTTCCCAAGATCACCATCCCATTGCTTTTTAGAGCGGAAAGCTCAAGGATCCTGAGAAAGCTTTTAGTGTATATGACAAGGAAATGTTAGCCATAATGCATGCCTTGGCTAAGTTCAGGCAGTACCTGGTTGGTAGTAAGTTTTGTATAAAAAACTGATCATAATAGCCTGAAGTATTTCCTTAGACAACGTGATCTCAATGAGAGACAACAGAAATGGGTCAACAAACTAAAATCATATGATTTTGATATCTCTTATATCGAGGGTACTCAGAATGTTGTTGTCGATGCACTTTCACGGAGACCTCATTTATGTTCTATGACTAAGATATCTGAGGATTGGAGACACTTGATCGTTGTTGATTATGCCAGGGATCAGTGGGCGTCTGGTTTTATTGATGGGACCATACAGGATAGCAAGTATACTCTTGAAAATGAGTTGATCATTTACAAGGAGAGGTTAATTTTGATTCCAAGATCAAGTGTTAGACATGTGGTGTTGAGTGCTTTCCACGATTCTCCCCTAGCTAGACACCCTGGATTCTTCAAAACCTATAGGCGGGTGGGGGAGAGATTTACTTGGAAAGGCCTGAAGTATGATGTGCAGGAGTATGTTAGAGAGTGTTTTGTTTGCCAGCAAAACAAGCAGGAGCACACATATCTAGCTGGGTTACTGCAGCCACTTCCCATTCCTGAGCGGAAGTGGGAGTGCATTTCTATGGACTTCATTGTGGGCTTGCCTAAAGCCCAGGGTAGAGACTGCATTTGTGGTAGTTGATCGTCTGACGAAATATGCTCACTTTTTCCCGATCACTACTACTTTTTCAGCGACGCAGGTAGTAGATCTTTTCTTCTGGGACGTGTTCAGATTGCATGGTTTACCCCGGAATATAGTGAGTGACCGCGATAGTCGATTCATGAGTCACTTCTAGCAGAAGTTATTCAAGTTGTCTGGGACAGAGTTGACTCGTAGTACTAGTTACCACCCTCAGGCTGATGGTCGGACTGAGATTGTTAATAAATGGGTGAAGTGGATTTACTTATGTGAGTATTGCTACAATTCCACTCACCGTATGTCTATTCAGATGACTCCTTTCAGAGCTTTGTATGGATATGATCCTCCTAGTTTCTTGGATTTGCTTTTCAGCGATAGAAGAGTTCCCAGTGCAGGTGATTTGCTGCAGGCCAATCAGGACATTATGGGAACCTTGCGGGATAATATTCAAAGAGCTCAGAATCAGCAAAAGCACTATGTTGATCAGCGGAGAGTTGCTCGCTCTTTCCAGGTTGGGGATATGGTTTATTTGATGTTGCGGCCCTACAGGCAGTCATCTATTCAGAAGAGTGAGTTGAGAAGCTCAAACCTCGGTACTATGGTCCTTTCCGTGTTGTTAGACCGGTAGGCGAGGTTGCTTATGAGCTTGATTTGCCAGAGGACAACGGGGTGCATAATGTGTTTCATGTATCGCACCTCAAGAAGGCATTAGGCAGGCATGTTGTCCAATCTTCTATTTTGCCACCCTTGGATAACAAGGACAAGTTGGAGCTGATTCCGGAGGCTATATTGGATACCCAGGAGAGGCATTTGCATCGGCAAGTCATCAGGGAGTTCCTGGTGAAATGGTTTACCTGTGGAGGATGCCACTTGGGAGTCTGAGGATATTCTTCAGCATCCAGGATTGTGATTGCTTGAGAACAAGCAATCTTGGGGAGGGAGGACTGTGATGTCCCCGTTTTAGCAAGTGTCTGGGGACATGCTTTGTTAGCCCATCATTGCGACCCTCGTGGGCTAAAGGCTAGATTTGAGGGTCTCTGGTTGAAGACTTACTATTTATAGTAAGTATTTTCCTTGTTAGTTCTATTTGTAGCAGGGCATCTGAGCAGTGGTCTTGACTGAGCAGAGCGTCTAAATTGGCTCGGGTTGATTATTTTATTAATTAATTAAGCATGACTTAATTGATTATATTTTGAGCTTATTTAATGAGTCAAGTCATTAAATATTGATGATGTTATATTTTTATATGATCATATTCCAAAGTTGAAAAGTATGGAGTTTTAGTGAAAAGTGTCACCTTGAAGTTACTTCTTTGAGCCTTCTTGAAGAAGCTTTGGGCAATTTATAAGGTTTCGAATTCTTGAAGGAGATATCGAATTAACCTTATTCATTTTACAAACTTGTGAACTTTGGCTAGAGATTTCGAACCAAGGGTTTGAGTACGGAATTCTGCTTGCAAGGAATTGAAAATTCCTTGTTCGAATTGCACTTTGAATCAGCTATGGTGCTAGTGAATTATGTGTGTGCGGCTAGTTCGTTTGAACTATTGAAGATTACGGTATTGTTGCTTGTGGGTTCTCTTGACAATAAAATGCGATGGAGATTTCTTGCTAGTCGTCTTCATTCCTATAGTCGTGGCTTGCAATGATGAGATTGTATTTGTGATCAGTCCCCATTCCTCCTGTAAGAGATGTGGCCAGTATTAAACAATTCAAAGAGTATGTTATCAAGCTTCATTGTTAACGTTTTTCCTTATATGATGCTGCGTTTCATAATGAAGGTGATGCAATTTAAATTTGCAAGTTGATATTTAGTTTTTGAATGGCCTATGAGTCATTTTAGTTAATTCGGAATTAAGTGTGTTTTGTATTGCTTTTAAATTGTTTGTGGAAAATACAAAAAAATTATATATATACATTGAAATAATTCAAAAAAAGAAGCAATTCCAGAATTCAGAATTCTTTTCAGTCAATTTGAGGATAGAGCCAGTTAGGTTCTTTACAGATACTTCCTCAACTGTTTATTGAAAATATGGTTCATATAGGATTGAATTGTAGCCGGAACAATGGTCAATCCAAAAGGCATGACCAAAAACTCATAATGCCCATAATGACACCGAAATGTTGTCTTGGGGATATCTTGTTCACGAAGTTTGATCTGATGGTAACCCAATCTAAGAGCTATCTTTGAAAAATAAATAGCACCATGGAGTTCATCCTATCAACAAAATGGGCAAAAGATAAATTGAAGCTGGAATAATATCGCACAAGATAATATGTCCTATTTTCTCAATAAATCACATACATATTTATGTTATTCATTAATCCTATTTTATAGAAAATTTCCTAAACAACCTCCCTAATTATATTGAGTTGGTTTAACAATTCAATTTGTACCACTTCTTATATATCCTACTAAACAAACCTACCAAACGATTATTATATGCATCCTATGATGCAATATTTCCAACAACCCCCCCATATTGCATCAATCTCCAAATGGGGATAGTGAACTAACAATACTTGAAGACCACATAAGGTGAGTAGGGAAAAACACCTCTACCCATGGATCCAAGGATAGGGATTAATAAATCTATCCAAGGTCTTAAATTAGGTTTGGATAGGGACAAACACATCTATCCAACATCAGTCATGAGTAGGGAGACACACTTCTACTCACAGCAATTATGATTGGGGACAAACACATCCAATCATAATCACCAACTTTTGTGACTAGGGACAAACACTTCCAATCACTTACATCATCTTTTGAATGGATACAAACTCATCCATTCACTAACAACCAACAATAGTAATTGGGGACAAACACATCCAAATACTTACATAAAAAGCTTGAACACCAAGCCCTCATTTTCACGTATGTAGCCGCCATTATAGATCATTGCCACTTTGATCACAAATGATACAAGACAGTTTATGCTGCCACTAGGAAACCAATCTTGGCTTTAGTCATTATGGCACAAGTTGATTAGTCACTAAAAGCAATTCATGAACTCCTTGCTACTGACTAACGAGAGGCCGCTAAATGTCCTCTAGCCTCCGGTGCCTCCATCCTCCAATCGGTTTGCTACTTAGCAAATTTGGCTTTTGAAGCCAATTTTGTCAATTGTGAGGAAAGAGCATACTCTCCCCNCCCCCCCCCCCCCCGCCCCCCTCAGATGGATGTTGCATACAAGTGATAACTCATCCAACTAAATTGATTTTTTATTTTTATTTACTTATTTATTTTTAGTATAATCTGGTATATTGATATTACAATTAATGCTCCATAAAAATAAACACTACTCTAAACGATATAGATGAACTTTGACTTATAGATGTAGCTTACTTAGACTAAAACATATCTAACAACCTTACACACTAACTCTAACAAAACTTTAAAAAACACTACACCTAAAGAGCATTGTAGTGTACTCCACAACCATACCTTGGAGATTCAACAAAATTATCAATGCAAAAAGAAGCTGCAACAAGTCCCATAAAGAATTTCAAATCAATGTCCTCCACAATAAATCTTGGTGATGGATAATTGTACTAATGAATCTCCACAAGAAATTATAGACCAGTGCATTGAAGTAGTTGCATGCCAATTCTGAAGCATGTTTATGGTGCCACCTCCATTGCATGAAGACAAGCAATTAGTTACACCACTTTGAACAACTTGATCTATGGTGCTGAGCATTTCTTAGTCAAGGCCCATCATTCCATCTGCATGGTGATCATATATTACCAATCTCTACATTTTCTCAGCCAAACACTATATACTGGGGCTCAATTACACTTTCATTATACAGAGGAGAGCACATCGCGGCCTTCATAAAGAAACAATGCTAATGTGTCTGCGCAAAGAAAACAACATTAATCATCCTCACAGAGACCATTAATAGTGCGCCATACTAAATATATATAAGTGAGACTTTGACGTCACTTAAAAACAACATTAATCCTTCTCACGGAAGACATCACAGCCTCCATGACCATTAATAGCACACCATACTAAATATAAATAAGTGAGATTTTGATGGCACTAAATTGAGTCAACCACGAATTTACAGCAATATATCCTAATGTACCTTGCTCCTCCATTATTTTGGTGCCTACCTTAAAACCCAATCAGAGATATTAACCTGCATCTTTGTTCTGTTTACAGACGGCACTTTCCTTGCCAGCCAAATAGAACCAGCTGTGACATGGCACTTTTTGACATAGAGCCAAAGACAAATAGCATCGTGGATTCTCTATGCCCTCATGGGCATGCAATGCAAACATCAATATTGATCATATATAATATTTCTTAAAATTTATTGTTGTATTAATTTCTACCATCATCCCTGCAAAAACTTCAAACAAAAAACTTCCATATCATATCTGCAATGTTGCACCATTTTGCAGCTCCCCTGAAGGCAATATCTTCAAGCTGGTCTGGTTCCACAATGATGGAAAACAAAATTCCTATGCATAGGAACAATGCTGAAGAAAGACCCTCAAAAGCTTCACAATATTAAAGATCAAAACCCTTCTTAAGATTGTGCACAAATTACAAGCAGAAGGAAGCAAATTAGAGAAATTAATGCCATGTTCTCTCATCTTTTGTGCATAGAGGCATCAAAAAATAACAATGCACAGTAAACAACTAAACAACACAAATCAATACTTCCTACACTACAACTATGCTATCCGACATAAATTATGTCTTTGGCACCTCATTTTCCTTGGGATTCCCTTTTGAGGGAATTACACCCAGTCCCACTCTGATATCATGTCAAAAAATGGGCAGAGATAAACTGAAGCTGGAATAATATTGCACAAGATATTACGTGCTTCTTCTATTTTCTCAATAAATCACATACCTATTTAGAGGATTCACTAATCCTAATTTATAGGAAACCTCCTAAACAACCTCCCTAATTATATTGAGTTGTTTTAACAACCCAATTCGTATCACTTATTATATATCCTTTTTAACAAACCTACCAAATAATTATTATATGGCATATGCATCCTCTGATACAATATTTCCAACACACGCAATAACTCATCAATATGTGGTATTAGATATCTGTTCTTATTTGTTTTCATATTCAGAGCGCGGTAATCTATATACATTCTGAGTGTTCCATCTTTCTTTTTAACCAAAACTACTAAGGAAGCAAATGGACTCAAACTCGGCTAGATATAACCCATGTTTAGCAATTCTTTGATAGCCTTTTCTATTTCATATTTAAACTTCTTGGGGTACCTGTAGGGGGTAGTAATGACCGGCTTGGTACCCTCTTCTAACTCAATGGTGTGTTCAAATTCTCTATAAGGTGGTCTCCCCAAAGGAATATCACTAAAAACTACATTTTGTCTATCCAACATTATCTGTAAATCATCATGATAATATTTGGGTCTACTATCTACTGGTTTAGAAGAGACTAAATATTGTGCTGACCAAGCCACATCCCCATGCCTGAAAATTGCTTCCATTCTTTTAGCTGACATGATCCTGGGGCCACCATTTGACATACCCCTGAGAACTACTTTCTTTCCATCTACTTTGAAAGTGAATTCTGATCTTTTAAAACTCTGGGAGTACTTATCCAAAAAGTCCACCCACTATATGGCAAGAATAACATATGTATCAGCTTGTGCTACAACATAGAAATCATTTGTAGCAGTATAGTTACCAAGAGTAATACTCAATTGAGGAACTCTATGTGTGCAAGACAAGTTATGGCCACCTTCTACCTTACCATAAAATCCTTCATGTTCTTCTGTCTGCATAACCCCGCTTAGCAACCAAAGTGGCATCACGAAAGCTATGGGTTGAGCCACTATGAGCATTACAATAACTTGTTGTCCCTGCAAATCTCCTTGAACTCGAAAAATGTTATAACATGGAGTACCAAAAAGAGAAGCAATTGTACCACCTTTTGTATCAATATGTGTTAGATTCTCATCATGAGGTTGTTCCTCATCAGATTCTTCATGTTTGCTATTTTGAACAAGTTCTATATTTCTATCATCCTCACTGTCAGACACAACCTCAATATAATGAATTTTCCCTTTTCCCATAAATTTGTGGCCAGGCTCCCATGGTTCTCTGCAACTAAAACATAGTTTCCTCATCCTGAGTTCCCTGTGATCTTTATTTTACAATTTATTTTCTACGTGCCATTTTCAAAAATGGTTTCTTATCCTTATCTTGCTTCTGTGAAATTCTCTTGTACTGTGTTTTATTTTTGTAAGTTTCATATCATGTGCCCTTTTAATGGCATCCTATAAAGATGATGGATTTAGTGCCTTAACCCACCCTTTCAAAGAATCAGCTAGTCCATCAATAAAGAGTACAACCAAATGTCGTTCTGATATATTATAATATTTGTCACCATTACTGACAACCTCTTGAAATCAGCTATATAGTTATCAACTGAACCCCATTGTTTTAACTAAGCCAATTCTTTAGAGTGTAATTCAGGGTCCTTGTCAAACCTATCTATAAGTCGTTCTGTGAATTCTGCATAGTGTCAACCCTATCATAGCCCAATGTAATTAACCCATGATTCCACCACTCATGAGCTATTCTATCTAAGTGTATGGCAGCATATTTGATAGCTTCATCCTCTGCCATTGGGATCAACTGAAAATAAGTGTCCAACTTCTGTACCCATGCATTGGCAAACGTTTTCCGTGATCCATCATAATAAGGTATTGACAATTTTCCTACCTTTCATTGCAACTCATTGTTGTGTGCTTTTCTCCTGGAAGATCTATGTTTCATCCTGATGTCATAATATTCCTTGAATGTCATCTCTGCCTGAAAATCAGCCCCTGACATTCTCCAATCGTTATAAATTTGGTCTTGCAATTCATGCAAGGTGGGCTCATTTTCCATTTGTTGTTCCCTAGGCAGGAAATTTGGAGCAAATGGTCTATAGTATGGGCCAATCCTGTTATTTCATGCTGATTAACAATTCTGTTGTTTACTAAATTCCCCCTACCATTTTGTCCCCCATTATTTCCTCCGTTATTCTGGTTCTAGTTCATACTGAATGCCATAAATTGGGTCATCATTGCGCTCATCCGGTTGAAGTTTTGTTTTAGTTCATGTTGGCCTCTAGCTAAAGCATTTATCATGCCCCTAGTGCTTGTATCTTGATGATCTCCAATAGTGGCAGTTTTTCCACCTTCAACACCCCTTTCTACTTGAGACCCGCTCATTTTGTCTTCTGGCACTTGATAAAATACTCCCAATCACAAACGTTTTAGAATCCATGTTCTTCATAGAACTGGGAATAAATACGACACACAACACTTAGGAAGAGAAGACCCGATAACTGGTTTTCTATGTTGCACAGGCTCAACCATGTATAAACTTCGGGAAAATCATGCAACCGGAAAGAACAAATAACAAACCACTGAATATATTCAAATATTATTTTCACCTTGACATTCTCTGACTAAGAACTCCTGTATATCTTCCTTTAAGCTCTGGCAGAAGATTCTGAGCAAATCCTCCAAGTTCCATGTAGGCCAGATCTTCCACTGGCGAAAATGGATGCTCGGTTCTAATCCTGAGAATAATTTGTGAATTTCACAAATCAAAAGGTTTAATTATTCCAGACACGCCTATTGTGATTCCCGAGATAACTCTTATAGTCTGAGTTTTCCCATACAACAGTTCTTTGAGTTATACTTTAAAATGACTTTATTATTCTTTTAAAACATAATATTAAATGATTAAAATAAACCCACTTAAAGCAGACATTTTGAGGGGGAGATTACAATTTTAGTTTATCGAAATAAAATTATATAGAGGTGCATGTGGACATGGAATAACAATATTATCAGTTAAGGCAATGTGAAAGCTGAAATAGTAAGTTTCCACTTAATATCTTTCACATTGAAGTTTCACTTCGGTCACCCAATTTGCACATGTTAGTGCTGTAGGTTTATGTAAATTCTCCCTCACCATTTGGGTTTTATAATATCTGGTCTCATGGAAAAGTAGATTAAAAAAAATAACCTAAAAAGTGGAAAAACGACTTAAGGAAATTCACCCCCAATCTCTAAATTTGTTTTCCAAGGTAAATTAACTTAAATCCTCCTTTTATCCCTTCATTGTAAAGATGGAAAAAAACAGTTATCTGACTCATTTCTGCTACAATGCCCTGGCTGCTGAATTTATCTCACTTTTCCATTTGCAAAAAGTCACTGCATTCTCTCAAACTCTAATAGACATTAGTTTGGGAACTGTTTTCTGCCATTGGGGGGCATCCCTTATAGAAAAACAAAAACAACCCCTGATATGTGTGCTTTGTTTCAGTTTACGTCAATCAACTACTCAAAGATTAATATGCAAGTACCACAAATACTTGTCAAATATTGCCATGTCAGAAGTATGTAACCCGCCTAGGAAGTTGTAGATGAACTCATAAATGCAAACCTGTCTACATTAAATGTTTAGTTCTCATATCGTCTTTACTTTGAAGTCATTTATGATCACACAATATTGTTTTTTCTCTCTGATCCCAAAGGGAAGATTTCAATCTCTGCAATAGAAATTATTTTCACATCCACTCTAAGAGGGCCCCACAATAATCTTGCAGATAAAATTTGATATTGATGCACACCAAAAGATTTTTGTAATTTGGCCAATATATATTATCTTTTTCCTCCTGTGTAAGAGGGGTGTTTTCAGTCTCTTTAAACGAGCTCAAACAGGACATATTGTGTACCCAGCAATTCTCATTATGTTGATGGGCAAAATTTATTACAGATTAGTCAGATATGACAAGAAGGTTGAAGCCAGAAATTCCCAACAGAATGCAGCAAGGAACATTAGATAGTTTAGTACAACCATTCACCTTTCCACCTTCAGACCCAATCAGTTTTTATCAACATATTCTTTAGATTTGCATTAATGAATAGATGAACTAATTTATTTATGCTTGCTTGCTCTTTTAGTCTTTTTCTCTACCATGTGCAAGCAGACAAGGAAATCCATAATAGATTCTAACAAATATAAAAAAAACAACTAAAGATGAGATGCTTTCCGAAAAAACGATTTTGTCACAGAAACATTCCTAACAAATAATAACAATGTAAGTATGCATTCAGCAAATTATTTTTTAATCGTTGTATTAGCAAGTTAATCAAGTAGACGAATCAAAAGAAAAGTTTAATCTTTACAAAGATTACATATCTGATATAGATGCCCTACTAGTTTCATGATTCTCGTGCAAGGGGCACTTGGTTGGCATCAAAATCTAGGATAGAAGGGTCAATCACATTTAGGATGCTTTCAGAGAAAATTAATATAGTTCTGATAGCAACACAGTGCAGAGAAACTCTCCATAGACTATTGACTCGAAAGAATAGACCTAAAGATTCCCTACAGAGAAGACTTGAAACTAGCACTGTTGCATTTATGACTATCATGTTTTTCTATCAAGTATAAAGTAATACCTGTTCAAATAGCTTTTGGTTCCTTGTGAAACTAAATTCAATTTGCATATCATTCAATCCGCTGCTGAAGGCTTTGCTATCAGGAAGATTCCACCTCCAGAGATCTGCATCTTCTACATATTTAAAAAGTTGACCAACTCTTTCCATATCTGTCTCAGGTACCAATGAGTTTCTTTGACAATTTTCGTGTGTGGAGACAGTTCCACAGCACATATTTTCTGATAGTAATAATTTGGTATAGAAATCATATGCAATAGTTGCTCCACTGTGGTTCATATCTATGACTTTAACAATATTTTCATCATCATACTTGTTTGCTTGAAGTCTCTCCATCGCTGTCTTATGATGATCAAGAATAATCAACCTACAATAAGGGCCAGTGAATGTGTGAGCCATTTGTCTAACTTTGTTAAATCTCTGCAACATTAAAACTTTTACCAAAAAATTCAACCATATTAGTGAATATAGGTAGGTTTATCTCATGCATGCAAATCAAAATCTTAAATGGCAAAACCAATTTCTAATAATAATTTTCAATGGAATCAAATTTGACATAGAAACAAAACCTTAACCAAGTTAGTTAAATGATAAGGAAAGGGATATAAAAACACATAAATATTAGAAAGGAAGAGTAGATTATAAAAGTGTATCAGTCTAGGTTAAAGTTGCATGGACAAGGGTACGGATATAGATACAAATTTTTGAAGACCCCTAATAGAAATACAGATGGATACAGCATTCATAAAAAGTAAATAAACATATATTTAACACAATTTTCTAAGTTATTATAGGAGATTTTCACTACTTTAAAAGCAATACAA
This sequence comes from Thuja plicata, assembly GCA_018584345.1. Taxonomy (NCBI): domain Eukaryota; kingdom Viridiplantae; phylum Streptophyta; class Pinopsida; order Cupressales; family Cupressaceae; genus Thuja; species Thuja plicata. The sequence goes on along the minus strand of MU223187.1, from coordinate 5,212,054 downwards.
ACCAGTGTTCCATAACTCGCAGCGAGTCGTGTGTGCTCAGGCGGGTCGCGGGCCATGTAGTCCCTGGCAAGTTTATATAACTCGTCGGATCATGGGTCATGACCCACGTGACTCGCCGAGCCAGCAGGTCATGCCATGACCCGCTAGATCCGTGGCCTATGACCCGCACACAGCAGCAGTCATCTGCCAAGTTTTAAAAAAAAACACTTACTTTTTTCTCTTTTTTTTTGCATATCTTTTGGACACTGACTCCTCTCTAGTCAATCTAGCAAAGATCGCTCCAAAGTTCGAGTGGCTCACTGAGTCTACTGATCATGTCTTCACTAAGGAGGACAATGAGTGGGTTGACCAGGCAGACAGAGAGGCTGAGGTTGTGGCTATGGTAGAGGAGGAGGATAGAGCACGATCAGCTACCCGTGAAACTGATGTTGATTAGAGTGGCACCTCACAGGCAGAGACTGTGGCTTATCAGTCATCCAGGACCTACCTCAGACTACTCTGAGGCTGAGCCTGAGCTAGAGCCTGAGCCATAGACTTGTTTTTGGTTACACATATTTTTGGTAACATTTGATGTCATGGATTTTATATACATTTGACAATATTTATAATTCTGCATATTTATGTTTTCTACTTCCTTCAGCTACAATTTACGTTCGTACTTATGTGATGGATGTATGTTTATGTATGTGATCAAATTAGCTTCTATTTGATGATGTTATAGTGTCTTTAATCTTTATTCAATAATGGGTGCATGAAACAAGTTTTAAATCGTAAAAAATCTCTATTTTTTCATTTTGCCTAGTCATAGTCAAGTCGTTGCCGAGTCATCGGCGAGTCACAGGTCGAGTCGACCTTGCCGAGTCATAGGCGACTCCGAGTCATGGAGCTATGATACAGACAGATAATAGCTACATGAATAATTATAAGTTAATTTAACAATTAAAAATATGCTAAAAAACTACAAACCAAGACCATTAATTGAATTAACAATGATGTCATTTGAATACAAATTATAAATAAAACAAAGTAAAATTTAAATAGAAATTAAAACAAAATATCTAAATATTTTAAAAATTTAAAATATAAATATAAAGAACTGAAATAACAATATTAATCTAAACTTTAAAAATCAAAAATTTACTTTCACATTTAATTTTTAAAATCTTAATTAAAAATTCAAATTCATAATAAAAAAAGTAAATATAAATTAAAATAATATTACTTTTTTGTTGTTACCTGTGTTGATATTTCAGATCTATGCAAGGAAAATACAATCTATAGATAGCTTTTAAAACTGAAACAATATATAGACAAAATTGACAAAGAAAGGTGGAAAGATGGTACCAATTTTGTACACCAATTTATCTTGATAAGTCTGCCCTTGTTTTAGATCCGCAAATTCAATATTGATGTGATGTAGAAAATGCTACCACATAGTTCCAAAAACGCAGCCCTCTGAAGTGTTAAATTCGAACCCCAGGGCATGTGAATTCTGTCCAAGAATTTGCCCTCAAGTAATGTGTAAAATAGTAGATGGGGATCAAGCCCTAGATAGGGTAATTCGCACCCTTGATATGTATAATATTCTGATCCAAATCGCACGCCAAATTTTGTATCAATTCAGACTCTTAAGTATATATATAAATTCGCTGATGAATGCCTGAAATAATTCACTCCAATTCGCTGCTAAATTTCACCCCAATTTGCTGATAAATTTCGCTCTATAATGCAAGGATAATTTGCCTTCTTTGGATTCTTGAGAGGAAGAACAAACGTTATGTGTTTGGTGTGTTCTTCTCCAAGAATCGAACTTGAATATATATGTGCCTTGGTAATTAACTATCCCTCCAAGAGA
>MU223187.1:5183548-5209663 GCA_018584345.1 Thuja plicata | reverse complement strand
CAGGAATATCAAATCCATGATATTCAATGTAACATCAAGTCCATGATGTTAATTATTCACGAGTCACCTTGACTCAATAGATATCAAATCCATGATATCAAGAGCATTGGCCTAACGAATATCAAGTTCATGATATTCACCAAATGCTTAGAGTAATGGTCTCTTGACATCAAGTCCATGATGTCACCAATACTCAAATGTGGATCCCTGATCCATGAGTCTCCAAGACTCAAAGGATATCAAATCCATGATATCCAACGAATATCAAGTCCATGATATTCAACAAACATATAAATGTGAATTGCCACAATCCACATATAAATCTAAGCATAAAAGAATGAATTCATATAACCTTTGCCACAAAGAGATATGAATTCATAAAACATAAAAGAAATGTTAGTACAACAAACTCATATTTTTACCATGCCAAGTTTATTCCTGAAATGTTCAATTTTGTTCCTTGCTAGGGGTTTGGTGAGAATATCTGCAGTTTGTTCATCAGTACATACATATTCTAATTGAATGGCCTTTCTTTCCACCATATCCCTGACATAGTGATAAGGAATTTCAATATGTTTGGACCTATTATGGAACACAGGGTTAATGCAACTCTAATTATCACAATAACTAACAATAGGTTCCATGGTTTGTCCAAACAGTCTCACAATGAGTTTCCTTAACCAAATGGCTTCTCGAGCCTCGAGAGAAGCTGCAATATACTCTGCTTCTGTTGAACTCTGAGCAACAAAATCCTGTTTCTTGGTGAACCAAGAAATCATAGATGATCCCAAGCTAAAACATCCAGATGTACTCTTTCAGTCTGTAATGCATCCTCCCCAATCGAAGACTGAAAAACCATGAAGTTCTAGTTTTACATTTTTTTATAGTAGACCATACTCAATCGTCCCATGAAGATATCTCAGAATATGCTCAGCTGCACGCATATGCAATTGTTTAGGTTCTACCATAAACTGACTTAGAGCATTTACAGCATAACAGATATCAAGTCTAGTGTTTAGATACATAAGAGATCCAATGATTTGTCTGTATATACTAGCATCTGCAATCTCAGAACTAGCCATAGCTTCTCTCAACTTGAGAAGATTGGTTTCCATAGGTGTGGACATTGGTTTACAATCCATCATACCGAATCACTTACAAATATCAACAGTATATTTCCCTTGATTCACAATAATTCCATGAGATTGTTGCCATACTTCTAAACCAAGAAAATAATGAAGAAGGCCTAAATCCTTCACTTCAAATTCCTTTGCAAGATCTTGCTTGCAGCCTGCTATAAGGTACTCTTCTCCTGTGATTAGGAGATCATCTACGTATAGCACCAATATCAGTAAATCTCCATTTGATATCTTGAAATAGAGATTAGGATCTGCATCGTTCTTTGAAAATCCCATATTTTGAAGATAATGATCAATCCTTTCATACCAAGCTTGAGGAGCTTGTTTGAGCCCATACAAAGCTTTCTTAAGCTTACACACATATGATTGTTGATCTTTTGTGACAAATCCTTCAAGTTGCTCTATATACACTTCCTCTTCAATTTCTCCATTTAGAAGCAGTTTAAACATCCATTTGATGGATCTTCCAACCTTTGGAAGTTGCAATGGCAATAATTGCCCTAACAGAGGAATATCGAGCAACAGGAGCAAAAGTCTCCTCATAGTCTATACCTTCCCTTTGAGTGAACCCCCTGGCTACGAATCTGGCTTTATGTTTCTCAATACTACTATCCGCAGCATGTTTGATTTTGAATATCCATTTTGATGATACCACAGATTTGCCCTTAGGTCTAGGAACAATATCCCACACATCATTTTTCATTATAGATTTGTATTCTTCTGTCATTGCATCTTTCCATGCCCGTATTTTAAGTGCTTCGCAAACAAAGGAAGGCTCGGAATCTATAATCTCACTCATGAATACAGCATAGTTAGTATACCTTTTAGGTATTTTACTTTCTCTGAAAGTTCCAACAAGAGCTGCATAGTTGTTTGCATCTTCCAACATTTTAGTGGCCCGCAATGGTCTTTTCTTGTAGATGGAAGTGTTAGGTTCACTTATAGGTATTGGATCATATTCAATAACATCATGATACTCCCTCTGATTCTCAGGAGGGTTGGAATGAAATAGGTCATCACATGCTATATCCTTAGAGGTCGAGAATGCAAGGTCTTCTTTGAATATAACATCTCTTCTCAACTCAATATGCCTTTGCCCCAGAGCATAGATCCTATAGGCCTTGGCAGATTCACTATATTCCACAAATATTCCCTTCTTTCCTGAGAATTCCAATTTGGTTCTCTTTTCTTTTGGGATGTGAAAATATACAGGACAACCAAATATCCTAAGATCACTCACATCAGGTTTGTTTCCACTAAATGCCTCTTCGGGAGTCTTATTGTTCAAAGCTGAATGAGGACATCTATTTTGAATGTAAACTGCAATGTTGGATGCCTCAGCCCATAGTGAAGTATGAAAATTTTGATCATGTAGCATAGCCCTTGCTGCTTCAACTATGGTCCTATTTTTCCTTTCAGCTATTCCATTTTGTTGAGGGTTGTAAGGAACAGCAAACTCCCTCTTAATTCCTGATTCTACACAGAAGGTGCTAAAGGTTTTAGAAATGTATTCTCCACCATTATCTGTTCTAAGACTTTTTATCCTCTTGTTTGTAAGATTCTCTATTAGAGCTTTGAACTCTTTTAATTTGTTGAGAACATCGACGAACTCTTTGTTCTTTAGGAAATATATCCAAGTCTTTCTAGTAAAGTCATCTACAAAGATGATGTAATAAAAATATCCACCAATGGATGGTACAGACATGGGTCTACAAAGGTCAAATTGTACTATCTCCAATAGTTCCTTAGTCTTTGCTTTCACTACTAGGAAAGGAGGATTTGATATTTTTTCCTAATACACATCCTTTGCATACACCTTCATGTCTAGGAGATAAGAGAGGGAACCCTACTACAAATTTATCCATAGAGACAATGTTTGGAAATTTAGATGCCCTAACCTCCTATGCCATAAATCACATGAGTCGATTGATTCAACCATGAGAGCTTGAGATGAAATAGTATCAAGTCTATAAAGACATTCATGTCTTAGTCCTATGGTATAGGCTTGTTTCAAGGTTGAATTTTTCGTCCAAGCCAAAACTTTCCCATCCATGAATGCAATTTTATAACCCTTATCCTCAAGTGCTGATATTGAAACTAGATTTCTCTTTATGCGCGGAACATATAGGACTTGAGAGAGTTGTAAGGATATGTCGGACTTCATTTGAATGTTGCAATTCCCAAAGCCCATAATTAGATAAGAAGTATCATCTCCTATGGTAACTTCTTCCTTAATGTTTTCTGAAAATGAATCAAAGTTTTCCCAGAACCTAGTGATATGCCTTGAAGTCCCGCTATCAATAACCCAAGAGTATTTATTAGAAGTTTGGGTAGACAAGGCTGAATATAGGGCTGGATTTTCCATGTTTCAAGTCTTAAAAGTTTGAGACTGTTTTCCTAAAATTTGAATAAGATATTTCCTCTAACTAGGCTTTGATACCATGTTGATATTTTCAGTTCTATACAAGGAAAATACAATCTATAGATAGCTTTTAAAACTGAAACAATATATAGATAAAATTGACAAAGAAAGGTGGAAAGATGGTACCAATTTTGTACACCAATTTATCTTGATAAGTTTGCCCTTGTTTTAGATCTGCAACTCCAATATTGATGTGATGTAGAAAATGCTACCACATAGGTCCAAAATCGCAGCCCTCTAAAGTGTTAAATTCGAACCTCAAGGGATGCGAATTCTGTCCAAGAATTTGCCCTCAAGCAATGTGTAAAATAGTAGATGGGGATCAAGCCCTAGATAGGGTAATTCGCACCCTTGATATGTATAATATTCTGATCCAAATCGCACGCCAGATTTTGTATCAATTTGGACTCCAAGTATACATATAAATTCGTTGATGAATGCCTGAAATAATTCGCTCCAATTCACTGCTAAATTTCACCCCAATTTGCTGATAAATTTCGCTCTATAATGCAAGGATAATTTGCCTTCTTTAGATTCTTGAGAGGAAGAACAAACATTATGTTTTTGGTGTGTTCTTCTCCAGGAATCGAACTTGAATATATATGTGCCTTGGTAATTAATTATCCCTCCAAGAGATGGTCGACTTGGGCCCTTTTAGTTAATTATTTTATTTGTTTATTTTATAATAATAACGCCTTAGTTATTATTATAAAATCGCACATACATATATCGCAAGGGTGATGATAAATAGCAAATTATTATTATCTTCAAATGCCTGAGTTGATCTTAGCCGTAAAGGCTATAATGTTAACAACTCGGGGACGTGTTTCCGGCCCTAAGCCCCAGGTTTCGGAAACGGGGACGGTTTCAAGGACGAGGGGGTGGTCAGGAATGTTTCCAAGCCGTCCCCACCCAGGCAGGAAAATCGGAAACGTGTCCAGAAAACATCGGAAACGGTCAACACGTTTCCAGTGCCTGTTGACCGTCCCGGGGACTGCTTAGCCATCCCTCGTCCAACCCGGGGACTGCTTGAGGTTTTTGGCGGCAAAAATGAAGTCAAACGAAAATAAATTTAATAAACAACATATTTTAAGCCCGTTCGCGGGCCCCACACGCATTAAAGCCTAATAAAATAATGAAATAAGTTAATAACATATGATATGTTATTTGTAACATATCATATGCTATTTTTCCTTTGTTTTTTGGTTAAACTTATTCCTTGCTGCCGCGGACGGGTTAAATAGATTTATTAAAGAGGCTCGATCCAAATTGGTGTGAGTTTAGACGCACACAAAGGCAGGGTATGGCAGATTTTTCAAGGCATTTCACAGAGGGTTTGAACCTTGAGGTAAGTTTTTTTTAATTTTTTAAGTTAAGTTTTTTGTTTTTTTTTCAGGTTTTTCTTTTATAACAAAGAAATATTCGTATATAGGCTTATAGTTGTCATTTTAAAAAAGTTTCTTGTATATTACAGATTGCTATATAATTTTTTTTTGTTTTGAAATTGTTTTATGAAAAAATTAAAATTCAAAAGGTCTGATTTTTTTTTTTCTTAAATTTCAGATTCTTGAGCTTGCATTTACTGTGACAGCATACTCATTAAACATGAGCAGCAACAGTAGTGATGAAGAATAGCAAAGGGAAGAAGTTGGAATTGGGGGTGGTAGTCAAAGTGTTGGGAATTAATCAAACAAATTTGAAATCCCTTCAATTGTCCTGAAAGACTTTGCACGAGGCACTTTTAATCCTAAAAAACCTCTAATTTGCCTTGTTCATCCAATAGATGTCAAAAAGAAAAATTCGGGTGGAAGTAGGATATAAATGTCACATATGCGAAGGTGAAATTAGAGGGAGCTACACACGGGTGTGGTCTCATTTCTTGGGTGTTACGGGCAAAGGAATTAAATATTGTAAAAACCTAGAGGAGAATGCAAAATTAGAGTTTTACACATGGAGGCAGAATACAAGTCTAAAGGTCTGCCCTTCGTTATGCCTCCACCCTCACAGCCATCTACTCATAGTCTTCACTCTATGTCATCTAGTGGTAGTGCCTTCCCAGTGTGGGAACCCAAAAAAGTGAAAAAGGAAAGAGGAAGGCTAGTGATAATGATAATGGGCACCCAAGGTCGGTTACAGATTTGTTCAATGCACAAGCACGGGAAATGTTAGATTGTTCCATTGCTGATTTCTTTTTTGCCCATGCCATCCCATTTCATTTGGCTTGTTCTCCATTCTTCAAGAAAATGTTAAAAGACGCAGGTTTAGTAGGTCCCTCTTTGGTACCCCCTGGAGATCATAAACTATGCACTACCCTCCTTGATAAAGCATATTCCAAGGTGAGTTTGGTGATGGAGGATATGAGGCGTACTTGGATAAAGACTGGCTGTTCCATTGTGATGGATGGGTGCCCCGATATTAGACATCAGCCACTCATCAATATCATTGTCATATCCGCAACGGGCTCTTATTTTCTTAGAGCTATTGATTGTTCAGGAAAACGCAAGGATGCAGATTTTCAGTTTGGCATTCTACAAGAGGCCGTAGAGGAGATTGGGCCCTCAAATGTGGTTCAGGTGATTATTGATTCAGCACATGTGCGCAAATTGGCTGGTATGATGGTGGAGGGTGCTTACAAGCACATCTTTTGGACTCCATGTTGTGTTCATGCATTGAACAATGCATTGAAGGACATGGGGAAATTGTTTTGGGTGAAAGAAGTGGTGACACAAGGTAGAGCGATTCAAATGTTTATTTGCAACCACCACACCTCACTTGCTCTCTTTGGGAAATTTTCCAAGAAGGAATTTCTCAAACCTATAGAGACAAGATAGGCCAGCTACTACATTTTGCTAGATAGGATGGTTGAGGTGCATGAGGCTCTACAACAAATGGTACTAAATTCTAAGTGGAATAGATGGCCTACAGCAAACACTACTGAAGGAAAAGATATCAAACAAAGGATCCTTGATGACAATTGGTGGTCCACTGTAAGGTAAGTCGTTGATTCTCATTTTCATTTGAGAATCATAAATTTCTTTCAATTTTCAGATTTCTAAATATTCGATTTTAATTTTTAATTTAAAAAATTCTGATTTTCGGTAATTTAATTTTTTTTAAATCAGATTTTGAGATTTTGTTATTATTCTCATTGCAGATATGTTTGCTCTATCATCTCTCCTGTTGTAGATGTCATAAGATATGCTGATACAGACTCTCCTAACCTTGGAGAGATATATGAGACTACGGATAGCATGCTTCAGAAGATGAAGCAAATAATTTTGGCTCATGATAATGATGTACTCTTAGATGAGTACATTAAGCCAATTTTCTTGTGGAGGTAGAATGCTGAATACTCCACTTCACATGGCAGCTTATGCACTAAATCCAAAATGGTATGAGACTAGGCCTGGAAGGTGTGCTCCTAGTGAGGATGGTGAGGTGAGACGTGGGATTATGAAGGCCCTTCAAAAGATGTATTCAGATAAGGAATCAAGCACACTTCGTGAGAAATGGGTTGCCTTCACAAACCTTGAGGGTCCAAACTTTAGCACACCAAAGGCGAAGATGGATAGAGCAAAAATGGCACAGAAAAGCCCCGTTGGGTGGTGGCAATGGCATGGAGCAGACGCACCACAGTTGAAGATGCTTGCAATTCGTCTCCTCTCACAGGTTGCTAGTTCCTCTGTTGCAGAGAGGAATTGGTCTACATATAACTTTATCCACTCCATAAAGAGGAATAGGCTTACCTCTAAACGAGCGGAGAAGTTAGTAGTTGTGCATAGTGCTCTACGACTTGTGGATCGTAAGACTCCAGAGTATCGACAAACCCCAGCTTTACAGTGGGATATTGATCCAGAAGAGGCCACTCAGGTTGATGAGGACGACACGCCTCCAGGATTGCTTGGTGTTCCGTTGGATAATGCAACCTATGGGGCTCAGGATGACAGTGACAGTGACTTTGATTATAGATATAGATCAAGATTAGGGGCAGTTGTCATACTACCTTTGTTTTCATTTTGACTTTGATGTTATCATGTTTTAGACTAGAGCATTTTGACATTATATGATAGACTATAGTTGATAGAGATACATTGATGCAAAGATAATTGAATCTTGATATATCATATATGTCTATGATATGATACATTAAGTCTCGACTCTTTAACTTTTTGTTTTGTTGAAACTTGCAGCCTTATCGTATTTTAATATATGATATAAATTTATGATACTTTTCATTCTCTCATTTGATGTCATCCTATGTTCCTATTCTATAATGATTTGATTTGATCATGATGTTATGTTCTATGTTTATTTGATGAATGACATTGATAATTAGTAATTACTATTAGCAAACTATTAATTATTTTGCTATGATGAATGTAACAATGTTATGAATTCAAATTCATGAATATATTTCAGAATTCAGATTTCTGATTTTCTCTCTCTCTATATATATATATATAGCCGTCCCTTGCTCCGGCAAAAAAAAAGTCCCAGAAACCCATGTCCCCGTCCCCCCATCCCGAAAACTCGGGGTAACATAGTTTTTTTGTTACTTTAAGAAAGATGGCGGAGAAACGCAAAGATTTAGGGTTTCATGGAGGAGGGCAAAGGAGAAGCTTTCAGTGGTGGGAAGGAGATTGACAGGTTTGGAGATGGCTCCTAGCGTGGCGCCCTCCTAGTAGGACATGGGAGGCTCCGCAAAGGAGACCTGGTCGTCCTGGCCGAGAAGAGTCTTTGCCAAAAAAAGATCAGAGAGGTTATGATAGAAGTCATTGGGGATACTCGAGAATCATTCAAGGTCATAAGGATGGGTTTAGGAAAGTGGAAAACAAGGAATTGAGGCCGAAAAACCTATTTCTTCCATCACAGATGACAAAGGAAAAACTAGCAATGGTGGATAATAGTCATCTTAGTTCGCATTGAATCAGGTGGCTGGAAGGACTCAATCAACCTCTATAAGGAATGAGCTTTCTTCATGAAATTGGGGGGAGGTTGGCCAACTTATCCTTAAATACGAAAATGGTGCGACGAAAACTACGGTAAGCATTTTCTCTGAAAACCCTTCCAAATGGATCTTTGTTGGGATCCTATGAGGATTTCAAAATCACTCATGTGCGAAGAGAAGGGAATGAAGTCGCTGACATTATATCAAAAGTAGGAGTCTCACTGAAGGAACAAGCCAAAGTAGAGTTGATTGAAGACTTTCGCTGTATAGACGAGAAGAATTTTGAGTCTTGGGATGAGGTAGTAGCAAATTCAAGCCGGAGAGGATGAATTTGGGGGCAGGTGTTTTTTGGCCTAGTTGAGTTTCACAGAAGCTTAATTTGGGGATAACTCAAGTAAAGTCTAATTTCAAATTCAAATCAAGATGACTTCCCTCCATATTGGTGTCGTTATGATGAAAGCTATCATGACTTGGTCACCCAACACTTTGTATGTAAAGGGTGGTAAGTACACAGGGCATCATGAGAAGTCACAATTCCATTTAATGCAGTACTAGTCGAGGACGACATGGGTTAAAATAGGCATGCTTTGGTAATTGTTGTGGAAGACGCTAGAGGAATAATTGATAGCCTGTGGGTTGTAAAGAGCATAACACTTGATTTTTGCTCTCATTTGGTTACATCTTTGTTGTCCATGTGGTTTGGGGTGCAGATTTTTTAAAGAATAAAGGCATGGAGGCTAATTTTTCTCTGCATACGCATAATCAACTGCAGCCTTTTAGGGGGGAAGTTAGCTTGAAGCAAATGAGAGGCATATTTCTTACTGACGACCCCCGGTTTTGGCAGTATGTAGATGTGATTTTCGAGGAAGAGTTCATGAAGACAAAGCATTGTTTCAAGACCAATATTGACATATTGTCTGCATTTCTAGCATGGGCCCTTCAACTAGGGATGAAGGAGGTGTTGTGGGCAATGAGAACTTGTGTGACGCCTCAATGGACAAGGGGGATGATTCAATCTTAGCAATGGTAGAGCCAAGCGTGGGTTTGAGGACAGAGGACGATTATGGAGAGTAGTGAAAGGAAATACTCATAGCTAAAAGCCCTTTCTGGTGTGGAGCACAACTCAAAAAGAAACCTGAATTAAGGAAGCCAAGGGTGGTTGGGAGATGTTAAAGGAATTATCGCAGATGTTAGAAGAAAAGCGTCACATTGAGAAGAGCACAAGGATTGCCAAGAAGGCTTGGTTGGACACAAAAGGTGGCCTCTTTATTCCTGAAAACTCTAAGGGTTTTTCCTACAAGGCCAAGGTCAGCAAGTAGGCGGCTTTGACAGCTATTTTCTCTTCTGTGGTGAATAGTTTGAGTGTTGCACACTTCTATAGGTTTTTTTCTATGTTTTAGCTTAATTTTGTTAATGAATGGGCTTGGCAAATAGTTAATTAGAGTCATTTACTATAGCAGGAGGTAGTTTCGGCCCAAATTGTATAGGTATGGGCATGGTTAATCATGTTTGCATATATGTTTAGCAGTAATAGATGGTAGCATTGGTAGTTAATGGTAGATGTCATAGCAAACTAGTCTAGACAGTATTTCATCTTGAACAGTTATTGTAAAACTTTTTATTATTATTAATATAAAATCTTAATCACTGACCAAAAAAATATTAAATTTTTGTTAGTGTATGTTTTTACTTGTTTATTTATTTTCCTATTCCTAGGTTTTTCCTACAATTATAATTAAGCTTGCTGAGGATTAATAAAGTGAGTATTAATGTGTGTGTGTGTGTGTGCAAAGTGTTGGCATCTTCCATGGGAGTTAAACTTGCCTTTTTTAGGCTATTGTGGTGGTATCTTCCTATTGGTCGTATTTGCCACCTCTCCCCTCTCATTTTTTATATATACTCACTCCTGAGTCCTTAGAAGCATATTTAATCGCTTCATCTCCATGTATTGGATTTAATTGGAAATGTGTCTGATTTTTGTAGGCTTGGCTAAGGTTTTCCTGATCTATCATAGTAGGGTATTAACAGTTTCCCAATTTTCCTCTGTAAATCATCATTATATATGTTGTGAATGTGAGTGTTGTTGTCATTAATGGTTGTCATTGATGTCAACATATCTACCTAGTTGATAAGGTTCAGCTTGTTGTATACTAGTATTTCTGATTGATGAGAATTTTTGTTCCGGTTGAATGCGCATCGGAGGGCGAGATATGATGATCTATCCTTACCGTGTTTGTCTTGGTCCCATTCATGTAGTTACATGCTGAGATTTAACCTTTTGGGCCCAGACCGATCTGGATATTGGTTAATGTGTTTCGGAGTGACCGTTTGCATCATAACGTGTATTTTCCTATTCGCTGGCTCCGAATGTCATAGAGAATGTGTAGTGTGTTGATTTGAGCAATGAGGTTCTGTGTGGTCTACATTTCATTCTTCACCGCCACGGGAATGATCTAGTGTGACTTATTTCAAATTGTGTTAGGTCGACATGGATGTTTCATGATGGCATGAATCAATATATGAAGAAGATGATCTTGCGAAGAAGGAATATAACTCAGAAGATCTTACTCTTTGTGCAAGTGTGTGTTACCGAAGGCAGCAGACTAGTGCTTGTCACTTTCGTGGTGGATTTATTGTTATCAGTACTCCTTTTGGCAGTTAGCCAATTTCCGTAGGCAGTGAGCCTCTTGTATCGACAATAAGTCGTTAGCTGTGATAGCTCTTTTGTATTCAGGGCAGTTAGCCCAACCGGCAGTGAGCCTTACCTGCAGTTAGCATTGTACAAATCACCTTAACCGGTGCTTTATACTTGAGAATAGTTCTCCGTGGTTTTTCCCACCTTGGGTTTCCACGTAAAAATCTAGTGTTCATTGTGCATGGTGTTATTCTGTGTTTTTCATGTTTACATCTGTTTTAATTATCTAAATGCTTTATCAGTGTTACTGGTTGAAGTTAGATTGAGAAAAAGTTTTGAATAACTGATTCACCCTCCCTCTCAATTATTCGGCCTATTCAACAATTTGTATCAGAGCTTTGGTTCCTCGGTATAGAAATTAACCGCTTGAGGTAGATTCAATGGCGCACAAAGTGAACATTCCTATGTTTGATGAATCCGACTACAGTACTTGGAAAGAACAGATGAGGATTTACATAATTCTATGAGTTTCAACACTTGGAAAGCTCTGGAGAATAAGTATGTTACACTTGAAAATGTGAGTGGACCTTCTACTGTTGATGAGATTTCAGCCTGTGAAGAAAATAAAAAGGCAAGGTGTGCTATTTTTAGTGCTTTATCAAAAGTTGAACTTGCAAAAGTTATTTCATTGAAAACTGCTTATGAAGTTTGGGAAAAGCTAAAAGAAATCTACGAAGGGAATGATAGAGTTAAGCTATCAAAGATGACAGCTAAGCGTAGCTATGAAAATCTGAAGATGGATGAAAATGAAGATATAACCAGTTATTTTTAGAAGATTGACTATGCAGTGAATGAGGTTAGAAATCAGGGAGGTACCTTGACAAATGAAGACATTATGGAGAAGATTTTGATGACTTTACCGAAGAGTTACAGTGATAAGATCTCTGCTATTGAAGAAGTGTATGATCCGAAGAAGTTTGCCCGAGAGCAACTCTTTGGCACCTTGACCGCATTCGAGATGAGGAAGTTTGGAAAAGATAAGGACAAATTTGAGACAGCCTTTAAAGCCACGAAGACAGAAGATGATGTGGATGATGAAAATTCAAATGAGCTGGAAGCAAACTTTATCAGAAAACTCAAGAAAGGTACTAACAAATACAAAGGTATGTTACCTCTTAAATGCTTTAGATGTGGAAAGATTGGTCATATTGCTACTAGATGTCTGAAAAAGGGGACAAAAGAAAAGTTCAAAAGATCAAGAAAGTTTATTATGTCAATGAGAATGCTAGTATATCAAATGACGAATCAGAAGATGAGGACTATTTATTTTAGCAGAGGAAGATGAACCTATATTTGATATCTCTAACATTTGTCCTAGATCTGATGAGCTTACTACCTTATATGTTAGAAGAAACAAAGATGAATGGTTGATTGATAGTGGTTGTTCACATCACATGACTAGTGACAAAAGTAAGTTTGTGAAACTTGAAAAATATGATGGTGGAACAGTTAGTTTTGGAGATAATCAAAAAGCACATATTATTGGAATTGGTTCTATTACTTTTGGTGGAAAGCATAACACTGACAATGTTTATTATGTAAAGGGTTTTTATCATAATTTGTTGAGTGTTGGACAAATGTGTGAAAATGGCTACAATGTTGTGTTTCAGGATAATGGTTGTGAAATTCGGAAGAAGTCCAAAGTTGTTATAGTTGCTGGAAGGACAATGGGAAATATGTATCACCTAGATGGAGCTACAAAGAAATGCTTGGTAACACATATCGATGACAGTTGTCTATGGCACCGGAGGATGTGTCGCATTAACTTTGATAATTTGGTAAGAATAAGCTCGGCCAGTGTTGTGAGAGATTTAGAAAGACTGACCAAACCAAACAATATTATTTGCAAAGGATGTCAAGAAGGGAAGCAGACGAAAGCATCATTCAAAGGAAAGGAACGATCTTCTACCAGTTTGTTAGATCTTGTGCACACAAATTTATGTGGTCCAACTAGAACAAGGAGCTTACAAGGTGAGAAATATTTCATGCTTTTGGTTGATGATTATTCCAGACTTACTTGGGTTGCATTCTTAAGAGAAAAATCAAAGGCATTAGAGAAATTCAAGATATTCAAGGCAAGAGTTGAAAATGAAAGTGATAGAAAAATCAAATGTTTGACGTCTGATAGAGGAGAGTTTATGTCTGATGAATTTAACAATTTCTATGAGAAACATGGCATTAAAAGACAGTTATCTACCCTAAGGACACCAGAGCAAAATGATGTGGTGGAGAGGATGAATCTATTACGATGAGCAATTGGTAAAAATATGAATGAATCATTATTAAGAGCAAAGCTCAATAAATGAAATATACAGAGGATACAAAGAGGCAAGTTTCTAAAATAGAAACTAACTGAAAGATCAAAGAAGATCTTAACAAGATATTTACAATATTGAGCATTAAAACTAGAATTAATAAGATATTATTCTAATACACTCCCTTAATGCTCAGTCTATCAACTACACCAATAGACCCCCTGAATTTTACAAATTTATCGGAACTGAGAGATTTGGTGAAAATATCGGTTGGTTGTTCTGAGGTGGGAAGGGAACATATAACAACTAAATGGATCCGTCTTCAACCAACTGCCGAATGTAATGACAATGAAGTTCTATGTGTTTGGTTCGTTCATGGAAGACAGGATTCTTGGCAAGTTTGAGCACTCCCTGATTGCCTAAAAAGAGAGGAGTCGGACCGGTTTGAGATATTTGCATATCTGCAAGCACCCGGCAAAGCCAAATTGCCTCACAAGCCACCTTAACAGCTCCTCTATATTCGGCTTCAGTCGAAGAAAGAGCCACTGCCTATTGCTTCATGCTAGTCCAGGTGACAGCACCAGATCCCAAGCTGAACACATATCCAGAAGTTGATTTCCGGTCATCAACTAAGCCTGCCCAATCTGAATCTGTGAACCCACTGAGTCTAGGATCATCACACTTATGGTAAAGAAGGCCATAATCCAAGGTGCCCCTCACATAGCGCAGGACACGCTTCGCTGCTACCCAATGCTCCACCCTGGGGGCTGTCATGAAGCGTGATATGTAGCTGACTGCAAAACTGAGGTCAGGTCTAGTAGCAGTGAGATAGATGAGACTACCCACGAGTTGCCGGAATTGGGTTTCATTTGCAGGAGGAGAATCAGATGTGGTGGACAATTTCAGGCCAGTCTCCATAGGTGTGGAGGCAGGTTTGCAATCCTGCATGCGAAACTTGTCAAGCAAGCTTTGGGAGTACTTAGACTGAGAAAGGAAAATGCTGCGGTCAGTCTGCCAAACCTCAACACCCAAACAATAATGAAGAAGCCCTAGATCTATCATATCAAAAGTTTTGCACAGATCCTATTTGATTTCGGAGATTGCATGTGTGAAATTCCCAGTAATTATCAAGTCATCCACATAGACAACAAGAAAGAGTATATCATTACCAGAATGTTTGATATACAGATTACTGTCTGAAGGACTACACTGAAAACCACGAGTAAGTACTGATCAATTTTTATGTACCATGTCAAGAAGCCTGTTTAAGGCCATAGAGTGCTTTCTGGAATCTACACACTTTGGGTTCTGAACCGGCAATCTTGAAACCGGGAGGTTGTGTCATGTAGACTTCTTCCTGCAAGTCACCATTGAGGAAGGCACTCTTTACGTCCATTTGGTGGAC
Source organism: Thuja plicata (assembly GCA_018584345.1). NCBI lineage: Eukaryota > Viridiplantae > Streptophyta > Pinopsida > Cupressales > Cupressaceae > Thuja > Thuja plicata. The sequence goes on along the minus strand of MU223187.1, from coordinate 5,194,799 downwards.
TTTCCAACCATACTGAGAAGCAATGGCAAGAAGAAGGCGAATAGTACTCATCTTAGCAGTAGGGGCAAAAGTCTCCTCACAGTCAATGCCCTCTTGCTGTGTGAATCCTCGAGCAACTAATATGGCCTTATATTTGTCTAAGGTACCATCTGCATGATACTTGACCTTATAGACCCATTTACGGCTAATAGGTTTCTTCTATTGAAGGAGATCTGACAGAACCCAGGTGTGGTTCTTCTAAAGGCTTTGGAACTCAGCATTCATTGCATGTTCCCATTCTGGAATTCCTTTGGCCTCAGCATATGTCTAAGGCTCATAGATACTGTGGATGTTAGCCATAAGAGCAAAATTGACAGTGTTATGCTGGATGCCCTTATGTCTAGAAGTTCTACCCTCAATGAGCTCATCAAGACGAAGATCACTGATGGTTTTAGCCCACCATTTAGGGCGAAGAGTAGAGGGGCCAACAGGAGGAGCAGGAGGAATAACTAGAGGAGGAAGTGGATCAAGATTAGGATCAGGAGGAAGGTGCTCATCGGCCAGTGGAAACTCGGGTGGTGCATTGGCAAGTACAGAGGTTGCATCATCCCTCCCATCGGGTGAACCAAGAGGAAGATCAATACCCGAGTCAGACGCCTTCAAAGGCTGATCCTCAGAATGATGCTAAGACGAGGAGAGTGGAAAAGGGCCTCGGTCTTCATCAAAAACAACATCATGACTGAAAATAACACGATCAGTGGCAATATCAATCAAGCGGTAAGCCTTATGGTTGTCACTGTATCCTGCAAACATGAGCTTCTGACTCTCGGAATCCAACTTAGTGCGCTTAGCATTAGGAATCCATACATAAGATAAGGAGCCAAAAACTTTCAAGTGGCTGATCCTAGGTTTGTGACCAGACCATGCTTCCTCAGGAGTCTTATTTTTAACAACATAAGTGGGTGACCTATTAAGAAGATAAACTGCGGTGAATACTGCTTCTACCCAATATTTCTTAGGAACGTTTCTATGTTCCATCATAGACCTAGCCATCTTTGTAATGGTGCGGTTGCGACGTTCTACAACGCCGTTTTGCTGAGGGGTGTAAGGTGTGGTTAACTGACGTTTTATGCCATGAGTATCACAGAATGTGGAGAAGGCAGAAGAACAAAACTCCCCCCCATTATCAGACCTAAGAGTAATAATAGAAGAACCAGACTTGTTTTCTACTAAAGCCTTAAATTTCTGAAATACAGTAAAGCCATCTGATTTTTGCTTTAGGAAATACACCCACATTTTACAACTGAAATCATTAACAAAAAACAAGAAATACTTGTACCCAGTAACAGAAGTAGTATTCATAGGACCACATACATCAGCATGGACCAGCTGCAGTACCTTAGAGGCTCGCCATGAGTCACCATCCTTGAATGGTGTCCGATGCTGCTTCCCAACCTGGCAAGCTTCACAAACTCGATGATGCTAAGTTTGAATATCAGGTAGGCCATGTACTAAGTTGTCCCGAACAAGCTGTGCAAGATACTGAATATTCAGGTGACCATATTGCTGATGCCAGAGACTGGTGAGAGAGGAAGAGTGTGTTGTAAAAGCATGCTCAAGAGAATCTCCTATGTCCACAACTCGATAGAGAACATGATCCTCAATGCCAACAGCGAGAGTGATGCTAGAAGCACGATCAACAATCGAGCACTTATGTGCACTGAAAATAACATCCAGGTGAGGAGAATGTCGCATAATCTGACTAACTGAAAGGAGATTAAGTTCCATACTAGGAACATAGTGCACATTGAGGAAGAGGAGAAGCCTTCCATTAGACTCTATCTGAACGTTGTCCTTGCTGACAATAGAGTACTCTTCACCACCTCCAAAAATAACTGAGTCCGTGTAGGGAGAGAACTCAACAAACCAATCACATCTGTGAGTGAAATGACGGGAAGCACCAGAATCAATGTACCAGGCAGAAGACTTCACATGGTCTGCAGGTCTTTTAGCCATGAAGGCATAAAAGGCAAATTCTTGTTGTTCTGTGTGCTCAGCAACATTGGCTTAGGGCTGAAACCTCCATGTTTCCGCTATTCGGAAGCCAGTCTGGTACGGCAATCTTTGATCATATGACCAAATTTATGACAGTAATTGCACTGCACCTTTTTCTTAGAACCATCCTGAGATTGAGAAGGGCCCTTCTGCTGAACAGACTGATATGACTGAAATTTGCCCTGATCCTTGTGAAAGGATTAGGCTGCAAAGGCCTGCTCTGAGGAGTATGAGGTGGCACTGCTACCAAATTGTTGTTTCCAACGATCCTACTGCAGAAGTTTGATGCACAACTCTGGGAATTTCAGATCCACATTAGTCAAAGTAATGTTTAGAGTTTCTATAAAGTGCTCATAAGATGATGGTAGACTTTTCAGAGTAATGACTACCATATCTTCTTCCTCCATCTTTCGACCGATAGCTTCAAGCTAATCGCGAATATCTTTAATCTTCGTGAGATGCTCCTATAAGGACATGCGTTCATCCATCATGATGGAGAACAGTTGGTTCTTCAGAAAGAATGCGCGACTTTTGTCAGATGTCTAATGCAACTTCTTTAAATACTTCCAGATGTCGGCAGCAGACTTGCCAGAGGGAATCTGAGGTAGCTGATCATCTATGACAGAGAACTTGAGAAGCATAACAGCTTCTCGATTCCGATCGTCAAACTTGTCCTGGTCTGCAGGGATAGAGGTCGGACGAGTCTCTGTGCCTAGAACAAGCGCATCCAGGCGACGGTACTCGAAGATGGTCAACATGCGCTGCTTCCAGGTGTTATAATTGCGGCCATTGAATCACTGATTGCCTTCCAACATTAAATTGGTGAGTTACACCATCTTGCACGCTTCTCAATGTAGAAAAAGCGAGAAAAAAAGAGGTGTGAATACGCGATTCAAAACACGAATCTTAATGCAAAGAATAGAGACTGAATCAGGTACAAACTTCAAGAATTGATGAAGTACATCGTGCATGGATTTCAAGAAAATTTTCTGGCTAACCCAAAAAAATCTGACAAAGACGCAGAAGAAATTTGGAAAATACCCAGAAGGAATCTGAAATCGGATTTGAAATCCGCTGGCACAAATTTTGAGGCACGGAAAACAATGTACAAAAAACGATGCACCCAAAAAATTTGGAAAACGACCTAGTTGAGCTCTCGAAAAACCCAGAAGGAATCTACAGGAAAATTCAAAATCCGGCACAAAAATGAGAGTTTCGAAAGAAACCCTAGCCGACTGATCAATCCTAAAAAATTGCAGATTTGTGGTTGAAGAAAAACATATTGGATCTAGAAAAGATGCAGAGAATCCAACAATGGTTGCCTTTAGAGCAAAAAAACGTCACAGATCATGGAGACAGACGGCTAAAGACAACAGAGAAAAGTCGTGTGTGAAAGAAAGAAGCCGCGAGTTGCTGAAGACGAGGATCGCAGGAATGAAGAACAAAGCACTCGCGTTTTGCAGCGTGCAGACACCCGCGATCCAGCAATGACGATGGTAGGACATCCAGCAAATAGAAAACTAACGCTCAAGTGTCCATGAGAGCCCTAGTCGGATTCTGCAAAAAAAACGTCACAGCAAAAAGCTTGTCTCTTTTTTTTTCAGAGCTTAAAAAATTTTGAAAATCAATTTTTTTAGAAAAAACGAGATTTTTTAATCTTCAAGCTCTGATACCATATTACGATGAGTAATTGGTAAAAATATGAATGAATCATTATTAAGAGCAAAGCTCAATAAATAAACTATACAGAGGATACAAAGAGGCAAGTTTCTAAAATAGAAACTGCCGGAAAGATCAAAGATCTTAACAAGATATTTACAATATTGAGCATTAAAACTAGAATTAATAAGATATTATTCTATTAGAATTAGACAGTTCAAGAGGTGGCCAAAACAATGATCAAGGAAGCAGGATTAACAAAGATCTATTGGAGAGAAGCTATACACACTGTAGTATACACTCTTAACAGAGTACTTTTCAGAAAACAGTATGGAAAAACATCTTATGAGCTACATGGAAAAGCACCGATAGTGAAGTATTTCAAGATTTTTGGGAGTAAATGCTACATTCAAGAGATGAAGACAATCTTGAGAAGTTTGACAGCAGAGCTGATGAAGGTATATTTCTGGGATATTCTACAAGGAGCAAAGCGTATCAGTATTACAACAAGAGACTGAAACATAATGGTTGAAAGTGTGAATGTAAAAGTTGATGAAGATATTCACATAACTTTTGTCAGGCACACCAAATATGAGTCTAATGACCTGACAACAGAGAAAAAGAAGATCCGAAAGAAACAGAAAAAACAAAGGAGGCTCTGGCATCTACAACTAAGACACCAAGGTATGTATAGAAAAATCATTCAAAAAATCAGATTATAGGAGATAAGAATAAAGGAATAATCACAAGAAGTAGAATTGCTTAGGAACAAGTACTATTATGTTAACTTTCGGAAACTAAATCAAAAACTATTGAAAAAGCTTGTAATGATCAATGTTGGGTAAAGGCAAAGAAAGAAGACCTTGATCAGATTGAAAAGAATCAGACTTGGGAGCTTGTGCCCAAACCAGTAGACGAAAAAGTGATTGGAACAAAGTGGGTGTTCCGGAACAAGATAGATGCAAATGGAAATGTGATAAGAAACAAACTAAGATTGGTTTGCAAAGGTTATAGTCAAATTGAGGGCATCGATTTTCAAGAAACATATGCTCTTGTTGCCCAAATGGAAGTTATCAAAATATCCTTAGCTTTTGCGACGTACAAGGATTTCAAAGTGTATCAGATGGATGTAAAATTGGCATTCTTGAATAGAGAACTGAAAGAAGAGGTCTGTATTGAGAAACAGGAAGGATTCAAGTCAAAAAGTGATCCAGATTTTGTTTGCAGATTGAAGAAGGCACTATACGGATTACAACAGGCACCTAGGACCTTGTATGACAGATTAGACAGATATCTGATTGTACAAGGATTTAAGAAGGGATTTGTTGATAGTAACTTGTACTATAAGATGGTTTTAGATCAGATCTTGATTGTTATAGTCTATGTTGATGATATAATCTTTGGTGGAAATGATGATATGTGCAGAGGTTTTGTTGATGAAATGCAAAAGAAATTCAAAATGTCTATGATTGGTGAGTTGAATTTCTTTCTTGGTTAGCAAGTAAATTAGAATAGTAAAAGAATTTTCATTTCTCAGTCCAAGTATGTGAAACAATTATTGAAGAAGTTTGGGTTGGAGAATTCAAAACCGGTTTGTACACCTAATGTTATCGGATGCAAGTTAACAAAAGAAGATGAATCACCGAAGGCTGATTCAAGTAAATAAAGGTCAATGATTAGAGGGCTGTTATATCTTACTGCTACCAGACCAGACATTATGTATGTTGTTTGTCTGGCAGCCTGGTTTCAGCAAGAACCAAAGGAATCACATGTTGCAGTGAAAAGGATTTCAAATACTTGAAAGGAACAGAAGATTTCGGCTTATGGTACTCTAAAAACTAAGACTTTATTCTAATAGCTTATACTGTTGCGGATTGGGCCGGTTGTATTGATAACCGGAGGAGTACAAGTGGTGGAGCTTATTTCCTTGGCTCCCGATTTGTTGCATGGTCAAGCAAGAAACAAGATTTTGTATCTTTATCTACTGTTGAGGTAGTATATGTCGCAGCATCTACTTGTTGCACTCAGGTGCTTTGGATGAAACAAATGCTGGAGGATATTGGCATATCATTTGATGATCCGATCTCAATTATGTGTGATAATACCAGTGCTATAAACATTTCTAAAAATCCTGTACAGCATTCCAGAACGAAGCATTTAGCAATTAGATATCACTTTTTGAGGGAGAAGGTATTGGACAGTGAGTAAAGCTTGAATATGTACCTACAAAAGAGCAGATTGCAGATATTTTCACCAACCTGTTATGCAAGGACACATTTGAGTATCTTTAGCAAAAATTGGGGGTCCTGCCCCTTTCTGGTTTGCACTAATTGCACCGGGGTGTGCATTGGTCTAGGGCATTGTATGCTTACTCTTTCTTTTCTGCATCAATGTTTAGCGACTTCCTCTCAAGGGGAGCGTTGTCAATTTCAAAGGGGGAGTTTTGCCCTTTGTCATTGTTGTCAAAGGGGGAGAAGTACAAAGGTTTTAAATGCTAACATTTTAAGTTATTTTTTGTTCTTGATGGATGTTGCCATCAATGACAAAGGGGGAGATTGTTGCAAATGTGATTGTTTTTGTCATTAATGGTTGTCATTGATATTGACATATCTACCTAGATGAGGTTCGGTTTGTGGTATACCGGTATTTTTTATTGATGAGGATTTTTGTTTCGGTTGAATCCGCACCAGAGGGTGAGTGTTGATGATTTATCCTACCATATTGTCCTGGTCCCATTCATGTAGGTATGTGCTGAGATTTAATCTTTTGGGGCCAGACCGATCTGGATATTGGTTAATGTGTTTTGGAGTGACCGTTTGCATTATAACGTGTATTTTCCTGTTCGTCGGCTCTGAATGCCATGGAGAATGTGTAGCATGTTGATTTCAGCAAGGAGGTTCTGTTTGGTCCGCATTTCATTCTTTACCACTGTGGGAATGATCTGGTGTGACCTATTTCAAATTGTGTTAGGTCAACTTGGATGTTTCATGATGGCATGAATCGTAATGTGAAGAAGATGATCTTGTTTGATGAGATGTATGTATGCAAGTGTTCGAAGAAGGAATATAACTCAAAAGATCTTACTCTTTGTGCGAGCATGTGTTACCGAAGGCAACAGACTGGTGTTGGTTGCTTCAGTGGTGGATTTATTGTTATCAATACTCCTTTTGGCAGTTAGCCAATTTTCATAGGCAATGAGCCTCTTATATCGACAGTTAGCAGTTAGTTGTGATAGCTATTTTGTATTCAGGGTAGTTAGCCCAATCGACAGTGAGCCTTACCTACAATGAGCATTGTACAAATCACCTTAACCGTTATTTTATACTTGAGAATAGTTCTCTGTGGTTTTCCCACCTTGGGTTTCCACCTAAAAATCTAGTGTTCATTGTGCATGGTGTTATTCTGTGTTTTTAATGTTTATGTATGTTTTAATTATCTGAATGCTTTATCAGTGTTAACGGTTGAAGTTAGATTGAGAAAAAGGTTTCAATAATTGATTCCCCCCCCCCCTCTCAGTTATTCGGTCTGTTCAACAATGTATTCTCCCCCACTTGGGTTTCTGTTTCATCCTAAAGTCCATATATTCTCGGAAGAACCTTTCTAACTGGAACTCAACACCTGACATTCTCTAATCCTGAAGAATCTGATCCTAGAGTTCTTGTAGAGTTGGCTCATATCCATTTGTTAGTTTAGGCGGAAAATTAGGCATCAATGGACTAGTATTGGTTGATCTAGTTCAATAATTTTGGTTGTCTCCTCTACCATTATGCCCCATGTTGTGAACCCCATTATTCCCTCCATTATTTTGATTAATGTTGTTCATCGTGAGTTGATCCATCATTGTACACATTTAAGCAAAGACTATTGAATCTCACATTGGCCCCTAGCTAAGTCATTCAATATATCCCTAATGCTAGGATCTTGTCATTCCTGATCTCCCATGTTTATTATCTTTTCTTCTTCTTCCCAATTAAGATCTAGATTCAGCTTATTTCTCCTAAGGTAGAGATTATGTGTATGTGGTTGTTTGCTCATACTCCAGTCTACCCAACACCTTCAATCTTTCAAGATGATTAGCTTTGATACCACTATGAAATCCCCACTATATTCCTAATGCAATTTTAATTATTTCTCCCTATTATCTTTACCAAACAACTCGTAGATTGTAGATTGTATTGCTCATACTACAATCTACCCAACACCTTCAATCTTGCAGGATGATTAGCTTTGATACCACTATGAAATCCCCACTATATTCCTAATGCAATTTTAACTATTTCTCCCTATTATCTAGTTGTTCAATTTTGCAAGCTCAACATGTTTTGGCAAATTTGATCAATATAGTAACCATAAGACAATAGGAATATATTTTTGGAAAATTTTCACAGTAATACTAAAATATGAAATATGACCTTTGTTCACTAACTAGGATGAAAATAACAAAGTATAGAGTCTACAGGATTACTCTTGACTTTCACGTTGTACTTGATGATTCTTAGTGCTATGTATAGTTTGTATTTGACTCCTGTGAGTTTTCTAGCAAGTATTCTGGAACTACTCCTACATATATGTATAGGGCTGGCTTGCTAGGAAATATTCCCATTGATTGCTTCCAATCTGTGATTGTCATAGAATAAATATGTGAACTGGAGTAAATGCTTGATACAATACCACTAGGGAAACATAAAGCATGTTCTATCCTAATATCGGGATTGTTGGTTACATGTCATACATTGTACACTGCTCCATTCTCAAAAGACACAAACCAATAATAGCCAACAATTCCTTCTTTGTCATATTAATATTCCCAAATGAGTGTTAATTATGTGACCTCAAAGCATGAGCTAAAGTGTATATGTGATGCAAACATTACTTTTTAGAGCCTGATGTCGTCATTTATAATGATCATGATATGTTCCATGGAACAATATGAAAGCTTTCAAAGTATACATTGTCGCTCTATTGTTAATCTGATCAATACCACCGTTATCATCCTTGCTAGAAAGTCGTGCTTATTGGGACTTCCAGTATGAGTTATATTGCATTAATATTAATGATTAACATATATGTGAGTGTATTCCACAATCTGAGTGGAACGCGGACGCTCTTGACCTTGTCTTGCCCTCTTGCTAGGGTTTTTTCTCTACAGTTTGAGTGATTTGATGGTGCTTTTCAATGGAGGCAGCCTAGTGGTTGTGCTTAATTGCTTTGGAATGCTTTCAAGAGTAAGGGGAGAGATTTTTGGAGATGTTTGGGAGGCTAGTGAGGGTCGAGTGCAAGGTGAGAAAGAAGTTATTGGCAGATGCGGCGAAGGTAGACAATGCCATAGTGGGTTACAGGCAAGAAACATTTAGACTATCACTAGAGAGAATGGGAACCAAAATCGAATACAGAGGGCCCAAATTTGGTGGAAGACAAAGGGCAATCGAGAGAGACAAAGAGGCGACGGTCTTGTGGAGCAGAAAGGAGAGATTTGCAGCCTAGATGCACAAATTTATCCGTCGAGCACTGGAGAGAGTGGATGCTCCTCATGGGCAGAGAGGGCACAGCTTAATTGGCGGAAAATTAGAGATATGAAAGGGAAGAAATGGGAGGAAATGTGGTGCAATTTTTGTGGAGCTAAAGGGTGTAGGAAAAATGATGAACCTAGGATGCATAACCAAAAAATGCAACCAACCACCAAATTGGTAACAATTGTTTAGGATGGATTGATGGAAAGAAATGTGGTCGAAAACGAGAAGTACTTTGCAGTGCAAGGCTTGATTGAAAGGTCCAGAGGGTTTTGGCCGAGCCCCAGCAAGTTACATAAGTAGATAAAAGAAATTTGGGACCCCATTTTGAAAGGATATGTTCAAATTTGTCCTAGCACTCAAGGGTTTTTTGTGGTAGTTTTTGAAAATCTGCGGACAGAAACACAATTCTTTGTGACCATCAATGTAGCTAGGAGGATAAGCATTGCTGATGTTAAAACCTTGGTACCTAGCCTTCAATATTGCCATTGAATCGTTTGATAAGATTCCAATATGGGTAAGACTTCCAAATCTTCCTCTGCAATATTGGTTTGAAAATTGCTTTGAAATTGTAGGTAACTCGCTAGGCAAATTCTTGTTGGTTGATGAGAGTTCTTTAAATTTTTACACACTACTTATGCTCGTATATTAGTGAAGCTGGATATGAAAAAAGAGATCTTGGAGGAGGTCTCATTAAAACTTCAAAAGGTTGTTGGCTGAAACCCTTTGACTACGAAGGGACTCCTTTTAGATGTCGACGATGTTATCAAGAGGTTACATTGTTGCTCACTGTGCCAAGTGTAAATCAGAGAAAATGGCTACTTGGTGGAAAGAGGTTCCCCACTTCATTATTCGGTGGAAAAAGAAGCTGAGAGCCAAGAAAGTGTTGATGTTTTGTAGCTTTTGTCGGATAAATACTATGAGACTAAACTATTGAAGATATATATATATATTATGTGAGATATAATATATATATATATAGATATATATCAAAAATACTATTAGGAGAAATTAATATAATAATGATTCAAAGATATTATATATATATATATATATATACATAATCAATTGGCAATATATTAATCTCATAATAATGAATAGACATGTCCCATGAAGGAACACGTCTCTCCTAGCCTCATTCTCAATATAAATGAAAGAGAGATTGCTGCATTTGAAAAACACAGAAAATATAGTGTTATTACATTTGCAGCGATTCCATACTTTAACATGGTATCAAAGCCAGGCTGCAAATGTAAGACAGTGTTTAAAGGCATGGTAATCAATTTGTAATGGAGGAAGAGCATAGTTTGTTGATGGTGAATGTGTGATTGTCTCAGAAAATATAGTCTCAGTACGGGGACCATATCTCACACATACACCGTTGGATTTTGCTGCATTTTGGATATGTTGGTGATAAACAAATTGCGAAGAATCTCACCAAAGCGATTGGAGAGAAAGTATCGGGTTCAAAAGTTATGACCGACTGTGTACGGATCTATGTGAAATCTAGTGAGTGAAGTTGTGTTGCAGACTTTTGTCCACACCAAGTGCAAAGAATAAGGTCAAGTGAATTGTAGCAGAGTGTTAAGAAGCCAAAGGAGTGCTTGAAGAGTTTGGTAGGGGTTGGTAGAGATTTTGGGCCCTAAGTCAAGGGTAGTTTGTTTAAAGTTATAGAGATATGAGTGGATTGTCAAAGTGTTAGACAGTGAAAGTTAAAGTATTGTTCAATTTGAGGGAACACCAAGTCAATAGGGTGTTAGGAGGAGAGATAGGTGTGTGCAAGGGTCTTTGGAAAACTCAATCTTTATAGACGTTTTCTGATTTGTTGCATATCGACTCTCATTGGAGCAACTTGTATCAAGGATGTTGATGCGCAGATAAGTATTTGTTATCCCTGAGTATTACTTTATCTACTCATTTTTTATTTTTTTTTTTGATCGGTAAAAGGCCGAAGCCAGAATTTTATTAATATTAAAAATAATTTTTACAGTATAACCCCACTCGCTACGGGCGCTGGTAGGAAAGAGTGGGGTCGAGAAAACCTCCAG
>MU223187.1:5169420-5180416 GCA_018584345.1 Thuja plicata | reverse complement strand
TTACCTTCTGATTGTTTCCTTGTGATAGTTCTCCCCAGGGCTTCCGCCATGATAACATATAGAAAGGGCGACAATGGGTCGCCTTGTCTGATGCCTTGCAATATACCAAAAAAACCTTCTGGAGTACTATTAACGAGGACCGAGATCTTAGGGGTAGAGATACATTTGAAGATGAGATTGATCCATTGCTTGGAAAAGCCAAAGGCTTCCAGGCATTTGCAAAGAAATCTCCAGTCCACCTTGTCATATGCCTTTTGAATATCAATTTTAATAAACATACTTGACTCCTTGGTCGCTTGTGCGGTATGGACTAATTCTTGGGCGATGATAATGCCATCTAGGATCGATCTATTGGCTATGAAACCCGTTTGCTCTTCTGAGATTAAAATCAGCAGAAGAGTTTTAAGTCTATTCGCCAGACACTTAGATAACATCTTGTAAATAGTGTTGCAAAGTGATATAGGTCAAAAATCTCCTGATTCGATGCAATCATTTTTCTTGGGAATAAGAGTGAAGAAGGTATTATTGATTTCCGATAAGATAGTACCCGTGTTCCTGGTTGCCTCCACCGCTTGCCAGATGTCCGTTCCCATAAAGTGCCAGCATTTTTGGAAGTCTCTCTCATTGTAGTCTCTCTCTTATTTGTAGTCTCTCTACTCATTGTAGTCTCTCTCTTATTTGTATTTCTATACGTACTATAAGAGCTATTTGCCTTGATCTTTTCCGGGGATGCTCTTGCAGGAAAAAGAAGATTAATATTAGATTCAGAGGGAGTCTAACTCTTCAGAGGTAACTTTGGACGAGGAGTTCAAAAGATTGATATCAAATTCAGAGGGAGTCTGATAGTTCATCTTAAGCAATCTTGGATGAAAAGATCAACAGATTGATATCTGCTCAATGTGTTCTTCTCTGTGAGAGAAGTTCAAGGTGAAATCACTTGTTTCCACCCTCTGTACAGAGGAATGGTGGATGTCATGTGTGCGACTCCATGTTTTTAATGGGCCTGCCCCCAATGTACAGCATGAGCAAGTGACGACTTCAAAATGATTATCACTTGTATTTGGTAAAGTTATTGGAAGGTAACGATCTTACAACAACTTAATCTTCTATTATGATGGATATCTTATGATGTCTAAGCAGATCATGATAGATTATATCTTGCATGGTGGATTAATTTCCTTAAACAGACCATGAATATAATGTTCCTGTGGTAAGTATTATTGAGGATACATGTGCACATAGCTTATGAACATTTTTGAGTATTTGGTGAATATCATGCGACCTGATATTTTGAGGCCATTACTCGGAGTACTTGGTGAATATCATGCAACTTGATATTCTGAGGCCATTACTCCTGATATCATGAGATGATATCTAATGGTGAATATCTTCTGATCAAGGATATTCTTAAAACATGCCATTCTTGATATTACGCTGAAGTAATATTATATCATGTGTCTATCCTCCCTAACTAAGAGGAAGTGTTGATGTTTTATAGCTTTTGTCGAATAAATACTATGAGATTAAACTATTGAAGATACATGTATATTTATTATGTGAGATATAATATATATAGATATATATCTAAAAAACTATTAGGAGAAATTAGAAATTAATATAGTAATGATTCAAAGATATTATATATATATATTTAGAAATTAATATAGTAATGATTCAAAGATATTTATATATATATATATATATATATATATATATATATATATATACATAATCAATTTTCATTATATTAATCTCATAATAATGAATAGACATGTCCCATGAAGGGACATGTCTCTCCTAGCCTCATTCTCAATATAAATGAAAGAGAGATTGCTGCATTTGAAAAACACGGAAAATATAGAGTGCTATTACATTTGCAGCGATTCGAAACTTTAACAGAAAGTACTGGGTTGAATAAAAAAGAAGGTAGTGGAGATCCTCTCAACGAGCAATAGACCCCAGAGGACCCAAGCAACACTTTGTGCAAGAATAAAGATAGTGTTAATGTTGTGTGTTGTGCAGTAATAGAGAAAGCTGATATGCATAAGCAACCAACTAGTATTGTTATGGCTGAAAGGCTCTCTCCTAAGATAGTTCTGAAGAGATTGGGGTTAAAAATGCAAAGGAGGAAGAATGGAAAGTAGTGACAAGGAAGAAGGATAAGAGTTTGAAAAACGATGGATCTTTTAATACGCATTTACGTACTGTTGGTAAACAGATTTGTCACTGTGAGTGCTTCTTCAAAATTGACCCTATTTGCCCTATGAGCAGTGACAACCGTGCCAACAGTTGGAGAGATCACAACTGGATCACAATCTAATCGCAATCTTCCTCTGTATTTGAGAGGGGTAGCTCCCTCGTATGATAGGGGTATTTGTATTTTCTGAGTACTTTTCACCTAAAAGTACAAAAAGGAGACAAACAAAACTAAAGGAAATAGATGACAGAAACCCCAATAGTAGACATACGAATACCATATGAGATTCCTAAATGACAACAGATTACAAAGGGGTTTTAAATGCGAGATAAGTTGGATATGTGAAATTGATGAAAGAAAGGAAACATGCTTCAACATACGAGGAAACAAGTAGCCTCAACATTTTCTAGCCAAGATACTAGGGTGCGAACATGCTTCATCTTTTACATATATCCAATGTACTTAAAGGGATCATCAATTTAACATACGAGAAATCGATAACCATAACTGGAAAATACATTTAAGACATACGAATCAAATGCATTCTTGGTTATTCTTTTGAAAATATACAAGTTCAAAATTCTTCAAGTACTAAGTATGAACATAAAAGTTCTTTGTAAGTTTCTCCACACAATTTGGCAGAGTTTTCCCCCCCTTGGCAAAAACTCCTCCCCTTTTTACATTACATAAGCCTTCCATTTATAGAGTCGCCCAAATAACTAAATTGTAACTACCTTTTCGGGCTAGTAACTAACCAAGTTAGAGTGTGGAAGTTACGCATATTTTTAGAACTAACTCAAACTTTTTATAAAATAAAAGTCAAAATCCTAACTTTTATAATGACTAGAACCCAAAAGCTAACTTTAACTACAATAGGTGACAAAATTCACTTTTACAACGGACAACTTGAATCATGTGATTTTCAAGTTAGAATTGTGTCGAAGTATTTATCCATCTTCATCTGCATCATTTATCCCTAGAACCATCGCACCATCAACTCTTCGTTTACACTACAGAGTGTAGTTACATAACGAAACATGTAATCTTCAAAATGTGATTTTGATTGAACAAGACACTGAGTCATCTCGAGATTTGGTGGATATCTTGGTCTGCAGCCATTCATCCAGAACATTCCTTCAAAGAAACACACTCCAACTGAATTAATTGAATACTTCCTAAAGTCGATTCTTCAAACCAATTTTCCTGCATAATCTTACATTTACTGCGTTCCATGAGATGTCACTCCTTTGAGGCTTTCTGTCAATCATTGAGTTGTCAATTGTTCCACTCTTTGTGTGCTTGTCTATGTATGCGGCTACAAATACAATATTTGATGGAGGTTCATATATGCCTTGGTCGATGTCCATAACCTGTTTCAAAGCGCCCATTTTGATGAAGGTTGTGAGGAGAATAGTTGTGGTGGGAGTGGATTATAGCGCTAAACCTCTGCTTTGTATGCTTGAAAGTTTCTAAAGACTTTTCAAAACAAATCTTCTTTATGTATATGTTGTAATTCATGCTGCCACCCGCAATCTTCCTTGGCCATGAGAAAACATTTCTTTGGGGTGTTTAAAATAGCCTGTGTGTGAAGCTGATGTTCCACATTTTGCAATGTAATTCTATCAAAATATTTATTAAAGTCCAACTTCTGACCGCATTCCTCTAGTATCCATTATGGTATCACTTTGACTCACAACTTCCTATTTTGGCCACAGTAGGGAGAATACTGGCAATATCCTTCATGAATCGGCATCATACCTGCAAATTGCATTTTATTGAGATTGTTTTGTTTAGCTCCATCAACAATTTACACCCACATTCACGCGATGAATTTTGGTTAGCATATTTTATCCAACAATTCACATGCTTGTTAATATCTTTACACTATGCAATGACTATCGAGTTGCACTTGTAGTTACAATGTTTAACAAAAACCAATGTTTTTATTATTCTCCAGTGGGTGTCGATGCTTATTCCAATCTCCCACCTTGGCTTGCATATTCATTTAATTGCTGCCTTTTCCAGAATGCATTGTCAAATAGTTTGCATGCCTTGGCCCTGTTTTATATGTGGCATGTACGTTTATCAACAATTTCTGTGTTGAGTCGTGCATCATTGAACATTTCCAACTTTACAATCTAACAAAAATGATTGGTTTAGTGTGCCTTGACTATGTTTTTATAGTCTTCTCAATAGACTCTGTAATCATTACATTCATCGAGACCACATTTCGATCTAGCATTTCATCAAATGCTTTGCGGGCATTCCCTATACTCTCACCTTTTGTATATATATCGATGAGAGCACATGGAAAATAAACATTTGCACACAATCCTCGCCTAATAAAATCTCCATGAATCTTCTTGTCCTGTTCCAGAGTCGCCAAACTTGCAAAACTACATAGAACACTTCTATAAGAATATCCATCGACATCAAACCTTCCTGTCGCACGACCTCAAACGTCCTCAAAGTCTCATCCCCACAATTATCTTTCTTGGCATACCCTGCAATTAATGTATTCCATGTTACTCCACTACACTAGCATTGAGAGATTGCCTCAAATAGCCTACACGCATTCTCCATGATCCCACATTTGCCACAGGCGGGAGGATGATATCTATAGTTAGAAATTTAGGCTTTACACCATCCATATGTTGTTACTAGAAAGGCTCTAAAGTCTTTTCAACATTTCCATTTCACTCTTGCAATCATGGAATCCATGAGATTATGTATCTTTGAGGAATTCTGCCAAACAATTCATGAGCGTTGTCTATGATTCAACATCTTGTGTGGATGTCCATGAGCACTACGTCCATTGGTTCATAGGACTTATATGTTATTACAAAGCTTCCTTTTTTAGTGCAAGTAGTGTGAATAATGGTAAAATGTGTAAGAGTTTAACTCTCCTCGTCATCTGCATTTCCTTGGATATTTCTAAAGCCATATCAATGAAACAATTGACCATTTTATTCCATGGGATGCCACTCCTTAAAGCTTGTAATGTTTCGAGCTCCTAGCACACAGAATCGAAGCTCCTGACTCCTAGCGAGCAGAGACTGCAGGTCGTACGATTGGCAGAAGGTCCGTAGGGTGGCTGAAATGTGGCCTTACGGTGGAAGTTATGAGGTCGTACGGTTGCTGGCTGGAGGTCGTATATTGTTGGCTGGAGGCCGTACGGTTGTTGGCTGGAAGTGTTATGGTTGCTGGCTGGAGGTCGTACGGTTCTGGCTGGAGGCCGTACGGTTGTTGGTTGGAGGTCGTACAGTTGCTGGCTAGAGGCCATACGGTTGCTGGCTGGAAGTCGTACGGTTGATGGCTGGAGGCCGTATGGTTGCTGGGTGGAGGCGTACGATTGTTGGCTGGAAGGTTGTATCGTGATGGGAGGCAACACTGATGTCTAGAGGGAGGTGCCTGCAGGGTAAGGAGTGTGCCTTCGGGCCAAAATAAATTAAGGAACCAATATAATCCACAATGACAGATCAAATCAATACTTGCGAGGAAAGATAATAAGAATCAATTGATAGTATTTTAGATTCGCTAGATCCGAACAGAGAACAGGCAGAGTAGGGTGAGGGTTGAATCCCATCAAAACTGCAAATACCAACTAGGGAGGGTCTTTCACCTCCGAAATGGCAGACCACAGAATTCCAACAGGAATTCGCAATTACAATAAAATATCAAAACTCAACATGCAAAATACATCCTACACGCCAGTCATATATACCCGTCGGACAAACTCCCGAGGTGTACAAATAAAGCCGACACGACACACTAGCACCTACGCTAAAATAAAAGATGGGTCCGAGATAAGCTAAATCGAGCGGAACCTAAATACAAGTTTATTTTATTTATTTAATAACGGGGACATTACAGTCCTCTCGTCCCAAAGATTGCTTGTCCTCAAGCAATTGTAGATTCGGATGATTCAGAATTTGCTCGCCCTCTCAAGTAGCATCTTCCAACGGAAGATTCTTTTAACACACCAGAAATTCTTTGACCATGCGAGTCCTCAACTTTTTCTCTTGGGTGGTAATGACTTCAGCCGTCGAGGGGTGGTAAATCTTCAGACACAAGGACATGTTGCCCCACCGCCTTCTTCAAGCAAGATACATGAAATACATTGTGCTTCCCTCGGGTAGATCCAGTTCATAGGCAACCTCACCCACCCGTTTGGAAACACGGTAGGGCCCATAGAAATGTGGCCTCAATTTCTCCTTCCCGGATGCCTTCAGGGATGACTGCCTATATGGCTAAAGTCGAAGGTATACCAAGTCTCCTACTTCAAAACTACCGTCAATGCGATGCCTCTCAGCATACATTTTCTGTTGATTCTGAGGCCTTAGGAGATTCTCCCGGAGTGATCTTAGGATATCTATTCCTTCCTGCAGCCAATCTTTTGCCTTTGGTGCGCAACTATCTCCCAACGCCATGTCCACGAATGAAGTTGGTTCATACCCATACAAAGCTTTGAAGGGAGTCATTCTGATGGACATGTGATAGGTGGTGTTGTAACAGTGCTCCCCCAGATGTAGCCACTTGACCCACGCTTTCTGTTATGTGGACATAGTTTCTGAGATATCCTTCCAGCCACTTGTTCACGATCTCTGTCTGTCCGTCAGTCTGCGGGTGGTAGCTTGTGCTGGGTGACAACTCTGTTCCTGTCAATCGAAATTGTTCTTTCCAGAAAGTACTAAGAAAACGACTATCTCAGTTGCTCACTATGTTCTGAGGAAGTCCATGCAAGCGGAACTCCTCCCAAAAGAACAAGTCTGCCACCTGTGCTACTTTGTATTCCCCTGAAATAGCAAAGAAGTGTGCCTACTTGGTCAATCTGTCGACCACCACAAAGATGCAATCTCTTCCTTGCACCTTCGGAAGCCCAGTAATGAAATCCATTGAAATGCTAGTCCATTTCTGCTCAGGAATCAGCAGTGGCTGAAGTAGACTTGCTGGCATAGTGTGTTCAGATTTGTTCTGCTGACAGGTAGGACATTCCCGGACATATCGGAGGACATCATTCTTTAAGCCCTTCCAGGAGAACCTTTCCTTGATCTTCTTGTAAGTCTTCAAATATCCCTGATGTCCGGCCAGAGGTGAGTCGTGTATCTCCTTCAGAATCTTCGCCTTCAATTTGGATTCGGGTACCAAGTATATTCTGCCTTTGTAGTATATAATATCATCAACCACCTTGTATCTGTCATCTTGTCCTTCGCCATCCAGCAACTAACATGCAAAAGTATTCTTGGAATACTCAACCAGCAGGTGTGCTCTCCAATCGGTTGAGATTTGAGATAAAGAGCATATCGTTGGCCGTCTCGACAAGGCGTCAGCCACCACATTATTTTTTCCCTTTATATATTCAATGTCAAAATCAAAAGCCTGTACTTTACTTACCCACTTATGTTGCCGTTCATTGAGTTCCCGCTATTCCAGGAAGTGTCGAAGGCTGTTATGATCTGTACGCACGATAAACTTGGCTCCGACGAGGTACTGTCGAAATTTTGTCAAGGCGAGCATCTCCTTGTCGTAGATGGAATACAATTTCTCGGCTCCTGAAAGCTTCCAACTCTCAAATGAAATCGGGTGACAGTCCTGCATCAGCACGGCCCCAATACCCTCTCCAAAGGCATCACATTGCAAAATGAAGGGCCAGGTGAAATCTGGAAGTGCCAGCACCGGGCAAGAGCTCGTGACTTCTTTGAGCCTTTCAAAAGTTTGTTGTGCCTGTTCGCTCCATTGGAACGATCCTTTCTTTTTTAGGTTCGTCAATGGTGCACTGAGCTGTGAGAATCCCTTCACGAACCGCCTATAATAACTGCACAACACAAAAAATCCGCGCAGGTCTGAGAGAGTCTTTGGTGGCGGCCAATCCAGAATAGCTTGAATCTTTTCCTGATGCACTTGAACCCCTCGCCCATTGACAATGTGCCCGAGGTACAATATATTTGTCATCCCAAACTCACATTTTGACCTTTTGGCAAACAAGGACTATGATTCCATAATCTTCAGTATTTCATCCAAACGCTTCAAATGTTCCTCCCATGTCTTACTGTATATGAGTATGTCATCAAAAAATACCAATAGAAACTTACGCAGTTGCTTGCTAAAGATGTGATTCATACAGGACTGGAATGTGGCGGGAGCATTGGTCAATCCAAATGGCATGACTAGGAACTCGTAATGCCCATATTGGCAACGGAAGGTTGTTTTCTCCACATCTTCACCTCTCATATGGATCTGATGATACCCAAATCGGAGATCTATTTTCGAAAAATAGAGTACACCATGCAGTTCATCCAACATCTCGTCGATCCTGGGAATAGGGTACCTGTTCTTGATGGTTTTCTTATTTAATGCACGGTAGTCCACACACATCCTCAGAGTTCCGTCCTTCTTGACCAGTACGACGGTGATGCAAAAGGGCTGGAACTGGGCCTGATCCATCCCTTGTCTAGAAGCTCTTGTATTGTTGTTTCAATTTCATCCTTAAACCTTTTAAGATGGCGGTACGATGTGGTGATGACAGGTTGGGCACCAGCCTCCATCTCGATAGTGTGTTCAAACCCACAATGCGGTGGTACGTCTGGTGGTATGTCAGCAAAAACTAATTGATGCTTCTCCAACACATTCTGAAGTTCCTCATCCTGATAGAAGGTAGGTTGTCCATGTATTGGTTCTGATGAGATAAAACATTGTGCGGCCCAAACCATATCGTCGTGCCTGAGGATGGCCTCCATCCGTCGGGCAGAAATTTCCCTCGGTCCTCCATTCGACATTCCCCTTAGAACAACTTTCTTGCCATCCACCTCGAATGAAAATTCCATCCGTTTGAAACTCTGTGTATTCATCCAATGTTTCCATCCACTGGATGTCGAGGATGACTTCCATGTCCTCCAAATCAACTAAGAAGTCATCTGTCACCATGTAGTTACTCATAGAAATGCTCAGCTGTGGGACCAGATGGGTGCGAGACAAAATGCCTCCTCCTGCCACCTTGATGTCGAATCCTTAGTGTGCCTCTGTTTGTAAACCCCTTCGTTTGACTAGTGAGGAGTTGATGAAGTTGAGGGTAGCCCTGTTGTCTAGCATGACCACAACCCTCTGTCCCTAGAGAGTACCCCGTACCCAGAAAATAGTGCATCTCAGGGTTCCAACTAAAGCAACAATGGACCCGCCTCTTTTCAACAATGTGGCAATTCTTTCCGCGCGGTTTAGGTTAGCTGCTCGAGCAGTTGTTTGTTCGTCTTCCTTAGCTTCCGGTGCATATTCTTCCTCTTCATCATCTGACATTACTTTAATATAGTGGATTTTTCCCTTGCCTAAGCAATGATGTCCAGGTTCCCATGGTTCCCTACAATTGAAGCATAGCTTCCTCCTTCTGAGCTTCCGTCGGGTAGCCTCATCCAGTAGAGATCGCTTTGGCGGAGGTCTGTTGTCCTTTTCTTTGGGAATAAGGGGTGGTTCGGACTGTGCATAATGCCTGGAGGAGGAGGAAGATGTTGACATGTCACATGCCTTCTTGATTGCCTCTGTGAGTGTGATGGGATTGAACCCCTTCACCCATCCTCTCAAAGGTTCCGCCAACCCATCCATCAATAGCACGATCAATCATCTCTCTAAAATATCAATTACCAGGACTGATAATCTTTGAAATTCTGTAATGAAACTGTCCATTGTACCCGTTTGTTTCAACTGAGACAAATCTTTGAAACTAAGCTCTAGATCTCTTCCATCAAAACGATCCATTAATCTCTCAGTGAAATTAGCATAGGAGGTTATTTGATCATGGCCCAGAGTGACCATGCCACGATGCCACCATTTGTGAGCTAACCCTTCCAGATGTAAGGCCGCAAATTTTATGGCTTCGTCCTCTGGCATAGGGTTGAGCTCGAAATAGGTGTCGGTCTTCTACACCTAGGCCCTAGCTGTGGTGGAACCAGAACCATCAAAAGTTGATAAATTAACTTTACTGATCTTTCTCCTAAGGTTGTCGTTATAGTAGCCACCCCGATTGTTGCAGCCTGAATATCTCATTCTCAGATCTACATAATCCTTGTAGGTTATATCCCCTTCCAGATTTGCATTCCTCCAGTCCTCCCGAAGTTGATCTTGCATATCTTGGAATGTAGGTGGTTCTCTGTGTTATGCTTCTGTTCGAGGGGGAAAGGTGGGCTTCGACGGTCAAGAGCGTGTTGGTTCGGGGTTTGCCCTACTTGCAACAGAATTGTCACTTTGCACATTTTGCTCTATGGATGCTTTGCCTTCAGCCAATTTCGTAATGTCTCCTCCATGAGTCGTCGAGTGTCATTGATCTGCATTTGGTTTCTAGAGAGCTCTCTTAGCAATGACATGACTTGAGCGGCAGAATCCTGTTGATCTTCCATTCTATCAGTCGAATGATATATGTTCCTTCTCCTGGTATATACTTGCATTCAAACCCACAAGCTGGCAGAATCACCAGCTCTGATACCACTGTAATGTTTCGAGCTCCTGGCATACGGAATCGAAGCTCTTGACTCCTGGCGAGTAGAGACTGTAGGCCGTACGGTTGGCAGAAGGTCCATAGGGTGGCTGAAATGGAGGTTATGAGGTCGTACAGTTGTTGGCTGGAGGTCGTACGGTTGCTGGCTGGAAGCTGTACAGTTGTTGGCTGGAGGTCATACGGTTGCTGGCTGGAGGTCGTACGGTTGTTGGCTGGAGGTCGTACGGTTGTTGGCTGGAGGTCGTACGGTGCTGGCTGGAGGTCGTACGGTTGTTGGCTGGAGGCGTACGGTTGCTGGCTGGAAGGTCGTATGGTGA
>MU223187.1:5154476-5165686 GCA_018584345.1 Thuja plicata | reverse complement strand
CGCCCATGCACCAGACAGACTTGATTTCTCAGCAGGCCAAAATCGCCCAAAACCAACTCTCAAACTTCACTCGCCGGACCAAGGGGCTTGAAAACTGTCGCCAACAAAGACTACCTAAGACCACTACACCTACTACTTGCGAAAGAGGGGGTCCCCATTTGCAATGGGGCGATGGTGTGAAAACGTCACAACAATATGCTAGTCTTACTCCTGCGCTTTGCATGTGCTTATACATTTCACATATATGTAGATAATCATGACCATTGCAACCCCAAAATAAATCGTTCATTTTTAATGATTTAATGAAGGCCTATACCTTGTTCATACTTCCACATTTTTCACACATACTTTTACTGCTTTGTACCTCCCGTCTGCACATGTTTGGAAATCTCCAAATTCTTTAAAACAAATCCATCTTCTTCAAACTGCATTCCATGTAACCATATTTCTATGAGATATTTGGTCAAATAGTTTCCATGCCTAGTGTGGAGTACGGATTTACATTGGCCAACTATATTCTTTAAACTTACCGAGGTTTTTGATTACCAATCCATTTTCTGAAAATCTGGCAATTGCTTCATCTTCAACATTACACCTGCTAAATATATTTTCTTGGAAGTTTCTGCAATATAGTTATAAAGTTGGAATTCGGGTTTGAGTTTGGTTTCTTTCAATTTGAAGAGGTTAGGATCAGGGCAATTACTTGGCAAAAGTTAGGATTCTAACTCTTAACTTATTAAAAGTTAAGGTTTGAGATTGAGTTGCAATGTTGACCAAGAAGAGATGTTGACCTCTAATTTTCTAACCTTTTTGGCTTCACTTTTCACGATCAGAAACGCTAACCATTAACTCTTAACCTTTTCTTATAAGTTAAGGTTGGGGATCGGGTTGGGATATTGACCAGAAAGAATGGGATGTTGACCCTTAACCCTTAACTTTTAATAAGTTAAGATTTTTATTTTTGAATTTTAATTTTAAATTTTAAATAAATTTAAAATTAAAACACCAACTTCAAGAATGTGTAACTTTTGACTCGCAGCTCCGATTTGAGAAATTTGAAGTGCGACACGAAGCTAACAACGAGCCGGAGGATTTGGAAACATGAAAACACTAGGAACCCCATGAATTACTAACCTTTTTCAAGCTCAAACCTTGACATGTTTTGGTTATTTACAAACCGAAATGATGGGACTTTTAAAATTTGACTGAAGGGCCATGGAAAAATATGTGCAAATAGACAGTCACATAGACCCCGCAAATAGCCTTGGATATGACTGGCAATTTTTATTTTTATTTTTGAAATTTTGGCTATTTAAGAAACCACTACAACACCTACGTATGTACATACAAACACACATACATGCATGCATACATAAATACTAATACATACTAATCCATACATACATATATATACATATATATATATATATTCTTCTATCCTCGTGCATACAAATAGAGCTAGGTTATGAATTCCATGAATAATATTTTATTGTCTACATTTCCTCTAGTGAAGATAACTTGGGAATAAGACAAAAAAAAAGTGCAATCATTAATTGGTGTGCATAATGTAAAATACCTTCAATACTCCATGAAGCCTTCCTATATGCTGAAATGGGTCTTCCAATAAATCTTCATAGATCCTATGAAAAATGCATCGATCTCTGTGAAGAATTTGATTGATTCTTTCTCGACCACCTAGGACAAGACTTCCACTATTGAAAATAGTTTTCTTGGCACCAATGTCGAGAGTACAATTTTGAAAAAATTCAAGACATTGCAGAATAAAATTAATGTTGTATGTCTTAGACCGCTCCTGAAACTACTATTATAATAACAATTTTCAGTTTCAACAGTTTCCGACACAGTTATAATTTATATGTGACTTTAACTAATTTGTCCTCAAGTCACATTAATTAATTATATAATATTACTTTAATAATTTTCATATAAAGCTATAATATTGAATAATTAATATAACTTCTCTTTATAAACTTAGCTTGTGAGAAGGGACATTACATCAAACAATTCAAGGTGAGTTCCCCGAGTGAATAAAGCCACTATACAACCAAAAGCATGTTGGCCTCTCCCAATCTAACAAGATACATATCATCACTGGTCTTATGTCTCTCCAAGGTGATATCAAAATGTAAATGTTGTATCTTATTAGTATAAAGAATGGCAGAGCCATCAGCAACAATGACATTGAATCCTTCAAAGTCCTTTTATACCTAGTCCTCTCCTAAATACCAAGTCCTCATCTATCAATTTACAGGTGGCTCCACTATCAGTCAATCATGTGTTCTTTTTCCCATGCAAAACCCCACAAACTCTGAAGGATGATACTTAGGAGCACCTAAAAGTAAAGCAAGGGTACCTAAGAGTCTTTCTCTTCAAAATCTGGTTATGGATCCTCTTTTTCAAACTCTTCATCCAAGAGCACCTCTATCTAATATATTTGTCCAATGTTAATGCTTCAGTAGCTGCACGATATATGATACATACCTACAATGGACATCTTATTTTCTTTGTTCTCAAGCTCGGTCAGAATAGATATACTGAGCTGGACTTTCACTTGTGTTGATGGTCTTCTATCTCTACTGCAGCTGTTTTATTGTTGCTAGCGTATTTGCTACCATGGGTGTATCTTTTGTTGATGGTAATTGATTTAGAGACTTTGCATATGTTGGTGGTGAACCGACACTTTTCATAACCTTCACCTCTTAGTTTTAATGAAGACGAAGTGCAAGAGTCATCGCGCAATTAGCTCGGTTGGGTTGTTCTTGTCGGTAATGGTCTGATTGTGAGCGCCTTTAATTCTGATCGGGTATTATTGCAACATATCAAAAGGTTCATTCAAAGACAGAGTGTGTGTGACAGTTGTCATGGATCATTCCTTTCATAACTGTCGTCGGGTGTTTAATGTTCCCTAAGCAGTGACCTCTTGTCTTCCAACGGTTTCATGGTCACATGGTGTAGAGTATGTTTCGTGGCTCACCAAAAAGAAAATATATGAACAACATTATCGTGTAGGTGAGAGGATGGTGATTGGGCTTTTTGTGAAGTTTTACGGCTATTGCTCTTGGCATCACCGCCTCTGCTTCAGACTGCATGGCCTTTGTTTATTGATGCATTAGATTCATATTGTGATTGAGGTTACATATTGTGATTATTTAAGAGCAAGTCTGGGAGATAATACATGAGGTGTGAATAGCAGCAATCTGTGTCCGTGAGAAATAATCATATCTGCAACTGTGTTTACGATATCTGCTACAAACATCATTTTGATGTGTTAATTTTGTCTTTATTATCTATAAGATTCTGCGATTCTGAAGCTACAGCGGGTGACTGTTAGTGTCTATCAAATATGTTATGTAGTAGGTGCTCAGTGAGATTTGATCTTGCTGATTTATTCTGTGATTCCTATTCTATATTATAATGTTGAGAGCATTCGTTATTATTTTTGGCTTGAGGGCTTTGTAAAGATCTAAACTCTTTCATTATTTCAATAAAGTGATATTTTTCTGGTGTGGCTGGGTTTTTCCCTCGAGCAAGAGGGTTTTCCAAGGATAAACATTTGTGTCATATGTTCTTATGCTTTTCTGAGTTTTTGTTTATTGCATTTATACTATTTTGGTTCAAAACATTAACATGGTATCAAAGCGGGTCTAAGGAAACGATCCAGAACCAGAATAGGACAATTGGATTCTAGAAGAATCGTGATGACTAATGGGTGTCGAATATGTTGTTTGGTGAGTTATTGAATATTGAGGAATTCTTGCTAATCACATGCTGATGGGAATTTAAGAGATTATGCTGTATAATGGAAACAACACAAGAAATGAGGGATTCATATGAGAAGGTGTAGTTGAGAGCCTTGGAGGGTAGAATCTATGATGAAGCTTCTTACCTGGAAGGGGAGGATGTTGTCATGCTTGTCTATGCTTACATGTTTTGGCATTCATGTCTATGAGAATAGCAGATGTGCTGGTGTTCGAATTTTTTTCATTCTCTGCCTGCACTATAACTATATGACGGCAAAAGATCTATTGGTGGACTGTGAGAAAGTTTTGGCAATAAAGAGATAAGTAATTTATGATTGTACCTTTGAATATTGATCATGAATTTTATGTAGTTAACATTAATTCATGCTATAACACTGAGAATAGTGTATCATGTATGCTTTTAGCATTGATCTGTATATTTCTCTTCATGATAGTTTGATTCTATGAACTACTACTAATCTCTCTAAAAATGCTTCCAGGACGGATCAAGAAGCAATGGGATGATGACAGATTACATGCAAAGTCATGCAGCCTGTAGAAATGAACATGGGGACACTGCTTGCAGCCATGGGACAAAATTGGTGACACATAAATTCATTAAAGAGGAAGAACCTATACAGTTTGTCTTTGTGATTAGTTTCTTCGAAGTGGAATAAATGACATTCAGAGGGAGACTCTTCACTGCAGACATCAGACTTGCACATTCAATCTGAATTTTATATTGGTAGCTCTAGAATAGGGTGATCTAGAATGAGGTCGAGGAGGACAGCACTGGACTCGAATATGTCAGAAGTTCAGAGGTGTGTGTTGAAAAATTATTACTTTGTGACACGCTTTGCAGAAAATCTTGAACGAGGTGGTCAGAAGGTGGATGCAAATGCTTGAAGATTCAGAGGGAGCCTAAGTGGCAGATGTATAGTGCCAAGTCCTTTGCAGAGGATCAGCAAGCTCGTGTAGCAGTGTGACTGCAAAAGATCCTTGTTTGGTCAAACATTGAAGTCATCTGTAATTATTGTGATAATCAAGTTGTGAGAATGTTGTCCCTGCTGAGAGGGAGTCTTTACTGAGAGGGAGTCTCAGCATTTAGTTGTTCTTATTATGAGCTTAATGCATTTTTCTCTGAGAGGGAGAAATTTGAGGTAAAAGCCCTTGTAATGCATTTTTCTCTAAGATGGAGAAATTTGAGGTGAAAGCCCTTGTTAATGCATTCTTCTCTGCGAGAAAAGTTTGAGATGCAAGCCCTTGTTAATGCATTCTTCTCTGCAAGAGAAGTTTGAGGTGAAAGCCCTTGTTCCACCCTCTGGGAGTAGCCATGGTGGATGTCAAGCGAGAGACTCCATGACTTAGCACTTGTGTTTATTCACCCTCTGAGAGTAGCCATGGTGAAACGTCATGTTGAGATGACGCTATCACGTTGAGAGAATCCGTGATAACATTTTGTTCTTGACACATATGGGTGCAGCCATTGTGTTTTTCATGTTGAGAGACTCCGTGACATGAAAATCTGCAAATGATATCTCCTTTGCTAAGAGGGAGTGTTCATGTTTCAGTAGCTGCAGGATATATCATACGTACCTACGATGGACATCTTATTTTCTTTGTTCTCAAGCTCAGTCAGAATAGATATATTGAGCTCGACTTTCACTTGTGTTGATAGTCTTCTATCTCTACTGCAGTTGTTTTATTGTTGCTAGCGTATTTGCTACCGTGGGTGTATCTTTTGTTGATGGCAATAGATTTAGAGACTTTGCATATGTTGATGATGAACCGACTCTTTTCATAACCTTCACCGCTCAGTTTTAATGGAAGACAAAGTGCAAGAGTCATCAAGCAATAAGCTCAGTTGGGATTGTTGTTCTTGTCGGTAACGGTCTGATTGTGAGCGCCTTTAATTCTCATCAGGTATTATTGCAACATATTAGAAGGCTCATTCAAAGACAGAGTGTGTGCGACGGTTGTCATTGATCATTCCTTTCATAACTGTCGTCGGCAGTTTAATGTTCCCTGAGCGGTGACCTCTTGGTTTCATGGTCACATGGTGTAGAGTATGTTTCGTGGCTCACCAAAAAGAAAATATATGAACATTATTGTGTAGCTGAGAGGATGGTGATTGGGCTCTTTGCGAAGTTTTACAGCTATTGCTCTTGGCATTACCGCCTCTGCTTCAGACTGTATGGCCTTTGCTTATTGATGCATTAGATTCAGATTGTGATTGAGGTTACATATTGTGACTATTTAAGAGCAATTCTGGGAGATAATTTGTGAGGTGTGAATAGCAGCAATATGTGTGTCCGTGAGAAATAATCATATCTGCAACTGTGTTTACAGTATCTGCCACAGACATCATTTTGATGTGTTAATAATTGTGTCTTTATTAACTGTAAGATTCTAAGATTCTGAAGCTACAGCGGGTGACTGATAGTGTCCATCATATATGTTATGTTGTAGGTGCTCAGTAAGATTTGATCTTGCTGATTTATTCTGTGATTCCTATTCTATATTATAATGCTGAGAGCGTTCGTTATTATTTTTGGCTTGAGGGCTTTGTAAAGATCCAAACTCTTTCATTATTTTAACAAAGTGATATTTTTTTGGTGCGGCTGGGTTTTTTCCTCGAGCAGGAGGGTTTTCCTCGGATAAACATTTGTGCAATCTGTTCTTATGTTTATCTGAGTTTTTGTTTATTGCATTTATACTATTCTGGTTCAAAATATTAACATCCAAGGCCAAGGCATCAATGACCAAGTAATCCTTGCAAAAAAAAATACAATTTCTTCCTCCTAAGCTCATTCACACATAGGCAAGCAAAATCACTGCTCTGATGCCACTATAATGTCCCGATCTAGAATTTTTGGAAATATGTGATTTTTGTACTATTCTAATATTTTGAAACAAAATAAAATGGAACAGCAAACTAGAAAGTGAAAGCAAGTAGTTTCAACCCCTCGACAACTTCTCAAGCAAACCTTCTTATCAAACCTAAATTGTATCGCATCAAAATAAGAGTTGATTTTAAACCCTACATTGCGCAAACCGATTTTATGCTATCATGAAAAGATAAGAAATATAATTTCAGAATCACAGTGCTAAATTTTCACTCACAGAAACAAATGGTAGATCTGAAGTATGGGCTGAATGCCTAGCTGAAAATGACCGTGAATGATTGTAGGTACAGTCTGCCAAGACTTAAAATACCATTGCCATTCTTGTAGGATAATGATCAAATTTGGAAAAGCAACAAAAAACCCAAACTGTATGGTGACGATTGTGATGAAGGATGGTAGATGGCAGCTAGCTGGAAACAATTTAAAAAATAGAAGTTAGGGCAATTGGGAATGAAGATACAAATTTATCTAGTATTGGTGCACCCACTAGAACTAGTTGCAAAATGCAAATTGTAGCAGAAAATGATGAATAAATTCCTCCAACTGATGTAGAACCCTCTATATCAATGCCTCTTTGTCCCAACTAGGATGTCATATCCCTTTTTCTGATTTCATGATTAGATACGTGAAGAAGGCCTCTAGCCTCTCCCCTTTCTCCATAGAATAAAGCTTAGAACAAGGAAATAACAAAATAACGTTTTTAGTGGCCCGATCAATCTCTTCATTTTCAAAATTGCCACCTAAAATATTATCTTAGGTCATATGCTATGTTACCAGATTCGGGCCCTTGAACAGAGTCCGGATCCAATCCGGGTCCAGATTCACGGATCAGTCTGTGCTGGATCCGCACAAGGTTTGTGTTCGGACCTATGGATCTGCACCACTGTCGATACATTCGGACCACAGGTCCGAACACGACCCTATGCGGATCCAACACGGGCCTGGGGGAATCCAGCGTGGATCCACGCATATCGCCAAGCACCCACGGCCCAAACTCAGTTAAAGTGGGCCCAAACTCACTTAAAAATAATTCTTTTATTATTTGTTTTCTCCAAACCCTAAAATGACCCTAATATGGAGCCTCCAAACACATTTCATTTCACATTTGCTCTCTCATTTTGCTCTCTCCATCTTGCAAGTTTGAAGTGAGGTGATTGTATTCGAAGGAGATCAAGTATTTAAATTTTTAATGTTTATCTTTGACATTTGGCATTGATCAATGATCAAGCATCATAGATTCATACTATGAAATGATTTGTTTTACAATTATGTATATTTCTCTTTTTTTATATATATATACATATATGCACACAAACCCATACGAATCATAATGGAAAAAAAATTCACGAACCCACGAACGGGATTCTCGAACCCGAACCCATCCCCAAACCCGAACCAGTAACTTAGGTCCTATGTAATATATAAGTACTTTTAACACTTATTTTAATATGTAACTCAAAAAAGACCCTTTGGATGTATAAATAAAAATAAAAATAAAATAAATGGCCTAATGTAAAGCATCTATAAAAGAGAAGTCAAGGATCACATCAAAGTATTCATTATGTCATTAGTTTCAAACAAGTTCTCATTGAAGCTCTAAAGGACAAAACTCTAATTTCCATTTAAGGAGATTCTATTCAAGGATTGCACTGGGGCTTATAGATTGAAGTCATTATCAGCTTGCTACAGTGTCACTACAATGATTTGAAACTATTTTCAGCTTGCTACAGTGATTTATTGAATATTTCAGCTTGTGGGGGTTTAAATTGATTAATATTTGCAAGCAAATCAGATATATATTTTAATGGCTGATTGAAAGGCATTTTCAGATAATTTGCAGACCTAATATGGGTAATTTATGAGGGTTTGTGACGCAGGGGTATGGAGAACTGGGGCCCAAGGCACTCCCAGCTATCCAAACCAACTTGCAGAACAACACAAAAGCAATAACACAGAAAGGGAGAGAAGAAACAGCAAAACTTATATTATTTCATCAAACTCATTACATGTCAGGCTATAAGGCCTTCCCGGTTTTGGACATATACATTCAGATGTTTACAGAATAATCTTGATACATGCGAGGTCACAAACCTGCGATCTGAATCTGCTAATACTATCTCTTCTAACCAAAAACTGCCCCCAAATCTAAGAACAGAAAACCAAATATATACAAGAGTCCACCAAAGAGGTCGGCACTCAGATCTAAAAGATTCAACATAGGAAATAGCAAAGACCCAGATTTAGGTCCACATACATCCCAATGAGAGATCCCACATTAATTACGCTACGGAAATTAAATGCATAAGTCGGCCAGAACAAGATAAACAACTCGGTAAGAAACTGACCAAGCAACAGGAACAACTCGGTGAAGACCAACCGAGCAACAACAACGACTCGGTAAGAAGGTAGCGGAGCAACAGAAACAACTCGGAGAAAACCCAACCGAGCAGTCAAAACCTTCACCGAGACCCGTCGTTAAAACAAGACAGAACAAGTAACCGAGCAACAGCAGTTACCGAGCACTTTACCGAGCAGCCTCCAACAATCTATTGAACTAAAACAAACATATTTTTCGTTGATCAGGATTGCCAAAGAACCCAAGATGCTCCTACAACAGACACCCAGAGTTGAAAAGAAATGATTCTGCGAATCATGTGTCAGGTACAACCTGAATGGAATCCAACTTAGATTGAAAAATCCAAGATGAGTCCTCCAACGGTCTGCTCTTCCATTTTATCAGATATTCCATGTATTCCTTTCCTCTTGTACTTCTATCAACTCTCTGTTTCAAAATCTACTCAATTTCCTCTATCTGTTTCTTAGGATAATCACTCGGTACTGTTACTTATTCATCAAGTTCATGATACTCATACAAATCTGCAATATTAAATATATGTGATATATCCATGTCATCAGTTAATTCCACTTTGTAACCATTTCCACTATCAAATCTTCTCAATATTTTGCAAGGACCAAATTTCTTCATCTTCAATTTTCCATATGTTCCAATAGGAAATCTGCCTTTCTTCAAATGAACCACTACTGCATCACCAACTTCAAAAATTATGTCTCCTTGATTTATCTGCACTATCCTTGTATTTCGGATTACTTTGCTCCAATTTATGTTTTACATCCTCATGCAATGTCTTCATACACTCAACAAACTTTTCTACTTCAGCACTTATTTTCTCTTCTCTAGCAATGTCTCTCAAGTCTGATATACCTCTTGGTTGTGTGCCATGAACAATCTCAAAATGTGTCTTTCCAATACTTCTATTTACTGAATTATTATATGCAAACTCTACTTGTGACAATATCACATCCCAATTACTCGGTGTGTCTCCAACTAAGCATCTTAACAAGTTACCCAAACTTTAGTTTACAACCTCTGTTTGTCCATCTGTCTGTGGATGAAATGTAGAACTATACTTCAACTCGGTGTCCAACTTCTTCCAAAGTGTTTTCCAAAAATAGCTGACAAACTTACTGTCTCGGTCAGAGATGATACTCCTTGGTAATCCATGCAATCTGACAATCTCCTTAAAGAAAAGATCTGCTATATGTACTGCATCTGATGTTTTTCTACATGGTATGAAATGTGTCATCTTAGAAAATCTATCCACCACAACAAATATGGAATCATTACCTCTTGTTGTCCTCAGTAAGCCAAGAACAAAATCCATGCTGATATCACTCCAAGGTTTCTCAGTGTTAATGTTTGTAGCTTCAGTCGTATGATCATTAGAATACATATAATACATGTTGATTAATAATAATATAATATATATGCTATATTATTATTAATCATATGAAACTTAATATTTAATATTAAATTATTAAATTATTCTTAATTAATAATTGATTGATGAAACATTATAAGATTGATTAAATTATAATTAATAGGAAGAGGCATGTCCTTTCTTATAAAAATTAATGAATAGACATGTCCCTTCATAGACATGTCCCATGAAGGGACATGTCTCTCTTAGCCTCATTCCCAATATAAATGAAAGAAAGATTGTTGCATTTGAAAAACACATACAACACAGAGTGATATTACATTTGCAGCTATCCTAAAAACTTAACATGGTATCAGAGCCAGACTGCAAATGTAAGAGAGTAGTTTGTTGACGGTGAATGTGTGACTGTCTCAGAAAATATAGTCCCAGTAAAAAGACCATATCTCACAAATCCTCCGTTGGATTTTTTTATATTTTGGATATGTTGGTTAAAACCTAATTTTAGAGGATCTCACAAAAGCGATTGGAAAAAAAGTGTGGGGTTCAAAAGTTATGACAGAATGTGTACAGGTCTATGTGAAATTTCTGAAAGTGACTTTCATTAAAGAGATATATTAATTTGTTATGATCGTGGTCAAGAATTAACAAAGAAGAATGAATTAAAGGAAGGGTTTCACTTTCTAGAAATAAAGCATCAATTATAGAGTGTCACCTATCTTGGATAAATCAAGTCATTTCATAAGAAGACATGAGAATTGTTCAACGATATAAGAGTGAGAATTGTACATTGTGGGGAGAGAATA
>MU223187.1:5098741-5128232 GCA_018584345.1 Thuja plicata | reverse complement strand
GTTTTGGTTCAGGATCAGGTGCACCCGCCTTGGCCTTGCAGAGCCAAAAGCGCAGAAGATCAAATTAATTGATCTTGTTACGTTGGCCATAACCGATTGGATATCCCAGCATCGAGTTGGCAAGACTCGTAGGATATTAAATCTGTGGTTTTGGTAACCAACACACTTTACTGAGCAGCCTCCAACAATCTACTGAACTAAAACAAACATATTTTTGGTTGATCAGGATTGCCAAAGAACCCAAGATACTCCTGCATCAGTTTGTTGCTTCTATTGCATACATTATCACTCATTACATTGGTGGTCCAGCAACGTATGTTGAATGTTTGTAACTTAATTCAGATTGTAGCAATCAGATTTTTTATTTTAATATGTTGAAACTGTTGTGATTTCAAATAAATGATTAACACTGGTTGTTATTAGAGTTTGATCTGAAATTAAATATGTATCAAAGTTGTTACTGGTATATATTTGCCTGATATTATGCTAGGGTAATAGCTGCAGAAACGCTCATAATCTCTGCTCTTTGCATTGCTAGAAACAATTCTCTTGTATAACAGACCTGGATTCTCTGTTAGTTTAACCTTTATTTTTAATGATTAAGCTGCTATTTATTTATAAATTATGTCTTTATGCTGCTGTAATCAGCATTGCAACTAGAGTTTTACTTAATTAGATTTAACTTGCTGCACTAGGTTTATTTGGTATTTGATTTCAATTCTTCACAAAAAAAAGACAGATCAGCGTGGGGTTAGAGATAGTTCAGATTTAGTATTTATATTTAGCTGCTTTCAGTTATTCCAAATATTTTATTAAAGACAAAGTATATATTTTCCAAAACTCATTTTATTTTTAGTTGCATAATCACAAAAAATTATACAATTCGCAAATTGTTTAAAATCCCAATTTGGGGACACTACATAGGAAACTACGCAATTAATAACGGAAAAACAGCAGAAACTGTGGATAGAAAACTCTGCAAACAAAATAATCAACCTACTTAAAATACTTATAGGCTGTGAACACCTCAATTAACTCCACTGTAATAGCTGCAATCTCCCCCTAGTAAAGTATATTGAATGAAATGAAACCACCAAATCTAGAAACTTGACAAAAACTCTCCCAAATCAGCTCCAATGCAACCCCCTATGTGGAGATGCCCCAATTAATAACGGAAAAACAGCAGAAACTGTGGATAGAAAACTCTGCGAACAAAATTATCAACCTACTTAAAATACTTATAGGTTGTGAACACCTCAATTAACTCCACTGTAATAGCTGCAATCTCCCCCTAGTAAAGTATATGGAATGAAATGAAATCACCAAATATGGAAACTTGACAAAAACTCTCCCAAATCAACTCCAATGCGACCCCCTATGTGGAGATGCCCTAGATGGAAATGAGGGTTTTTGTCCCCAATTCCAAAACTGGAAGACCAAAAAGGTTTTCATCCTCCAAGACCTCCAAACAGCCAAAGGTTTTCATCCTCACTTGTGAATTGGAACATAAATGCTCCACCATGAGAAATGTCAAGTGAAGTCAAGATCCCAAATGAAGCCAAGCGCAACCTTTTAAACCTATCCAAAACAGGTCCTTGGATTAAAATTTCCCTCCAAATTTTTTAAAAAATACTTTCTTTGTAATTAATTGTTTTAAAAAAAATTAAATTAATTATAATAATTTTTAAGTTCTCCCTTAAATATGAAACTATTGGGCCCAACTCAAAATAATATTATTAATTCAGATGTGGCATCTTCTCTAGTACTTTTTAAATTATTTCAGCTATTTTTGAAAAGATGAACGCGTTTCACCCAAAGCTATGAACCAATGAAGTCACAAATGGGGAACCTCATCCCCAACATGGGAACTCAACAATGACACCCCAATGGGGTTTGAACCTTGGTGACCTGAAACACAATAGAGCAATTTAACCATCACACTATGCCAATATTGGCAGCATTTCGGCTTGGACATGTTAGGGAGATTGTCTATTTCCTAAGGTTGCTCAATTGGGGATGTTTCAATTTATATGCCTCATGTTGCCCTTTAGAGAACTATCAAAATTTACTTCTATGCTTTCCTAGAGAGGTCATGGAATCCAAAAACATAAAAAATTTCTTTCCAAAATGACAAAGCCCTTGCCCTTTATTGAGGGTAAATTATCTTTCAATGGGTTCATTTTTCTTATTTTGCGAATGGGAAAAGCTAACTTTCTGATATGATAAAATTCAAGAATTAGTTACAAACCCAATCAAATTGAAACTGTCATTTGCTTATAAATGAATTATTTTGAATTCTATGATGCATAATATCAGGAAAAAACAATTACAATACTATTTACAATCAGTCCAAACATTTCAATATCATAATAAATAAAAATAACTCGTAGACAAGTTGTTACAACCTTTTAACCTTTGAAGATAGTTCACTGACAAAGCTATCAGGGCCGATGTAGTCCAAAAGGTAGATTGCATCAAAATTCTCTAGAGGAAGATCTTCAGCTCTAACACACACAAAAAAATCCATTTCATATAATAGTGTTTAAAGTTTTGAAATGATAATCTTCCAACACTTCATTTTTTTAAAATTAAAAGAGTCAATAAATTTAGAATTGCAATTTGGATGAAACTGGTACAATTTTCCAAATAGAAGTAAATTTGAATTCATTGCCATATTATCTCTTGCACCACAAAAATTAATCAATGAAAAAACAGAAATGAAAGTTACTAAAATGGATGTGGAATGGTGGAATTAAACAAAGATATGAAGCATACACATTATATGAATCCCTAGAAAGGACAATCCTACAGATTGTTGACAAAAAAGCTTTTGTATCAATAGTCAGTTCCAAGGAAGGATATTTTTACTTTTAAAGTTTAACTAATAATGACCCTAGAAGAGTTCAAAGTTTTATATGCTAAGCAGAGAAAAGATGTCTCATGACATACAGTTTAAAAAGAAGAATTTTAATGAAGAAAATGAAGATATTAAACTTTTTTTGACACGTAAACTAATTATTAATTAATTTTCAAAAGAAACTCAATTGACAAACACTAAATGAGATATCTTCCCCTCACTTTGAATACCTTAGCTGCACCTTTAGCATGATTGGATACACTGTAGAGGAAAGACAACATAAAACAAACCTACAAGTCAGGAAATGGAGGATGAAGTAGGCATCACATCAGATTACTATTTATGGCATCAATATCCCTACTTCAGCGACGTTTGACCAGATCAACATCAAGTCATGTTTTAGTCAAACTTGGGTTTTAAAATTATATTCAATTTTTTTCAAAAACCTTCACCAAGAGTTATTTTCTAATTCATGACCAACCTGATTGTCATGCAATTTCTTGAATTTCTATAAACATTTTGGTGACATTATATTGTTTGACTTGCCTGACCCTACTGATATCACTCCATTAACTTCACTTTTCCATGCCACGTGTTGAGATCTTCATGACCCTACTGATATTCATTTCTTGCTATAAATTACATGAATTAACAATTAATAAACATAACAAAGACTTATCCTACTAGCTAAAAGCAAAAACAAGCAAGTCAGTAAATAAGAAAATTTCAGGAGTAAGCTACTCTAGCACACAGATAGCACTAGATTTTATAAATTGAATAACTGGAGCAGCATACAAATAACAATAACACCAATACAAAGTCTGACACTCTTCCAAACTTTTAATTCAGTCAAGGAAATCTAAATACAATGATCATAAGCACAAGAATCTCAGACAACTTGAACAATAATTTTTGCAGCATAAGCATACCATCAACCATCATTGAAAACATATTGCGCACAAAACACTTATTATAAGTTTACAGAACGATATTTTTGGGATTTAGGAAAGTCATAAAAATTTATCCCAAAAATATAATCTTTAAAGTTAGCTCACTTAAAATAGCTTAAAAAGCTGAAATAAAAATACTTCAAAGCAAAGCTTGATATAACAAACTTTGGATAAAAGTTGACTAATAATAAGCTCTTTAAAATCTGTCGCAAAAATAGATCTCTTGTTCTAAACATACCTTTGGCTAAAAAATAGCTTTTCTGAAAATTCATTGGTTTCTAGGGAATTTAAGGTGCAAGTTTTCTCCTTCCCCTAAGCATATTGAGCTCTATCAATGAAAAATTTTACTTCTTTATCACCAGGCCTGGAAAATACTTTCTTTGGTGAGTTGATCATGTTCAAATCCTCTGCATCATTCAATCATATTCTAATTAATTGACTTTTCCTTTTCTTGCACTGTCATTTTGATGGCAAGATTCATCACTCCATCCATGTTATATAGATCAAAAAAAGACCCTCCAAGTTTTTCTCAAACCAATCTGCCAAGTTCAGCCCTCACTTCTTCCATATTATTATCTTCAACAAAAAGTACATGGGATTGACAAAAGAAAGGAGATAGTGGCTTGTTCTAAAGTGTGCAATTTCCTCTTATGCATTCTACAGATTTTGACCACAAGAACCCAAAGTTCTTTTGCTAACTTTTATTCCACCATCCCCTCTAAAAGATGAGTGTCTTTGGGATCAACAGTTACACCCATCCCGATTAGTTTGTATGTGCCCAAAGATGTTATTGGCTTGCTACCCCATTTGCAAAACCTTCAGCAAGTATTGTGCCTTATAAACCATTTAGTATAGAGCCCCTTAAGCTCATCAATTGATAAGTAGGAGATATTTTCCACAGCATTGATATTTCAGCTATGAGCATTGTTTGTAGAAAAGTCAGTCTTTCTTTACTCTGTTCAATCCAGAAAACCCTTTAGATTTCACAGTGTTACCCGGAGACCTGTCTCCCCCATCCAGATGCGTCTCCGAGACTTTTCGCATCTCCGGAGACTTCAAAAATGGCTAGAGACTCCATGGAAAAGTCTCCCAAAGAATCCGAGTCTCCAATTCCAAAAAATGAAGTCTCTTGCCCATCTCCTGATTAAAAAATAAATTTTAAAATACAACATTAATTCATTTTATGATTTTCACCCTCATTTTAATGTTTTTTTTAGCAAGGCAATTTTAAATGATTTAAGTCATTTTGACCATGGTGGAAGAAGCGGTTGAACCAGATGGCCTTAATGAATTGCCCCAAGTTGTACTACCATCAGAGGAACCTGAGTTGGAGAGTGATGATTTTCTGGACAACATCATAGTTGAAGACCTTGAGATGGATGATCACAGCCTTGTGAAGTAGATTATACTAGATAGATTTCTGATTTTTGTTTACAGTTCTGAGTTTTTTGTTTGCATATCAGCGATTTAGCATCAAACTATATATTTTTGGATTTCAAATTTTAGTATGTAATGATTATCTCAGCGATTATTAATCTGATATGATGATGATCATATGCGATATTCAGAAATTAGATATGACTATGAGATATGCAATGTGAGTTTTGAACTATTTGACTCTATATTAATATGACATTACTATTTAGTATTAGTCTTTGACTCTTTAAACTTTTAATGTTCAATGTTCATAGTTATAGCTTTCCATTGTTCTTGTTTTCAAAGCACTGTGTTATGAATCTATGGTATTTCTTAGAAATTATTAAATTATATTTAAAAAAATTGTCGTCTCCAAGTACCCCCGTCTCCTATTTTTTTTAAATAGCCGTACCGGTACCGGTACCGATACCGGAGACCTCCAAGTCTCCCCGTCTCCAAGTAACCTTGGATTTCACCAATATATGAAAGCGACACGTATGAAAGAAGTTACAAGATTGAGACTAGTGAATATAATCATTAATCAGCTGCCTCCAATCAAGGAATGTCTTTCCCTCACAGACGACACTAATAATATATAAATCTAATTTTTGAATGTCCTTGCTTTAATTGCCTTGTTACTGTATTCAATAAAGTTATCATGATAGTCAATTTCTTGAAGTCATTTTGCAGTAGACCCTTAATTGCCTTGTTACTGTATTCAATAAAGTAATCATGATAGTCAATTTCTTGAAGTCATTTTGCAGTAGAGCCTTTAGCAATCTTTTTGGCCTGTTAGCTCAAGAGATCGCATCATTCCCTCATGCGAACACCTCTTTCCCAACTCCTAGCATTTATCCAAATTATCATTACATTCCTTGCCTGCAAACCAAATGCAACTTCAAAGAAATCAGAATCAAGCCTACATATCTCTTGGTCTTCAAAATTGAAAATTTCCCTTCTTTCCAGGTCATAATGCTGTACACATGCTATAACCAACTCTTGGCATTGAACAGCAACTGAAAATAAGTTGCTCGTACTAGTACATTGTTTTTCAATATCTTTGCAAAACCACTGCCTAATTCTCTCCTCTCTCAACTAGGTACAAATCAAGAACATACACATGACAAAGTATGGTACCCTTGACAAAGCAGTATTTGTTTACCAACATTAATTTCCACCCAACATAACGTTCTTAGAACTCCATTCTCAAACAACACTGCAACTGCCTCATTCAAACAAGAAACTGAA
Source organism: Thuja plicata (assembly GCA_018584345.1). NCBI lineage: Eukaryota > Viridiplantae > Streptophyta > Pinopsida > Cupressales > Cupressaceae > Thuja > Thuja plicata. The sequence continues at coordinate 5,121,761 of MU223187.1, read as the reverse complement.
ACTGCTGTCTTGAACAGACCCTAAAAAGATTTTCATTTTAACCTTCATGAAGAATCCACAAAGTTTGAAAAATTCTCCTCTTCAAACCCTGTGAATTTTTTTTAAAGAAAAATCAACTTCACCAATTCTTGCAGAAAAACATAGTGCCCTCAACACCCTCCTTGAAAATGTAAAAATACAATGAAAATGCTGAATGTTACTGCCGGCATGCCCTGCAAACCCTTGGAAAAACTGAAAATTTATCTTGCCTTACACCAGCACTTCAAACTCAGATACCACAACTGAAAATGACCAAAGTCACGTCTCTTAACTCCTTCAAGCTCACTTTAGGGCCATGCACACTTTTCAAGGGTGTTATTTTAATTTTAATCCTTTCTTCTTTCCACTTTTTAAAGGTGCTATTTTAATTCGATCTCTTCTTTTTGTGAGGTTTTGCGTTGCTATGTGCACACTTAGGAGAACCTTGCCATGATGAAACAAGAAGAAGCACACTCATTTGACAACTTAACCAGCCTAATTTGGTCCAAAAATGAGATAAACATGCTCTGGAGGACTTTGGACACAACATAAAAAGTTTGCTCTGCTACTTGGCTTTAGATTATAACCTGAAAAGTGTGGACTCTAGGAGCATCTGCCACTTTCCATGCCCTAGCCATTTTTCATTGATTTTGGGAAAACACAAATAGTGTGTGCCTGAGGTCACTTAAACATGGCAAGACGCGCAAAAGCACACAATTTTTGTGAGGAATCTGCTACTTATTTTTTGTTACAATGGAGAAGCGTGTGTTCTGGATACCCTTGCCACTCTTCCATGCCCTAGTTATTTTTAGCTAATTTTGGCAAATGCACAAATTGGGAGTGCCTAAGGTCACTTAAGCGTGGTAAGACAGCCAAAGCACAGACTTTATGTTATGACCACTTCTCCAGATTCCATCATATTTCAGCCTGACAAAGCGCGCCTTGGGAGTCATCTTACCAGTTTGTCCTATATTGAGTCAATTTCATTGTTTTGACAACTTTTCCGAAACAGGCTATGACTTCTTGAATTCACATTTATTTATTGACTAAACAAATATCAATATGTGTCTTCCAAATTAATTCCTTAAGAGTATAAAAGAGGCTAAGAACCAGTTGGACTTTCTACCCACACGGGTTTAATTCGTTAAGAACAATCCACAAATTATTGTGAATGCTCGAGACGTTACCTTGAACGAACCCTATAGTCCCGGCATTGGGTCATCCAATATTAATGCTCGCCAAAAGTTTGATTCACAGCTACAAAGATTACTCTTATTTGCCTAATGTTCCAGTATATGTCTATTTCTTTGTTTGTAGCTTTTTACAAAGTCTCAGTTTGATGCGTTCATGAAAATATAGGTTAGCCTGTCTACCTATTTTTACAAAATTATAGCCAGATTTTGATGGAACTATTTCTATGGAAACCCTACAATGAAGCCTCTTTGCCATAAATGGTAAATATTAGGTCTTGATATACTATCACATATTTTCAAATTCTATGTACGCTTGCTCTACTTTTCAGACTTCAGAGGTAGTATAGATGCTATGAATTTTTATTTATTCTGCTATACTGGTGCCTAAGTATAATCTCTGTTGATTTTTCCCAGATGGGTGAATGAATATCTGGACGACCCCATTTTATGTAAACCTTACAGGCAAAAGTAAATATTATTTTTTTCTTATGTTGTCTGGTTGTTTAAAGATAGAGCAAGAGAAACATGAGAAGCGGAGAAATGGTGGTGTGATGACGAACCTGATTGGATTATAGACCGTGTTCGGATAAAACACTACAGGCAGTTGTCGTGCGGAAAAATAAAGATGTGCGGCCAAGGCTGCAAATGCTCCGTCAGGACAAGGATAGTGGTACAGTACAGCTGAGCTTTTGCTTTCTTGCATTTCTCTGCTCTTCATAGTTCTTTCAAGTCACTCCAATCAACCAGCTTCCTGCAACTCTGGATTGTATTCTCCCTCTGTTTTTTTTAAATAGAATGGCTTAAAGTAAACGAGACTGTAATGAACAAGCGTTCTCTCATTCTCATTTCATTCTCATTCCCTGCTTCAGCCTGCCATTACTCTGGCAAATTATTTCCTCAACTAAAATTATTGAAATAATTTCACTTACGCTGAAAAGAAAATCATATTTTATAATGTTTATTATAAATGTTGTCTTTTAATAGTTTTGGATATATTTAATAATTTAAATTATACTAATAATATTTTATTATAAATGTTGCCTTAAATAACTTTGGATATATTTAATAATTTAAATCATATAAATAATATTTTATGGTGTAGCTTAAATTATATAAATATGGCTTTTGACAAAATTTGGTTTTTTTTTTTGAGTTCTTTTTCATGTGCACGACATTTTTTAATATTTTTATATTTTTATTATATTGGAGAAGCTAAAAAAAGTACAAAGATCTAAAAAAAATAGTTGTAATAAGAATAGCGATAAGCCTTCCATCAAACAAAACAAGTTGTCACCAGACAACAAACAAAACAATAAGAAAGAAACATCTCCAAGGAACCTATCAAGCCATCAATTTGAGTTAAATTTGCTCATAAGATCAATATAACTTCATTCTTAATAGTCATTACTTGACTCATATGTGAAACACTTAAATTTATATAAGATGTTATACAAAAGAATACAACCCTAATTATTTAGGCATTCGTTGATTGGTACATCAATAGATCTTAGAAAGTCTTGTATCATCTACATATATAGGAACAATAAGATAGACATTTGCATTATATTTAGTATGTCTATAATATTGTTTAAATAATGTTGAATTGTTAAATGTAGCCTAACTAAAATCAAGACAAGTCATGAACTCTCCTACTTGTTAGCACAATCTAGCGGTGCTTTTAAGTGCCACCTAATTCAAAGACAAATGGATTAAGAAGTTTCTAAAGAGTAGAAAACCACAATTTGAGACTATCATTGTGGGTTCAACTTCATACGAAGAATTCATGACCACTTGTGGGCTTTAACTCTTGATAAATACATGGTTCATTTAGTAGTCTTCTAAAGCATCATTGTTCCTAAGCTGAAAAAGTTCTAACTTGAATCACAAAGTGCATGTTATAGTATAACATTCATTATTATACACATAGATAGGTCCTTTTTCCCTCTCTAGATCAACCTTAATGCGCATTTTGATACTATCAAAATTAAGCTTTATTATCTAAATTAATTTAAGTGTTGCTTGATTTTTCTATATGTCAATCTGATAATAGTTTCCATCATTTTTAAACTTTAATTAGCTAATAAAAAAATTTGAATGTTCATATTTAATAATTGTTTTATTTAAAATATTGAATTTACTCATTACAAAATTTGTACCTGAGAAAAAAAAAGTATCTTACATAAAATTATCTAGGCCAATTGAATAATTAAAATGATAAACAAATAGTCATCTTACATATAAAAGAGAATTGGGACTAGAAAAGATAAATATTATTATTATATATGAAATAACTTGTAATACTTAACTGGATTTTGGAGATGAAAAAGTTAAAGATGCCAAGAATTGATTTGTCGTCACCCTAAATTTTTAAGGTTCAGTTAAATAACTATCATATAATCTACAAACTAATTGTGCATTACTCTAGTTCAAATTCATAGCCATAAGCCTATCTTCGCACTTGTGGAACTAAACTAGTATGCAATCAAAACTTGCACCCACAAAATGTTGGAATGAAGGAACACTGAATCAGTGTTCTATAAATTTTTGACTTATTAAATTGATTCTCCAACCACTTAATGCATATAACAGAAAATAAAGTACAAGAACATAAAGCAAATAAACATCACACCATAACACATATATTTTTACCGTGGAAACCTTGTTAGGGGAAAAACTACGATGGAGATGACGACCACAAGCCAATACTCTGCAAAAAATATTATCTTACAATAGTTAGGAATTGTTGAAATATATAATCGTTCCTTATTTGTATTTATTTAATTTAGGATAAACCAAGGTATCCTACATGTATTTTGTCATCTAGTACAAGTAGGAGGACATGTCATTTCTTTGTAATTCCTTTATTAAGGAAAATAGTTTATCCTCGTTAAGAGGATGTTGCCACTTTGCACACACCTATTATGAATGGTGGCATTCATAGATTTGTGAGTTACTTTGTAACTCCTCTCCTCGTCTCTATTAAAGAGATGGGCATCTCTCTCATTTCAACATTATGATGTTATTGTTACCCAAAATTATCTATCCTATGTCTTTTGGTTCACAAGTGGAGTAAATGTGGCTCCCACAAGGGTTGAGTCCAGCTTGTATGAGATCTTCACCTGATTCAGTGGTTTTCCTCCTATTTTCTGCAAGTTCTTAGGCCTGTTTAAAACCCTATTTTCATTTTTTCTTGCAAAAAACCCCTTAAACCCCTAGGTCTTTAGTGGTTGTTTTAAAACAATGGTACCTTTTTAAACCACTTAAGTTCCTTTTTCCACATGATGTAAGTTATCTGTCGGCGGGGCCAAGTTCTTTTCGTAACAGGTTTTATTTTTTCCTAAGTCCCGAAAAGATTTATTTATCTCAGGTGGCAGATTCTCCATTTCATCTGATGGTCGTCATGATACCTTAATCGTTGAGATCAAACTTGAAGATTCATTGAGGAAATGTGTTGTGTCAACACATGTCTACGGTGGGCCAAGCTCTTAGTGGAGGCTGAGTCAGGAAGAAGGAAACAATCTGATGGTCATCGTAAAGCCTTTATCACCAAATCAAACTTTAAATATTCTTCAAGGAATTGTGACGTTATGCCACATGGACAGTGGGGTCACCTTTCTTCAAATTCTGAGGGGAGTTAATCAGTGGTTAAGTTCCTTTTGATCGTGCGGTCGACACTTTCCCTTAATGATGAAGATGTTAGACAGTTAGTGATCAAGGCAATGCGTCGTTGTGACACGTGTCAGGTTGTCAGAACCTGGGCCCGTCGAGTGGCAGATTAAAGGTCAAATAGGTTTGGATGCATCTAACAATCGGCACTTTTCCTCGATGGCCAGGATGAAGGAAAGTTAAGGTTTGAGGCATCGCGCCTACATGCCATGTTGCGATCTGAGATCTTGGGCTCGTGGGTAACTTAAGATGCATTGACGGTCATATTTTAAAGTTGGTAAAGTTTTAAACCTGGGTTGTCGATGAGGTATTTCGGTGCCACTTGTGACCATTTGTACTTAAATTCAAATATTCAAATTCTTTTCTCAGAGTTTTCATGGTTGTGGTGATGTTTCCAAGTTTCAAAGAATGTAGATGGATCAGGTTGATCTGTCTGCTTGAATTAATGATGTTGGGAGGCGTCTCCAAGGAATATTTGATCATCTGAGGTATTTTCAAAGGCATTAATGTGCAAAGGTGACTATTTTAGGGTTTTTGATCTTTTTTAAGGATATTTTTTGTAACCCTAATCTGATTTGCATTGATTGTAGATTGACTCCCGAGCCATGGTGGTTGAGGAGGTTGTATATAAGTGTTTTTTTTAAGCTTTTGTAGGCAAAGGTTGGGATTATGTAAGACTTTTTGTGACATATTTTTTGTCCCCAAGTTTTCCATGTTTGTAATTCTCTCTAAAGCATAATACAGTGGCTGATTCTTGGAGAATTCTTTGAGTTATCTGAGTCCTCTTCCTTTCTGAAGCTTTGTGTACTACTATGAGTGATTTGATAAAGGTAATCGTGTGAATCATGTTCATTCCCTGATATCTTGTCTCATTTATGTACCTATCTACTGGAGTGAATGTTTTCTTGCAGTTCATAGTTTGTGTCTATCTTCTTGAAGCTATTTTTGTGAGAATCCTTCATTTCCTTAAATGGTTTCACCTCAGACCCTAGCATGAAACACTTTTTCAAGCCTACTCGGGAAGTTGTACTCATCTTAATTCAGAGATTTCATGCTAACTTTTAGCCATCTTTGTTATGATTCATGTTCATTTCAGTGTATCACCTAATAGATTAAGTTCCTTCTTTATTTCCTTTCAGTTTCCTTCTATCCCTTTTCCTATCAAGTTCAATTTCATGTACCAAGAGTAAAATAGGTGATTATCCAAGAGGCTAGAATCCGAAGGTCTCACTTCAGTTAGCAGAGGTCCCACAACCTGGAAGTGATTCCCATGTTATACTAGATCACTATACTCTTGAGTTTAGTAAGGTGAAAATTTGGTGTATAACAGTTTTGGCATGCCCGGTGGGACTACAAAAGAATTTCATCTTTTAAATCTATGGTGTCTCTGATATGTTGATAACATAATACAGACCTAAAATTGGTCATTATCTTGCATATCTGGCAACTCTGAAAAGGTTTACTGGTTTCAAAAGATCAAGTATTGGTATGTTTCAAATCTTTTATATTCAGATTTCCAGCTTATTACATGAGTAGAGATGTCAAGTTATTATGGACAGTCAGGTTACTCACCAATATATCATGAAAATAATGCTCAATGGGCTAACAAGCAGCCATATGAAAATCATCCATAAGTTTTTTTTAGTCTGAGTTACCATATCATAGCAGGATGTCAATATGTTCAATATTCCCCCAATCAATGTGCCCCTGCACAAGCTTATGAGCTTGCTACCCAATGGAAAGCATCATGGGAATGAAAGAAAAAACAAGAGAATCTAGGGCAGCAAGTTCATCATGCTTACCACCCACCCACCCCTAACCAACTTCCTGATCTATCTGAGAAACTCCAACTGGATCAAGAATCTCAAAACTATAGGAAGGATCAAGAACATCTGCAAATTTTACTTCAAGATTTCTCCAAGCAGTTTTATGATTTCAAAAGAGAGCATGAGATCCAATCATAGTTAGAAGAACGCTCTCACCAATATTATCTTCATAAGCAGGGGATGGAAGCCCAAAGGTATGAGCATGAGTTATTTGCCAAACAAGTTGCAGATAAAGAGGAGCAAATGAGACAGTCAATTACAAGACAGTCAATATGAGTCCTCTTCCTTTCTGCAGCTTTGTGTACTACTGTGAATAATTTGATGAAGGTAATCTTGTGAACTCTATTCATTCCCTGATATCTTGTCTCATTTCTATACCTATCTGTTGGAGTGAATGTTTTCTTGCAGGTCATAGTTTGTGTTTATCTTCTTGTAGCTATTTTGTGAGAATCCTTTATTTCCCTAAATGGTTTCACCTCAGACCCTACCATGAAATACTTTTGCAAACCTATTCAGGAAGTTGTACTTGTCTTAAGTCAAAGATTTCAAGCTAACTTTTAGCCATCTTTGTTATGCTTCATGTTCATTTCAGTGTATCATCTAATAGATTAAGTTCCTACTTATTTCCTTTTAGTTTTCTTCTATCCCTTTTCCTATCAAGTTTAATTGCATGTACCAAGAGAAAAATAGGTGATTATCCAAGAGGAACCGACCTAGAATCCAGAGGTATCACTTTAGTTAGCAAAAGTCCCACAACCTGGAAGTGATTCCCATGTTATACTAGATCACTAGACTCTCGAGTTTAGTAGGGTGCAAATTTGGTGTATAACAGTTATTGTAAATGAGCCTCTCTCTCTCTCTCTCTCTCTCTCTCTCTCTCTCTCTCTCTCTCTGGCTTTGCCTCATTCATAATTCATAAGGTTTTTTTTCTTTTCCCTTACAAAACTTCATGTCTCCTTGTCTTGGATCTTTTGGTGATTGCTCCAAGTTTATGCATTTCTCATGGTAACAATCTTCTCTTCAATTAATTCTCTTGGATTATTGTTCCTTTCTTTGCTCTTGATTTTTTCCTTTCATGGTATCAAAGCATAGGTTACTAATCCTTGTTTGAGTGAAAGTTGTTGAAGGTTACCATTTTGTGGAGCACACCTTGTTTTGGAGACATTCTTGAAAAAAGAGAAGCTAGAAGTCACTTCTTAACTTATTTGTGTTTGCAGGATTTTCTATAAATCTTTTTTTGTTACTAACCCTCTTTGGAAGGCTTTCCGCCAAAGAGTTTATTGTATTCTTTTTCAAAGAAAAATTTAAAAACTTAACCTTAGTCGTTTAAATGTAAGGTTATAGTTTTTTTTTCTTATCTCTCAAGTTTATTTGTAGGTTTCTCATCCATTTTTGTGTATTTGTATTGATAAAATATTATCTCATAATTTTTTATTTGTAGTCTTTATAGTAATATGTATATATTAGTTTCATCTATAGGTTAATATTGTGTTTGATTTGTAGGATTATAAGTTTAAAGCATATCTGATTATCATATTATTTAGTATTGTTGGACTTAATCAGTCTTTGTTTATTTATTTTATCATAAAATCTCTGTATTTTTTTATAGCTACCTTTGTAACTCTTTGTAGTTTCTTTTGATTTTTATTGTGTATTGTTACTAGTGTTTATGTTCCAGACATTTCAATCTCAGTTTTTTATAAATAAAATATGTGTAGCTCTTTTATCATCAAACTCTAGCGGCTGCTTCATTCCCACTCACTCCTAAATGTAAACCCAATCTATATGTTGTACTTCTGCCCATGTGGGCACTAGGGAAAGAAAACCCATTTTATATAAATCCTTGTAGTGTAGGGCCTATTCGGACTAAAACCGCAAACCTTCTCTTTACTTTGAGGTCGACAGTTCGACTCCTTGCATTTTTGACCGAGGGAAACTGATGTTATTCTTTGTGAATGTCAATTCCACGCTTGCATATTTTTTAACTCGGTCATGGGTAAGAGAGAAGCTTGTCCCAAACACCATGTTTTGGTTGTCCTCTCCTTCTCATAGAATTTGTGAGTGACAGGGTGAGTCTTGAAAGTGTGCCAATGTGTGGTGACTTGGTCAACTGCCAACAATTAGCGGCCAAGCGTTAGTCCTCCGCTCCAATCACTCCCTATGCTCCAATCTCACTTCAACAGTCCTCTAACTCCAATGTCTCTACAATTTGTTTGCACTCCCTGTGTAACTCCATTACTCCGCCAGCTCTTCCCTATCTTACTGTGGGCTAGCGTACTAACTAATGTTAAATTGTATCATTCTGTTCTTTAAATAGATTGAACGATTTGTTCATTATTTTACTTTTATTTTTTTACATAGCTAAATTACTTATTCCTCATATAGCATTTAAATAGTTTTTTTTTAAATAATTTTTTATATATTTTTAATAAGTTTTTTAATAACATTTCAATAGTTCAATAAGAGTTTTACTTCATTTTTAATAGTTTTAAATCATTTAAAAAAAAAAAAAATGTTTATTTAAACAATTCAAACCTTTATTAACATTGTGTTAAACATCATGCTATGATTATTTGACACTCATATATCACTATTTTCAATTCGTTATTATTTAATCATAACGTTTATTTTCCTTATTTTATGTTATTGTGCAATTATGTCTATTCTTATTCTTGAGATTAAATTAGACAATAAGTTAACTATCATGCTTGGAAAATGTATATTTCCTTCATTTTCTGTTTTAAACATATGTTAGATGTTGCTACTAATGCTACTTTTGTTCCATTTGCCACTGCTCCTCAAGATGACATAGACACTTGGAATACTAAAAATAAGGAAGCGCTTAGCCTAATTGGAGTTTTTTTGAGTCCCAAATTATATGTTTTGATTGTTAATTGTACTACATCACAAGCATCATGAGATATTTTGAAAAACACCTACGATAGTCCTAATGAATCAAGAAAGATTCAACTCCAAGATCAATTGGAGGATCTCAAGTATGGTTTAGGAGTCACTTTAACTGATATCCGTTTAATTCATATTATTTTAAATAAATTTCTTCCTAGGCAATTTTAATAGTTTATTACTAATGTGCATTCTCAACTTGTTATTCCTAGTTTAGCTACTCAATTAACTTTTATCATTTTTCAATATTTATTGCGTCAAGAGGAAGTGAAGTTGATTCAATTTGGTACTCTTAAATCTAATGAACATGCATTAATGTCTAAAAATCAAAATCAAAATCAGTTTAGATCAAATCATAATCATCATATAGTTATTCCAATTACAAATTTAATTCTAGGCCCTATCATAACAATAATAATAATCATAATACCAATCATCAAAATCAAAAGAATAGTTCTCATAAAAAACCCCATTGCACCTATTGTGGGAAAGATGACCATTTGACTAACAATTGTTTTAAAAAGAAAAATGATAAGAAGCCTATGCATCAAAATAATCAAAATAATAAAAATAATTATTATAAGAAGAGTAATGGTAATCAATCGCATCATGCTTTTACAATTAGTTATAATTTTTCTAACCCTTTAGAGTGGATTATTGACAGTGTGCATTTCAACATGTTACATCTCATAGAGAAGTTTTTGATTCCTTGAAACCCAATACTTCAAACACACCAATTCAATTGAAGGTTTTGGTGATGTTACTATTCCTAATGGAAAATTTCATGATGTTCTTTATGTTCCTGAATTGAAATCCAATCTTTTTTCAGTTGCTCAATTATGTCAAGATTATAAGGTTGAATTTCATAAGGACATGTGTTATGTTATTGATCCTAAATCTGACCAAGTTGTTGCTAATGCTAAAATGGATCATGATAACTTATTTAAATTTTATGAGTTTGTCACTTCAAGGTACTCATTGCATGCTAATATTGACTTTAATGTGTGACATGAAAGACTTGGCCATTTAAATTCTGATTATATCTCTTTGATGCAAAAAACAAATATGGTTTATGGATTTCCTAATATTGTTCCTTCCAAAATTATATGTAATGGTTGCATGAGTGGTAAGATGCATAGGGAACCCTATCCACATGGTCAATCCTAGAGGGCACATCATAAGTTGCACCTCATTCATAGTGATATTTTGGAACCCATGGAGAATAGCTCCATCCAAGGATCAAGTTATGCACTTACTTTTGTTGATGATTTTTCAAGAAGAAATATGATCTATTTCTTGCGTAGTAAAGATCAAGTTCTTGATATATTTGTTGAATTTCATATGTTTGTTAAAAGACAATCTAGTTTTAAGATTAAAATTCTTAGAAGTGACAATGGGAAGGATATGCTACTAATGTTTTTCATTCATACTTGAAATCTTTTGGTATAAAATATGAGCTTACCATTCCTCATACACCACAACAAAATGGTGTGGTAGAAAGGAAGCATAGAACTATTGTTGAAATGGATAGATGTTTCTTGCATTCTAAAAAGATGGATTATAAGTTTTGGGCTAAAGCAATGGCCTGTGCTACATATCTCATTAATAGGCCTCCTACTAGAGCTTTAAAAGATAAAACTCTTGAAGAAGCTCGGTCTGGTAGGAAGCCCAATTTAGCAAATTTAAGAATTTTTGGTTCAATTGCTTATGTTCATACACCTAAACAAAAGAGGCACAAATTAGATTCTAAATCTTCTCCTTATATATTTAGTGGGTACGATGAACAAACTAAACCTAATATAGAGTTTATAATCCTGCTACTAACAAAGTTCAAGTTTCTAGAGATGTTTGTATTGCAGAAAATGGAGTTCATGATTGCTCTAATGTGCAAGATGATGAATTAGTGTAAATAAAGTTGTGGTTGTGGAGGACCAACCTCTTTTTCTAAACCCTAATCCTAATGCATATATTTCTATTCCTTCTAGCTACAGTGATAATTATCATACAAGTTCTACTCCTAATGGTTCTTCATAGATAGTGATGAGTCTATTACTTCTAAGAGGAATCCTAATTGGTTTAAAAATTTACTTTATGAAAGTGATGATTACATAGCTAGAATGGGTGGACTTAAAACTATGAGAGTTAATTATTACAATTGTGCTTTGATGTCTTCTATTATGAATAATAATGATCCTAAACCATTTGAACATGCTAACATACAACCTCATTGGCAAAAAGAAATGAATGAAGAATTTGACACTTTGATTTCTAATAACACTTGGGATTTATTTAATTGACCTCATTGTAAGAATTTGGTTTCATGCAAATGGTTATACAAAACAAAATTAAATGCCAATAATGAAATTAGTAAGTTTAAAGCTAGACTAGTTGCGAGAGGTTTTTCTCAAATTGAAGGTTTAGATTATACAGAGACATTTTCTCATGTTGCTAAAATGCCTACTATTAAACTTGTTCTTTCTTCAGCTTCTAAAATGAATTGGCCTATTCACCAAATGGATGTTAAAAGTGATCTTCTAAATGGTGACTTGAATGAGGAAATTTATATGGCTCAACCTCCTGGTTTTATTAAAGAAGGTAATGAACATTTAGTTTGTAAATTAAAGAAAACTATCTATGGATTAAAACAATCTCCTAGAGAAAGGTATTCCAAAATTAATGCTTTCTTTATTTCTCAAATTTTCATTATAAGTAAAAATGATACTAATCTATATATTAAACATAGTGAAGATGACATTGTTATCACCATTTTATATGTAGATGATTTGATTCTTACTTCAAGTTCAAATACTTTAATTTCTGATATTAAGTTTCAACTTAATCAAAAATTTCAAATAACTGATTTAGGGATTTTACACTATTTCTTAGGAATGAAAATTTGGAAAACCCCTAAGGGTATTTTCTCTCTCAAAGTAAATATGGTCATGATCTTTTAGAAAAATTTAAGATGAATGATGATGTCCATGTTTCCATTCCATGTGAATTAGGAACTAAGTTAATGCTTGTTATGAAAACTCCTTTAGTTGATTTTACTTTGTATAGCCAACTAGTTGGAAGTTTAAATTATCTAACTCTTACTTGACTTGACACTGTTTATAGTGTAGGTTTAGTTTCTAGATTTATGTCTAAACCTCAATCAACTCATTTCAAAGTTGCAAAAATAATTTTAAGATATATTAAAGACACTATTGATGTTGGTTTATTTTATGATACAAATTATGATTTTACTTTAAAAGGATTTACTGATTCAGATCTAGGAGGATATCCCAATGATGGGAAATCTACTTGTGGGTATTGTTTCTTTGTTGGTTCAGGTGCCATTTCTTGGAAAAGTAAAAATGAACATTCTATTTCTCTATTTTCTACTGAAGCTGAATATAAAGGATGTACTAATGCCTCTAAAGAAGCTTTATGGATTAGAATATTACTTGAAGATTTGGGTCTACCTCAACAAGATCCTACAACTTTGTATTGTGACAACCAAAGTGTCATTGCCTTGGCAAAGAATCATATTTTTCATGCAAGAACAAAGCATATTGCTCTCCAACATCACTTCATTAGAGAACAAGTTGAAAACAAGTAAGTGTCTCTCATCTATTGCAAGGGGGGAGATCTAGTTGCCGATATTTTGACAAAACCTCTTTCTAAAGAGAAGTTTCAATTTTATTGTAAAAATTTGGGGTTGATACCCATTTATGTAAACTCCCCGAGTAAAGATTAAAGAGGGGTGTTAGAATATTTAATCTCTCCTTGGTTATATTTATTTAATTTAGTATTAACCAAGGTATCCTACATATGTTTTTTCCTATAGTACAAGTAGGAGGACATGTCATTTATTCGCAATTCCTTTGTTAAGGAAAATAGTTTATCCTCCTTAAGAGGATGTTGCCACTTTGCACACACCTAAATTATGAATGGCAAAATTTATCGATTTGTGATTTACTTTGAAACTCCTCTCCTCATCTCTATTTAAGAGATGCTCCTCTCTCTCATTTCAACATTATGATGTTATTGTAAATCTCTCTCTCTCTCTCTCTCTCTCTCTAGCTTTTCCTCATTCATAATTCACAAGGGTTTTTTCTTTTCTTTTCTCCTTACAAATTTTTCTATCTCCTTGTCTTTACTCTTTTGGTGATTGCTCCAAGTTTATGTTTTTCTCATGGTAACAATATTCTATTCAATTAACTCTCTTGGATTATTGTTCCTTTCTTTTCTCTTGATTTTTTCCTTTCAGGAATACACTTGCATTTAGGCTCACTGTTCAATTATAATTAGGGATACAACCCTTTACAAAAAGCTCACTACCTTACTAGATAACTAAAATTATCACAATGTCTTTTGAAATGTTGTAGTAGCATCAACTATGCCTTATTATAGTTCCATATAAGCACATGAATCTGATCTGATAGGCTTTTATCTCTGACTGCTCTGTTCTTTGTTTTTCGCTAATCAAATTACTAGACCACACTATCTTGGATCAAATCTTCATGACTGTAACTTGCACACTTCACACACACATCAACTATCATGCAACAAAAAATCCAAAACCTTAATCCATCGATTATATAGGTATGCAGCTACAGACTTGATCTCCCATGTTGGTTACCAAAATATCCTAGGGAAATATCATATATTTTGACCAAGTTGGTCAAATTCTCAATTTTAATTGATTTCCCTCCAAAAAAATTATATAATTGCAGCTAATTGTGTCAGCTTTATCATTCAAACATAAAATTTAGTGCCAAAAACAAATTACCATGTCTGTGCAAATATCTTTCACCATGTATGCCTGCTAAACTGTCAAATATGAAATAATAATGCTCAAATCCTTGTAACTATATCCAAACATGTCACCGAACCTATAAATTATAGTATTAGCATCTGTATACATCCAAAATGTTTCCCTTAGATGAGCGCCAAAATATTTTAACCTGGAAAGGAACACTAGACCTTTTACTGTAAACTGCATGTACACTGTGTTCTTCATTTCTGTGATGACATTAATTTTTCATTAGTATGCAAAGAACACTTTCGATAAGCATACACTGAAAGATGGGATAAAGAGAAAACCAAAAAATGCAGATATAAGAGATCACCAAAAACTGCTAAGTACAAAGAAAACTGACGATACAATTTTATGTGTAAACCGAGATTGCAAAATGGAAAGGATAAAGAGGAACCCAAAAGTGGAACCCGACAAGCAGGTCATAGTGCAAACTGAGAGAACAGTCACAGAGGAAACTGAGAGGATAATTCAAGCAAGGAACCCAAAAGACAGTCAACTGACTTCAGAGCATAACTGACCGTCAGAAATCAAAAGTCAGTTGCAACACACAAAAAGTGGATCTGACTTCCACGTCAAATAAAATAGTCTTATTCTATTTATAGAGTCTTGATTTTTTTTTAAAACCATTTCTTTAGGGACAAGAAACATGAATGTAAGTGCTTTAATCATTCTAACTGATTTAAAACACATTGACAAGGAGATCAAGGTAAAGTTGTAAACCCATAATCTTAAAGTTAACATTGTTTTACATGAAACCTGATTAGGTCAATATTTCTTATAAATAGATGATGTAACCATTCATTAATATGTGATGTGAGAATGGATGAGGGGATGAATGAATCACACGAGCATGTCTATGGATTAAATTGAAATTTTCATGAACCAGAACAACAAAAGGTGAATTTGGTTAGCATGAACCAAGAACAGAGACTACCGAGCATCATAGGTATTATTCAATCACATTAGGTGATATACTTATTCATATAATCTTAAATGGATCTGTAATCAACAATATGAGATTGCATACACCAGGTCAAATTGTAATTTGCCATCATTCTAACAAGTGAAGCAAAGTGTAAAAATCCTTTCAAGGAAGGTGGATTTAACAGTCCAACTATAAATCTCTTAACTGAGTACACACTCAATAGTGTTGCTAAAGCTCTTAACAAAGTAGAATTTAACAGGTCTCCACAAATACTCTTAACTGGGTAGATCATCATAAGTGATCAAATTGTAATCCTTAACCAACCCCTTCCAATCTGCAGATAGTGAAGCATTTGTGGGTGTCATCACCACCACATTTTTTACTTCCTAACAGGAGTTTTCTACGATATCATATCTTGTGTTACGTATCAATTACTTTCATGAATGTTTATATGAATGTTCACATGTATGGTTAAGTTTATGAATTTATATATATTACTTCAAGACAACATAGAATAGATGGTTGGATAAATATTTGATAACTTAAAGGATAAAGGTTAAAAGATACAAAAATTTTAGAGGTACCCATTCACCCCTCCCCTCTCAGTACACACTTCCCTTTAATTCCAACATTCTGTACTTAGCCAAATATGATAGTGACTTCCGGTATGATCTCCTAGTTAGTCGCACACATAAAATTAGGATCTAAACATCATCTTGTTTCCATCAATGACAACACTAAACCAAAAATGCAGTGTCTCTTTCCATTTTTCCAACACAAAACTAATCTAGTAAAAAGTGGACTACTAGGATACACTCACCTTAATTATTTAATATCTAAATATATACATAAGAATAGATGGTTCTTCAAAACACCTTTGGAATCTATTGAAAATATGAGGATCACATTATCATCAATTATACTCCTAGTTGGATTGGTTTTACAATTCTAAGTGAAAGATCAAACATGACAACACACATGCAATGACCTAGCATGATGTATGTTAATGTACAATTATCAAATAATGCAACTAGATTCCTTTTATCTTTTACAAATTGAATTCTAGATGCACTCAATAGATTCTTAGATATTTTCAAAATGAACAAATAAATCCTTAAATACAAGAACCAATACATATATATGGATAGGTTGTCTCATAATTTCTAGTAGCTGTGCAATTTATTGTGAATTCTCTAAGACCAAGAGACTAAATATAGGAATAAAAAATTTAGAAGAACATTAGGCTACAATAGTCAATGTTCTTGTGTGTATAGAAAAAAAGAACAATAGGTCCATATAAATAGGATACACCACCAAGAGATGGAAATGTATAACCAATGTCAGATAACAGGAGATGTAGTCACATGTGTGCACATCTCCATCAAATTGGAAGGTATGAGTCACATGATGTTGGTACAACCTACCTAATTAGATTCCCACCTAAGTAAGTATATTGTATCATAAGTGTACAATATGCAATACAATAGTAAACTAAATAAAAAATAATAATGCACAAAGTTTCCCATGAGCATAGTTTAGGCAGATATGGAAAGAAGGATAAACTGTCTCAACAAATATGTAGTTGTGTTAGGTAACAATGGATGAAATATATCCCTCAAGGATCTAGGAAGGATAAAAGATCATAGGATCCCCTTGTAAAATAATTGATGAGCCTTCCTGTTGGTTCCCAAAACTGCAAATTGTCAAACCCTAAAGGTGTGCCAAATCTTATGCTTAGGTTCAATAATTAATTTTGGCCAACGAACAAGATTGGTCCAAAGTGACTCGAAATCCCCTGCACTTCTGGCTCTACCAAACCAAGGTGGGTGCACCTGATAATCTGATTTTTCCTTTCTCCTTAGAATCAACAATATTTTGGTAGATTTATTTTATATCAGTTCTTGCCTGACTAATTCAACATGGCATGAAAATTGAAATTGATCTATTCTTCTACTTTACTTAACCTCTTGTCTTCTCTATCTCCTATTTCTAATTGTAACTATCTATTTATGCTTTTAACTCTTATTCTCCTCTACTTTTAATCTTCCTAGCTTTACTTATAATTATTTGTGTAAAATCAAAACTGCAATGAATATGAATTTGATGTTTTGATTTGATCAATGTCTTCTATCAGTATCCATTGGGCTATAGAGTCATTTTCTTCAGAGATCTTAACGTATAATTGCATAGAATATTTTTTAAACATATACCTTGTAGAGGTCTGTCAATTATCTAACCCTTAATACAAGATGATTATATCTATCACCACAATTTGTCTATTTGTGTTTAACCCTTACTAGAAGAGACCAATTAGACAAGAAGCATAAGGACAACAAATTCTCAAAAGATTCTTGATTCTTCAAACTATTCTGACAAAAAAAAAATTCTCATAGAAGATTTTAAGACAACATTCAATTCTTTAAACTGAAAACTACACAAGAACTGGGATTAAAAGAAAAAAACTCCTTCACCACAAATTGTATAAAAAGGTACTAAACATTTACATTTTATATTCCCATAATGGTATATTATAATAAGATTATATTACAAGTAATGATATTTTCCCTCTTTTTCCTTTATGATTTTGATTTCTCCTTTTATATCATTTAAGGAGTTTTTTCAAACCGTTACATCGTTTGGTTAAAATTTTAAATTTAACCACTTGCTTAAAGCTAAAAACAACAAACAACCATACATTTCAATAATTAAAACTTTGGTCTTCTAACTTAAAAATACCTCCCTATATTTTATTATGTTTCAATATATTATTTTTACCTCCAATGAGAACCGTCAATTTTTTTGATTCACTATGTTAATTTGCTAGCCAAAACTATTCCCTCATATGTAAAGTTCCATGTATTGGTTATAATTGTAAGTTCATCCAATGGTTATCTCTCCAAAACATTTTCACTCTGGAAAAATAATTTATCTCCGCTATCTTTATTTTTGTGAAATAGAGATTGATTTATTCTTTTAGCTTGTTGATAAAGAAAAGACCCTTTTATCCAAGTGAAAATAAATTCTCTAATTTCCCCCCTTAAATGTAAATTATCTTTACTAAAATTTTTCCCTTTGTTCTCATGAAAACATTTAGCAATATATATTAATCCCCATGATTTATTTACCCTTTGCTAACTTCAATTTTTCCACTTTATTTCAAATGTGTGGCCCCTAAAGTTTCAAAAATGTTATAAACCATTGCATGTGATTCGAAGTTTCTAAAGTCTTTTAATAAATTTTCCTCCTTTGCCAAATGGTGATGGACATATATTATAAAGATTTTAATTAATCACGAGGCTCGCCACCTTATATTTGTGTTTTCAACTTTGTAAAAATCCCTTTCTGCAACACGATGTGTCATTGGTTCTTTATCAAAAATTTTATTTTACTTTTCAATCATTGTTGTAGACCTCTATTTCTTAAGTTAATTTAGAAATGTCTCATAGGCTCCCATATGCATTTTTACACAATAAAGATATACTCCCTCCTTAGTAGAACATTTGAATCATTTTCCCCTTAAAAATGACTCAGACAACACCCATATTAAATCATTCAAAAATGATTTAAAATTTTCATTTTCATTTTTAATCAAAGTAATTCAAACCACCAAATTTTGCTTTTATTTAGATTCAGAGAGATTTAATTTTTCTCCAATCAAGATAGTCACTTTGATGTACCCATTGTATTTTTGGGGTCCTATTATTGTGCCTTTATAATTTCATTTTCAAAAATATATTGCTCTCTCTGTCATATGTTGAATCCCCTTCTATGATCTGGGCCCATTATTTGAAGCACAAGTTTATCTATTAAATCATTTAAAAAAAAATTTGATTTCATACTTTGTTTCATGGTATATGCCTTTGTAGTAAATTTATATTTTTCTTTCTTCATCATTAATAAACTTTGGCACCCTTGTGCCATTACCAAATTGAATAAATTGCTTCTAAAATCATCTTAGAAAAAGGGTCGAGCCTTCTCATAAAATCCTAACAATGGTTGTGTCTGTAAACACCCGACCAAGGAATTCAAAGAGGCCATCCAACTATTCTCATTTGCTTTTGCTCTTAAAAATATGTCGAATCAATTGATGAAACTCTACAGTCGGACATAAGAGTGTACTTTCATATAGCAAATCATAAGGAAGAATCTGTTTGACATGATATTTTTCCAACTGAAAAATATAATTTTCCAAAGTGGGCTTCTGACTAACTTTGTTGCTGTGCAAGTGACAGATTTGTGTAAATTGTATTTGGTTTTGGCATGGGAAAAATATCACATGGATACCCAGGGCTGCAAAAATTTGCATAGGTGTTTACTATAGTATAGAGAATTGAAAAAACCAATTGGTTTAATATGAAGTTTATATGTATGTGAAATATTGATATATGAAAAATGTTACTTTTGCATATTTTACAATGAATAGGTAACAAATTGAAAAAATTGCCAATGAAAATGATCTCAGAAAAAATATCAAATGGGGTCCCAAAATTTTGAAAATGAATCATAGGAGTACCATATTATGTGGACAATCACGGGGGATAATTGATTTGATGAAGAAGGGCTTATGCATTGGAATATTCACTCATGAAATGGCTTATTTGGAGTAATTTACAAAATGCACTATAAAATTGCTTTGAGACCCTAAAAGCTAGTGCTCCACGAATGTGTCAATTTTGACTATGAGAGGCTGAAAATGACTGTACATACTTATTTATAAGTGTAAAATAGGATTTCATAGAGAACTCGTTGATTGAGCATGAGATTTAGGAGGTCATTTTTAGGGTTTTCTCAATACATGGAACTCTAAATTTTGCCAAAATTTAGAGTCCCAACACATCCAACAAAAATGTTTTGGCATTTTATAATTGTGTATGTATAATTGAAGCTTTCCAAATGTGAAAATTGTTACTGATCTTGATTTTTTGTACAATAATTCAAGATATATCTTCCTTAAATTAGGTTAGAACTCAATAAATTTCAAAAAGGATCCCCCAAAGTTATACTTCTACTATCTTTATAAACCCTACAAAGTGAGGATACAAGAATTTAATAGGTATGTTATAAATAGGAAAAATTAATATCTTTATGTTGGTACTAAAAAATACAAGGGTTTTTGAGTACCTTGTTAGTGCTTTGCATTTTGACCCCCTATAAATGCTTTTTGTGCCTATTTTCCCAAATGGAATTTTGAGGTTTATCATGCATGTCAGGTGTTCATCACTCTTGTTTTGACATATGAGGACATCCCAAGTTTTTAGATTCAAGTTTTGAGTTGTTTAGCGAAGACTTGTTTTGAGCACTTGTCCAATTCTGCATTTGTCGTCTAAGTGTCATTTTGTTGTAACAAGCAAACTTTGCATTTGAATAACTTGTGTCCTATTGAGTTTCATAAGCTGCCACTTTGTGATTGTTTAACATGTATATCAGAGAGCCTATATTTCAAAACCCAAGCCATTTTGACTCTATTTGATAGGTTTTCAGATTCCCCAAAGTTGGTTCTCCAGAACTATCTAGTTTCTCTATTTTGCCCAGAATGTTGAATAACCTACTTTGAGGTGCTGCAAGTTGTATCCCAGTTCAAGATTTTGATGAATTGAGTTTTCCCCTATTTTGAAAACATGAAAGTATACCTTCCTGAAGAGTTTTAGACTCTGACCAATCTAGTTGTCCACTTTGCCCAGTTGATTCTAAGTCAGATTTCTGCATTTTACTGTGTTAACACTCAGAAAGTTTTTAAATGGCTGATTTTGAGATACAATGCCAATTGATCAATACACCATTAGAGCAAGTGAATTGATGGTTAATAATCCATATATGAAAATGAGTCAAGTTCCAGAGTTTCAAACTTTAAGGTTCTCTTTGGATTGGCTTGTGAAATTAGAATCTGAAGGTGTCACTACAACATTTGAGACCATTTTTCGATGGCTACGTGTCACTTTTCCGAAACTGTCCCGTCGGCCAAGCGACAGAGACCAGTGTTGCAATTTTGGTGTGAGAAACACCAACGATTATACCGTCTGTCATTATTACAATGGTATAAACCATCACAATACGAGCCGGCTATGATGTTTCTAATGCTATCATTACATATTTTATCTATCACTATTACGACACCTAGGCATCACATTTTTTGTGTTAACCATCGCAATTTGCACCGTCTAAAAACTTCAGCATTTCATCGTTATAGTTTGTGGGTGTCGCAATTACGACAGACGTACAATGGATTTGCTATACATGCGATGTCGAGCCATTGGCAATTGCCGACAGCTAGACGTCACACGTCTCTCATAATTGCGATGGTTATCAGAAAAAATGTGATGTCTAGGTGTCGCAATATGAGCCGGCTATGATGTTTAGCATGTTGTCATTACATATTTTATTTGTCGCTATTTCAACACCTAGGCATTGCATTGTTTGTGTTAACCATCACAGTTTGCACTGTCTAAAAACTTTAGCATGTCATTGTTACAATTTGTGGGTGTCGCAATTACGATAGACGTGCGATGTATTTGCTATACATGTGATGTCCAAACGTCAGTAATTGCCGACGGCTGGACGTCACATGTATTTTTTTAGTGTCCCTTTAGAGTTTTTAAGAGTTTGTTTGGTTCTTTGTTCACTTGATGATTGTTGGATTTCATTACTAATCTATATAATATTAAGGGTAAGAATCTTCATTTGATGATTGTTGGATTTCATTATTATATCTATCTAATATTAAGGGTAAGAATCTTCATTTGTTTGGTTCTTTTTTCACTTGATGATTGTTTGATTTCATTACTAAATCTATCTAATGTTAAGGGTAATAATATTAAGGATAATACATTTGTCAATTCGGTGAAGATGCTGGAACTTAAACACAAATTGGGCCTCTATTAAGAACATCTTTAATTTGTAGCAAGGGTAAGAATCTTCATTTCAGATATCCAGTAAATTCTATTACTATGCATTATCATATGTTTTGGCTTTGCGGGAGATATTGTATTGGGGCTGAACTTCTTTAAGAACTTGAGTAATCAAAGAGAATTGACTAAACTGGGTAAAGTCCATGCTTTTGTTGGCTGAATGTTGTCAATGATTTATGGTATCCTAAATTATACAGTTAGAATTAAGTGGCAACATCACATTAAGTCTAGACCTAGCAGATGAATCAATTCATAGAGATCTGTTACATGAGCTTGGACAACTTATTTATTTGGCTTCTAATTTGTGGTGTAATTTTATCTATGTAAATACCCACCCACTCTGGTTATTTTGTCAACAAGTTTCATATTGAATATCAGTTACTGACAACTATAGCAATTTTGGTCCCTTTTGCTGGAATTCTCAGTGTATTAAATATTTTATGCTTTTCAAACAACTATATGCTACTAGGAGAAATCTCATGCATCTTTAAAGTGTGTTTTTGTAACTGACAATGCTTCTCAGTCGTGTTTTCTTGTTTGTTTACCATGGAATCACAAGAGACAGTTGAGTTTGGATTGCTTTGTTTCATGAATGTATCCGCTGGTAATTTTATTTTAGTAATTGTGGTTTTACTTATTTTGGAACCATGATTTTATGTGCTTTATTGAGATAATTTCATTAGCGGTTGGCCAAATAAATGTAAAACAATTGGTATTACCAAATTAGTTCATCCAAAAACTAGAAGACTGTGACTGTCTGATAAGTACAAGTAGGATTC
>MU223187.1:5065771-5096743 GCA_018584345.1 Thuja plicata | reverse complement strand
TGCTTCATAGTTATAGTTAAACAAATAAGAATCCCCACTAATTGTCTAAATAATGTGTTATTTATGTCTCTAAATCTTTACATGTACATAATTCCATCCCCACTTCAATGGATGTGGCAGTACTTTTACTTTTTCACCTTATATTTTACCACCAAATCGGGCATTGCGACGGTGTGAAATGTTGTTAAAAAAAAAATATTTTGAGCTTCTCTTTGTTTTGAGAATAGTTTAACATTCTCTACTTAACAAGGTGTTAGTCCAAATATTGATCTTTGTCCTTAGTGTTACTTTTTTAGAATCACCTTGTTATTTTGTGTATCTCAAGCTGCCTAAGCACTCATGTTTAAAATCCCAGCGAAAGATCTTCCCTATGTTCCATCATTGCTTGAAAAAGAAAAGTCTTTTGCTAACGTATCTTTTGAACAGGTTTGAACAGGTTTGAATAGGTTTGAACACCTATGAACAACCTTGAACTCTGTTCAAGGGTGTTCAAGGATGTTCAAGCTCGTTCATATTCTTTATAAAGCGGAAGCGAGTGATTAGCATTTTTGCTAAAGGAGGTGTTTCATGATCACAAGTTACAGAACTTTGGTCGATCAAGGGTGGAAAGTTATCAGTTAAATAATTTGGCTCTTTGTACCAAAGTGTTGGCGGGATATTAAGGAATGGGCTTGAATGACGGTGAACACATACGAAAATCTTTGAACTCTGTTCAAGAGTGTTCAAGGATCTTTAAAAAATGACATCTAGCATAAACCAAGGACAACCACCGTCTTTTCAGACGTGGGTCCCACTCGGGTAAAGCTTTTAATGAAGAAGTCTTTTGGCGGCGGTTGAGTCATGTCTAAGCTATCTAATTAATGAGGAATTCATGCGACATAAAAGTTTGTGCAAAGTGGTAGTAAATGATCGCATGTGGGAATGGTCACTTCTCTCTTCGAGACATTATTGTCTTAATTATGGGTAATTAATTACTCATTCAAGACGTTTATTTTAAAATCCCTCCTTGGAATTCATTATTTTTGAGTTGTTGTTGTTGTCTATATGCGCAAAGAACGGAGGTAAGGGTTTTTCAGAGCTCCAGTTGCAAAATTTTCCTCAGAGATTAAGGTAAGTCAGGCTGTCACTCTTCCAGTGTTTAAATTTAAAAGCTGGTGAATTTTACGGGGCTTTCTGTAGCAATTTGCAGTCTGTTCTTGCAAAAATGAAGTCAGCATTTCATTTCTTTGGGAATGTGTCTAGTTTAGTCTGCGAAAATTCTATCATAATAGACACAGACCTAGAAGGGTATGATATTGAAGGGATAGCTGATAGGCTTACTGCATGTGTTGAATAAAATGTCCCTTCTATGGAAATTTTGAGTAGTGGGTTATGTATAGCCTCATGCTTCCCTCTTGCAGTGGTTTGCCTTGAGCTTGTCCATGAATGTATTAAACATTATGACCAGCGAACTGAGTCAATTCTTAACAGAAATGGCAAAGTGTTAATGGTCGTAAATAGAGGAATTGTTGCCTCAGCTTTCCAAATCCAAGAATGGACTTTTTCAGCTTTTTCTCCTGCCCAAACTCTAGTTAAGTTCAAGCCTAACGCTGATGTGAACCATACTTCCATGGCTAAGTATTGGTTGTTAAATTCCCAAAGAGGAGGTTCTTGTTTGCCCAAGAAGTTAAACAAAAATCACATGCATCCGCACATTAGTGATATCATGGTAATGCTGCATAGAGTTAGAGGGTCACCCGAGGCTTCTTTGTTTGCAGATTGGTTATTCTGGTATGTAGAAATTATTTTAGAGGGAAAACATAAGATGGATTGGGCTGAGTTAATTGCAAAATCCATGAGGGAATAGTTGAATAGTTCCAAGCATATTGGTTGTAGATTTTATATGTCTTCTTATCTCATGCATTGCCTAGCATGTAGTAGGATATGGAGTGACATGGTTCACGAGCCTTGGATTGATGCCATGTGTGTGTTTGAATATTTCTCTATGCTTCACAAAGATAGTGTGATTCATAATTATAGGAGAGTTCATGATACTTTTATGGGAAAGCTTTGCTTTGAAATGTCTGGAGATTCGGCCAGGAGGATGAGCTCAGAAGCTCAGCACTTTGTGACCAGGTTTGGGAGTTATTATATCCAATTCCCTAAGTTCTCTTATTTAAGAATTGGTGGTTTTGAGGATGCCCCTACCAAATTGCCTAGATATGCATTTGACTGTTTCATTTTTGCAAAAATCTGTAGACATCTCGCTGTTGTGCTAAAATGTTTCCTTCCTGGAGACCAAGGTTAAAAAACATTCCCATTACAGCTAGGAAAGCTTTCATGTCTAACCTTTGAAGATGTCATAAGTATCAGAAGTGACCTCGGTCATTTTGATTTCAAGTACTATACAGAAAGAACAGGCTTCGATAACAAAAATTTTGCTAGCGGTAGCCTGGGTTTAAGGTCTCACATGTTTCCCGTTCCCCATTTAGAGGATTTATGGGAGGATTATGTAAACTAATCTCAAGTCATGACCAGAAGCCATAGTAGACTCTGCATCTCTCAAATTATGTCCATGAGAATACAATTCAACATAGAGGGAGTAACAGATGATTGTTCTGATTTGATTGAGCCTAATTTCAAAATACTTATGGATACTGAAGAGGTAGATGTTGATTGGTCAAAGGAGGAAGATGATGACATTAAAAGCAGAACACAACATGTTCTCAAATTAACTAAGAAATGGCTACAAGAGAAAAAAGAGAAGTCCAGTCCTAAAAAGACTGGAAATAAATCTTCAATTTTATTTTCTTCCCCCATTGTTTCTAATACGCCTAAAACATCTAATAATGCAGGTTCATCTGGTAAGCAGCAGAAGAAAGAATCTAAAAAGAAGTCTGTTGCAGAACTTTCATCTATGGTTTCTCCTTAATGTATCACTAGGTCGCGCTCCCAATCACAAAAGAAGGCAAAGATGACTCAAGAACAGATGGAGACAGTTAATCTGGAAGATGACAAGTTTGAAGACTTGAATTATCAAATTGGTGATGATGATCAAATTGGGAAAGATCTTTTTGATCTTGAAGATGTAACTCTGGATTTAATGGATTCTCATGTTAAAGTCGGTCCCCAACTGGTAACAACCAGGGACATGCCCAAATGGTTAAATTCTTCAGTCAATAAGAAGTGGAGTCTGAATCCTGTGTCCATACCAGTGCAAGATATTGTGAGTAAGTATGCTCAGAAAACCCCTAAAGCTAATAAGGTGAAAAGCACAGCGCGCATGTTTGTTGATGCTAAGACTGGAAAGTGGATGATCGAGGTCGCTACTTATAGGCCTAAGGAAGAGAAGCAAGATGTGGTGGTTGAGGACTTTGAAGTTACCATAATTGAGTTGGGAACAATGGACAGATCCGGGAAAAACCACCTATTCAAAGAAACAACCCAACAAATGCTAATTACATTGGTGCAGGATAGCAAAGAGAAGAAAGAATTGAAACAGACCATTGTTTCACTTTCTCAGTTTATTAGTGTACTTTGCAACTTTGATGCTACCCCATTGTCTCAGTCTTCTCAAGTGTCCGATCCCAATTCCAAAGAAAATAAGACTCTACTGAATCAAGTTCAAAGGGGACAAACTCTAGTTTCTTCAGTGGATGAATGGATGGCTCAAGTGCTAAATAATGGCAGATAGTATATTAAAGATTCCCATTCAATTCTTCATAACACCGAGACAACTATAGGGGAACTACAGGCTCAATGTCAGGTATGGGGCACAGATGAAGAAAAGTGGGTGTCAGCAATGACCAAATTTACGGAAATTGAAAGGCATGGCTTTAATAAATTCTGTGCAGAAAAGTCACTTAAAGGTGCCGAGGAGTCCTACTTCTTCATACTCAGGAAAAACATCAGCTGGCGTATTGCTTTGATAAGAAGTGCCATTACGAAGAATAAATAATATGAAGCTGAAGCAAAGCAAATCCAAAAGGCTTCCCTAACAGAGTTGAAAGTGATTAGTTTCACTTATACCTACCTCTCTGTCTTTGGTGAACAAGAACTGAAAGGTGCTTTGGATGCTTTTGAATCAGCTATTAAAACTATCAAAGAGAAGATTCATCCCAAGGCCTCTGATTTGACCCAGATAGCAAGGATTGAATCCATGCTTTATTTGTGTGTTGATCAATTATCTAACGTTTCTAATAAGGTGAAGAAGCTGAGCTGGAATAAAGATGCCTCCATGGCCCCGAATAGTGAATTCTAAAATCCCGCACCTGTCGCTTGCAAAGGAATTAGTTCAAGCATATAGAGAATGGAAGCTGACTCAATCGGTTACCGATGAAGAAGGGAGTCCAGCAACAAGTGAGGATCGTGCCTTAGATAAAGAGCCTGATTCTACCATCTACTTTCCCTTTTTACTTTTTTATTATGCTAAACTTTAAGGACATGTGTCCTCTGACTGATGGATTAGTTACTTAACTATTTCACCGAGAGGCTGTGTTTTTTGGGAGGCCTCTCGGTGCTCTATTGCTATTTATTCTGACTGCTAAAAATTTGAAAGGGTTCAGAAAAAATTTGATAGATAGATATAGTTTTGATAATTATAGTTCAGATTGTGAATGTTGTGAACATAATTGATTTTCAGACAATTACCTGTGTAGTAATTTATGAAGTATATGACAGGAAGGTTAATGAATCTGTGTTGTTTATGATTTTGAGCAAGGTGCCCTATGTTGGCATATTGTTTAGCCTATTTTATATCTTTGTCAGCTATTGCATGATATCTAAATCTTGAATTGTATCTGTTATCTATTATCTACAGTCAAAAGTTGTTTATGTTTTTCATGAAATGCCATTATGGAAGTGACTGTGTTTCCTTCCTATTCATTACCTGGTTATATTTACTTCACAAGTTGTTTCGAAGCATATCATCAAAGAATGATATTGTTGCCTTTATAAGCTTTCTGGTTAAAAGCTAACCGATTAAATTATTTTCTCATTTCATTAAATATCATATACGGGAGATGTACCTGTTATAAAATTTAGAGGGAAGTGATTACAAAATACACTTACCCAACTGTTAGAAATAGTTTGTCTTTTAAGGGTGATAGAGTAAACTTAAAAGGTTATTTGTAAAAAGACAAATATGTTCACTAACAGATTTTTGGCGACTCTACTGGGGAGCGCTTACAGTGTAGACCTGTGTTTAATGCTCTATTTTATGAATAAGTTATGGTCCTACCAGCTGTGATAATACCCAATTTGGAGGAGCAGCCTCCTGTTATCCAACCAGATCTTAATTTTCAAAACACTCAAGAGGATATCATTTCTGATTTGAACACTGTTGCTTGGAGTTTAAAGACCAACTATCACCAGTATCAACAAGTTCTAGTTTTAGAAGAAGAGGAAGATATAGGAGAGTGGTTAAGAGGACTCCCGATCACCTAGGAGGTACAAGTTGTTAACAAAATCACTCAGAGGTAATAAGATAGAATAATTCTGGATTCTCAACCTTACACCAGGTCTCAGAGGAAGGAGGGTATTTTTGATACTTTCTTTGAAAGCTTGCAAAATATTCATTTTTCCTCCTCTTCCATCTTAAGACCCAAAGCAAAAAGTAGACCTTCTTCTCCTCCTAAAGCTTCCCCCAATTATTCTTCATCTTCTAGTGTCTGGCAAGCTTTAACTTTGTCTGGTATTCAACCACCACCTCTAGTTACAATCTTTCCAAGTACAGTTATGGCTCAGCCATGGGGTGTAGCCGTTGGTCCTTTGAATTTGGGAGCTCATCATCCTCTCCCTAAAGGTATTAAAGAAGTCTTACCTAAATTTTTGGGAGATTTTAAAGTTTCGGTAGATGAGCACTTGAATGCATTCAATGTAGCTACTGCGATTCTGGCAGTACAACATGAAGATGTAGCAGTAAGACTCTTCTCTCAATCTCTCTTAGAAGGAGCTGTAGAATGGTTTGGCCATCTGCCAGCTGGATCAATCACAAATTGGCAAACCATGAAGACAACATTCGAAGGGGGTTTTAAAGTAGTTGATGATGAACATTCTGTGCTAGCACAATTGACACAAATGAAGAAGGAGATTCATGAGCCAATGAGAGATTATGTGGCAAGATACAACAAAGTTATCCATAGAATCCCTATTGCCAAAAGACCAACCCCTAAAAACTAGCAGTGTTTCTTTGTAAATTCTATGCCCTCGGACATAGGATTTCACTTAAGGAGTAGACCAACTGATTTAGTTGTTTCCCAAGAACATGCTACTGAGTTAGAAGGTGATCTTATTACAGCTGGAAAATGGAGAAAAGATGTTCAGAATCCTCATTCTCAACCTTCTACTTCAGCTCCTATAGATCCAGTCATTCAAAGATTATTGAATGATGTAATTGCCTTGAAAAGGCAATTACCAAAACAAGGATCTTCATTCCCTTATCCTTATCAAGATATCAGCCGAAAGAAACCTAATTAATGGCACAATAAAACTCCTTTGTTGCCTCTGAATCAACCAAGATTGTCCATAGAAGCCTCACGAAAAGAAGCTGTCATGTGTTCCTTTCATCTAACAACAGATCATGAAGGCAATTCTTGCCCTGATATGCAAAGACATGTACAAATGGAGGCCACTAAAGATGTGTTAGGAGAATGTACTGTGTAAGAGCTCCCTCAAGATAGACCTAATGACTCTGGTTCATAATTTTTAGAACATGAATCTAACTCAGAAAGAGGAGATATTCTAGTCGCCCTTGGGGATCCTGCTTGTGCTATGCTTACTCGAAATTAAAAGTTTTCAAAGAACAGTTCAACTCCAGCTAATCCTGTCCATAAGACTCGGGATCCTGTAAGTAATGCTTCTTCTTCTAGCTCTTTGATTCCTGATGTTAATGTTGTGCAAAAAGACTCCGGGTTGTCTTCTTTTGATATTGTAGAATTTTGCAAGTCTTATGCTATCCAAATCTCTCCTGCAGAATATCTGAGGTTAAACCCCAAAGAATTAGACAAATTAGTCAAATATGTGAAAGGTAACCTTGTGGACTCGTCACAATCTAACCAATGTGTTGTTGACCCAATTGATCATCTAGTTGATTTTCCTATATATATTTCATCATTTGTCATGAATCAGAGCGACACTGCTGTCACTCCTACTCCTAAAGTGAAATGTGAATTTGATGAAACTAGGAAGCTTGACCCCTTTTATATTTCCCTACTCTTAAATGGCCTCAAATTGAGTAATTGCATTATAGAATCGGGGGCCTCCGATAACATTATGCCCTTGTCTATAGCCAAGGCTTTAGGTTTAACCATGACCAAAACCTTTGGGAGGTGCTATTCAATGGATGGAAAACAAGTGCCCTTAATTGGTCAAGTTAAAGATGCTCAAGCTATTTTAGCAGCCTATCCTGATAAGAGGCTCAATCTAACTATTTTAGTAGCAGACATACCTGCAAGTTACAGTATGCTCTTGAGTAGAACTTTCTACAAAGACATGGGCGGGGAAATAAAGATGGATTGGTCAGAAGCCATCATCCCTATTAGGAAGAAAAAGGTCAAACTAGAACCTGAAGCCAAGAATAAATAGATTGTAATTCCATCTGATGATCCTAAGGCACAAATTTTATTTGAAGACTATGAATTTGGTAATTACATGATTTTATCAGATGAAGCCCTTCCTATTTGTGAACATCCTGGTGGAAATGAGCAAATTTGGTTGATGGAATTTGATGGTAGTTGTGCTACCGTGGGTTCTAGAGCTGGTGTAGTCTTCAAGGGGCCTGATGATCAGTATATTCCTTTTTCCTACAAGCTGGATTTTAAAAATACCAACAATACCACCGAATATGAGGCTTTGTTGTTAGGGTTAAGAGAAACCAAAGAATTTGGAGTAAAGGCACTTGTTGTGAAAGGCGATGCTAAGCTTATCATCAAACAAGTAAAGGGTCACTTTTCAGTAAAAAATGATCATTTGAGACATTACAAAAATTTGGTATGGGACAAAATAGATTCTTTTGAAGCCTTTTCCATATAAGCTATTCCCAGGAGTCTTAATACAAGGGCTGATTCCCTAGCTGTATTAGCATCTCTGCTCCTTCATCACCCAGATTTCAAAATAGGAACATATAGGGTCGAGATGATATGTAGACCGTCTGTCCCATATAACAGTGAACACCTGCAAGTTTTTGAAGATGATACCCAGATAAAGGATTTTATGGCATGTGTAGAAGCTTTCTCTTCTATATACTTTGAGGGAATGAATGAAGACAGCGGAGTGATAAATCTTGAATTCTTACAAGAAGAAGAAGTTGTCTAGTTGAAGAGCAACAAAATTCCCAAAGGTTTGGTTTCCTTAGAGAACTTATTTTCTCGAAAGGATGATAGTTTCATTTCAAAAAAAAATTCTCAATCAGATGTGCAAAAGGAATATGACAAGGTGAACATTGGCACTGTGGCTGAACCCAAGTGGATTTCTATAGGTAAAACTTTGTCTACCCAAGAAAAGAAAAACCTTCAAACTCTGTTAACAGCCTACACTGATGTTTTTGCTTGGGATTATAGTGATCTTAAATATTTTTGGAATGGGAAATTAAGTCATCACATCCCTCTCAATCCTGAATCAAAACCTTTTAGGCAAAAGCTTCGTAGTTACAATCCCAAGGTTTCAAAAGTGAACTTAAAAGAGGTTGACAAGATGCTAAAATCCAGAATCATCTACCCTATCCACCATTCAACCTGGATTGCAAATATTGTCCCTGTCAAAAAAAGAATGGCAAAATAAGGATCTGTGTAGACTTTAGGAATTTAAATCAGGCCAGTCTCAAAGATAATTATGCCTTGCCCAAAATGGAACACATAGTACAGGCAGTTGCAGGGTCATAAATGATGTCTCTGCTTGATGGGTTTTCTGGATACAATGAAGTAAGTGTAGCTGATGATGATAAACAGAAGACTAATTTTACTACACCATGGGGAACTTTTGCCTACAATAGGATGCCCTTTGGCTTGATCAATGCAGGGGCAAATTTTCAAAGGGCAATGGATTCCTCTTTTGCTGATTTGAAAAATAGAATCATAGTAATTTACCTTGATGATTTAATTGTGTACTCCAAAAGGAGGAAACATCATGGTCAGGACCTTAAATCAGTTCTGCAGATATGTAGAGATCATGGCATATCTCTTAATCCTAAAAAAATAGTTTTTGGTGTGACCGAGGGAAAATTATTGGGACATATCATATCCAAAGAAGGAATTAAAATTGATCCCAAAAGAGTCAAGGCTATTCAACATATAAGTCTACCTTTAATGAGGACAGGAGTCAAATCTTTCTTCGGTCAAATTAACTTTTTGAGGGCTTTTGTCCCAGATGTTTTTGAGTTAACAAGGCACATAGTGGGAATGATGAGTGAAAAACATCCCTTTAAGTGGACAGAAGAAGGTAGGAAGGCTTTTGGAGAAATTAAGACAGTTGTGGCCAATGCCCCATCTCTAGTTTACCCAAATTACAAAAAAGATTTTATCATCTATTGTTATGCTTCTGATCACACATTGTCTGGAATTCTAACTTAGAAAGATGTTTCAAGAAATGAATCCCCCATCACTTTCATGAGTACACCTTTAAAGAAGCATGAACTAAAGTATTCTCCAATTGAAAAACAAGCCTTTGCTGTGGTGAAATCAGTTAAGCAGTTCAAATTCTACATCCTCCATTCTCATTCTACAATGTTTGTCCCTGATTCAGCGGTGAAGGCACTACTCACCCAACAAGAAATAGCCATGAATAAAAGAGTAGCATGGGCGACAAAGATTTAGGAATATGATTTGATAATCAAACCCACTAAGCTGGTTAAATGCAGAGGTTTGTGTAAATTTATTGCAGAAAATGTTAGTCGTCCTGAAAATCCAGAATCTGAAATATCTCAAGTATTATTGGTTAGTTTAACAAATTCTTGGTTCTGTGACATTGCCTATTTCCTAACATATGGAGAATGTCCAAAAAGGCTGCCACCTAAAGAAAGATGAACTCTAAGGCTGCAAGCTGCTAAGTATGTAATATGGCAAGATGTGCTCTATAAAAGGGGTCTTGATGGTACGTTTCTAAGATGTGTGGATAAAAGCCAGCAATTAAAGTTGCTCAAGACCTTTCATGAAGAGGCCTGTGGAGGCCATTTCTTGTCTATGGTAACGACATTCAAAATCCTCCAAAATTGTTTTTATTGGCTAGGTATGTTCAGAGATGCCTATGCATTCGTCAGGAATTGTGAAAAATGTCAATTATTTTCTAGAAGACCTCAATTAGTTGCTTTACCCTTAAGACCAGTTGTGGTGAGTGAACCATTCAAGCAATGGGGTATTGATTTTATAGGCCCTATAAGTCCTTAGTCAAGTGCAGGTCACATTTATATCCTAACAGCGACTGACTACTTCACTAAGTGGGTCGAGGCTATTCCAACCAAAAAGGCTAATTCCCAAGTAGTTTGTGATTTCTTAAAAGATAACATCTTGGTGCATTTCAGAGTACCCCAAAAGGTTGTAGCAGATAATGCCACTTATTTCTCTTCACAGGAGCTTTCCCTTTTCTATTTTTATCAAAATATTTCTCTGGCTCATTCGTCCGATTATTTCCCCCAAGGAAATGGACAGGCCGAGTCAAGTAATAAAAACTTGATAATGATCATGAAAAAGATGGTAGATGATAGTGGAAAAAATTGGCATAAGAAGCTTTTTGAAGCCCTTTGGGCTGATAGAATTATGCCTAAAAGAGAAATCAGTATGGCACCCTTTGAGTTGGTGTATGGAATTGGGGTACAAGTATCAGTTCCTCTAGAACTCTCCGCAGCTAAGCTGCAAATGGCTATTAAGGATCAAACTTTCAAAGACTCCTTGGAGAAAAGAATTATGTACTTGCATAAACTAGAAGAAGAAAGAGAAGCTCTGGTAGATAAGATTACTGAGCATCAAGCTAGAGTGAAGAACATTTTTGACAGGAAAGCAAGACCCAAAATTTTTCTGAAGGGAGATGAAGTTCTGCTATGGTACAAAAGAAAATCTCCTAATGATGCCCATAGTAAGTTTGAGTCACTATGGAAAGGCCCCTTTTTTATCACTGAAGAGTTGGGAACAAATTCTTTCAAGTTGGCTTATCCAGATGGAATGATCTTACCATTTTCCTATAATGGGCAAGATCTTAAATTGCTGAAGCTTTAGTCTCAGTCTCTGTGTCCTACTGTATATATTAGGTTAGGTTTACTTCCATTTGGTGTGTCTTTCCTTTCTTGCAAGTTTTCTGAGCCCTTTTTGCAGCAATTTGCGAAACCAGAGTAGTTGAGTTCTCTAGCTTTTGAGAAAAGCCAGTCCCCAGTCAGAGCCGGTGTTAGTCCAAATATTGATCTTTGTCCTTAGTGTTACTTTTTCAGAGTCACCTTCTTATTTTATGTATCTCAAGTTGCCTAAGCACTCATGTTTAAAATCCCAGCGAAAGATCTTCCCTATGTTCCATCATTGCTTGCTAAAGAGAGAAAAGACTTTTGCAAACATATATTTTGAACAAGTTTGAACAGGTTTGAACACCTATGAACAACCTTGAACTCTATTCAAGGGTGTTCAAGGATTTTCAAGCTCGTTCATATTCTTTATAAAGCAGAAGCGCGTGATTAGCATTTTCGCTAAAGGAGGTGTTTTATGATCACAAGTTACAGAACTTTGGTAGATCAAGGGTGGAAGGTTATCGGTTAAATAATTTGTCTCTTTGTACCAAAGTGTTGGCGGGATATTAAGGAACGGGCTTGAATGAGGGTGAACACATATGAACATCTTTGAACTCTATTCAAGAGTGTTCAAGAGTGTTCAAGAGGGTTCAAGAGTGTTCAAGGATCTTTAAAAAATGACACATGGCATAAACCAAGGACAACCGCCATCTTTTGAGACATGGGTCCCACTTGGGTAAAGCTTTTAATGAAGAAGTCTTTTGGTGGTGGTTAAGTCATGTCTGAGCTGTCGAATTAATGAGGAATTTGTGCGACATAAAATTTTGCGCAAAGTGATAGTAAATGACCGCGTGTGGGAATGGTCACTTCTCTCTTTGAGACATTATTGTCTTAATTATGGGTAATTAATTACTCATTCGAGACATTTATTTTAAAATCCCTCCTTGGCATTCATTATTTTTGAATTGTTGTTGTTGTCTATATGCGCAAAGAGCGGAGGTAAAGGTTTTTTCGGAGCTCCAATTGTAGAATTGTCCTCAGAGATTAAGGTAAGTCAAGCTGTCACTCTTCCAGTGTTTAAATTTAAAAGCTGGTGAATTTTACAGGGGTTTCTGTAGCAATTTGCAGTTTGTTCTTACAAAAATGAAGTCAACATTTCATTTCTTTGGGAATGTGTGTATTTTAGTCTGCGAAAATTCTATCATAACAGACACATACCTAGAAGGGTATGATATTGAAGGGATAGCTGATAGGCTTACTGCATGTGTTAAAGAAAATGTCCCTTCTATGGAAATTTTGAGTAGTGGGTTATGTATAGCCGCGTGCTTCCCTCCTGCAGTGGTTTGCCCTGAGCTTGTCCATGAATGTATTAAACATTATGACCAGCGAACTGAGTCAATTCTTAACAGAAATGGCAAAGTGTTAATGGCTATAAATAGAGGAATTGTTGCCTCGGCTTTCCAAATCCAAGAACAGACTTTTTCAGCTTTTTCTCCTACCCAATCTCTAGTTAAGTTCAAGCCTAACGCTAATGCGAAACATACTTCCATGGATAAATATTGGTTGTTAAATGCCCAAAGAGGAGGTTCTCGTTTGCCCAAGAAGTTAAACAAAAATCACATGCATCCACACATTAGTGATATCATGGTAATTCTACATAGAGTTGGAGGGTCACCCGAGGCTTCTTTTTTTGTAGACTGGTTATTCTGCTATGTAGAAATTATTTTAGAGGGAAAGCATAAGCTGGATTGGGCTGAGTTAATTGCAGAATCCATGAGGGAACAATTGAATAGTTCCAAGCATACTGGCTGTAGCTTTTATATGTCTTCTTATCTCATGTATTGCCTAGCATGTAGTAGGATATGGAGTGGCATGGTTCACGAGCCTTGGATTGATGACATGTGTGTGTTTGAATATTTCTCTATGCTTCGCAAAGATAGTGTGATTCATAATTACAGGAGAGTTCATGATAGTTTTATGGGAAAGCTTTGCTTTGAAATGTTTGGAGATTCGACTAGGAGGATGAGCTCAGAAGCTCAACACTTTGTGACTAGGTTTGGGAGTTATTATATCCAATTCCCTAAGTTCTCTTATTTAAGAATTGGTGGTTTTGAGGATGCCCCTACCAAATTTCCTAGATATGCATTTGACTGTTTCATTTTTGCTAAAATTTGTAGACAGCTCACCATTGTGCTAAAATGTTTCCTTCTTGGAGACCGAGGTGAAAAAATATTCCCATTGCAGCTAGGAAAGCTTTCATGTCTAACCTTTGAAGATGCCATAAGTATCGGAAGTGACTTCAGTCATTTCAATTTCAAGTACTATACAGAAAGAACAGGATTCGATAACAAAAATTTTGCTAGCGGCAGCTTGGGTTTAAGGTCTCACATGTTTCTAGTTCCCCATTTAGAGGATTTCTGGGAGGATTGTGTAAACGAATCTCAAGTCATGACCAGAAGCCATAGTAGACTCTGCATCTCTCAAATTCTGTCCATGAGAATTCAATTCAGCATAGAGGGAGTAATAGATGATGGTTTTGATTTGATTAAGCCTAATTTCAAAAGACTTCTGGATACTAAAGAGGTAGATGTTGACTGGTCAAAGGAGGAAGATGATGACATTAAAAGTAGAACACAGCATGTTCTCAAATTAATTGAGAAATGGCTACAGGCGAAAAAAGAGCAGTCCAGTCCTAAAAAGACTGGAAATAAATCTTTAATTTTATTTTCTTCCCCCATTGTTTCTAATATTCCTAAGACATCTGATAATGCAGTTTCATCTGGTAAGCAACAGAAGAAAGAATCTAAAAAGAAGTTTGTTGCAGAACTTTCATCGGTGGTTTCTCCTCAACGTATCACTAGGTCACGCTCCTAATCACAAAAGAAGGCAAAGATGACTCAAGAACAGATGGAGACAGTTAATCTGGAAGATGACAAGTTTGAAGACTTGAATTATCAAATTGGTGATGATGATCAAATTGGGAAAGATCTTTTTGATCTTGAATATGTAACCCTGGATTTAATGGATACTCCTATTAAAGTTAGTCCCCAACTGGTAACAACTAGTGACACGCCCAAATGGTTAACTTCTTCAGTCAATAAGAAGCGGATTCTGATTCCTGTGTCCATACCAGTGCAAGATATTGTAAGTATGCTCAGAAAACCCCTAAAGCCAAGAAGGTGAAAAGAACAACACACATGTTTGCTGATGCTAAGACTAGAAAGTGGACGGCCGAGGTTGCTACTTATAGGCCTAAGGAAGAGAAGCAAGATGTGGCGGTTGAGGACTTTGAAGTTACCAAAATTGAGTTGGGAACAATGGACAGAGTTGGGAAAAACCACCTGTTCAAAGAAATAGCCCAACAAATGTTGATTACATCGGTGCAGGATAGAAAAGAGAAGAAAGAATTGAAATAGACCATTGTTTCACTTTCTCAGTTTATTAATGCATTTTGCAACTTTGATGCTACCCCGTTGTCTTAGTCTTCTCAAGTGTTCGATCCCAATTCTGAAGAAAATAAGACTCTGCTGAATCAAGTTCAAAGGGGACAAACTCTAGTTTCTTCAGTGGATGAATGGATGGCTCAAGTGCTAAATAATAGCAGACAGTATATTAAAAATTCCCATTCAATTCTTCATAACACCGATACAACTATAGGGGAACTACAAGCTCAATGTCAGGTATGGGGCATAGATGAAGAAAAGTGGGTGTCAGCAATGACCAAATTTATGGAAATCAAAAGGCATGGATTTAATAAATTCTATGCAAAAAAGTCACTTAAAGGTGCCGAGGAGTCCTACTTCTTCATACTCAGAAAAAACATCAGTTGGCATATTGCTCTGATAAGAAGTGCCATTACAGAGAATGAAGAATATGAAGC
This sequence comes from Thuja plicata, assembly GCA_018584345.1. Classification (NCBI taxonomy): domain Eukaryota; kingdom Viridiplantae; phylum Streptophyta; class Pinopsida; order Cupressales; family Cupressaceae; genus Thuja; species Thuja plicata. The sequence continues at coordinate 5,081,681 of MU223187.1, read as the reverse complement.
TGAAGCAAAGCAAATCCAAAAGGCTGCCCTAACAAAGTTGAAAGTGATTAATTTCACTTATACCTACCCCTCTATCTTTGGTGATCAAGAACTAAAAGGTGCTTTGGATGATTTTGAATCAACTATTAAAACTATCAGAGACAATATTCATCCCAAGGCCTCTGATTTGACCTAGATAGCAAGGATTGAATCCATGCTTTATTTGTGTGTTGATCAGTTATCTAACGTTACTGATAAGGTAAAGAAGCTGAGCTGGAATAAAGATGCCTCCATGGCCCGAATAGGGAATTCTAAAATTTCACACCTGTCACTCGCAAAGGAATTAGTTCAAGCATACAAAGAATGGAAGCTGACTCAATCGATTACCGATGAAGAAGGGAGTCCAGTGACAAGCGAGGATCGTGCCTTAGATAAAGAGCCTGATTCTGCCATCTAGTTTCCCTTTTTACTTTTTTATTATGATAAACTTTAAGGACATGTGTCCTCTGACTGATGGATTAGTTACTTAACTGTTTCACCGAGAGGCCATGTTTTTCGGGAGGCCTCTCGATGCTCTATTGCTATTTATTCTGACTGCTAAAAATTTGAAAGGGTTCGGAAAAACTTTGATAGATAGATATAGTTTTGATATTTATAGTTCAGATTGTGAATGTTGTGAACAGAATTGATTTTTAGACAATTACCTGTGTAGTAATTTATGAAGTATATGACAGGAAGGTTAATGAATCTGTGTTGTTTATGATTTTGAGCAAGGTACCCTGTGTTGGCATATTGTTTGGCCTATTTTATATCTTTGTCATCTGTTGCATGATATATAAATCTTGAATTTTATCTATTATCTATTATCTACAGTCAAAAGTTGTTTATGTTTTTCATGAAATGCCATTGTGGAAGTGACTATGTTTCCTTCCTATTCATTACCTGGTTATATTTACTTCACAAGTTGTTTCGAAGCATATCATCAAAGAATGATATTTTTGCCTTTATAAGCTTTCTGGTTAAAAGCTAACCGATTAAATTATTTTCTCATTTCATTAAATATCATATAAGGGAGTTGTACCTGTTATAAAATTCAGAGGGAAGTGATTACAAAATACACTTACCCAACTATTAGAAATAGTTTATCTTTTAAGGGTGATAGAGTAAACTTAAAAGGTTATTTGTAAAAAGAGAAATTTGTTCACTAACACAAGGCCAACCACATGAAGGTGGAAGCTCATCTGGCCCCTCCTAGGAGTCTCTTATAACCCTTTACGACACTTTAAGATCTCTAAGATGTATTCTTAGGGATCTTAAAGGGTCATAAAGGGTCATAAGTGATCCTGGGACAGAATAGCTGATAAACATAAATGTAGGCATCATTGTCACAATTCTTTGGAGACACAACATAATTTAGTGGTATACCTAGACGATGCAACAAAACCACTACTCCTCCAGTTCTAAGTTGGCACTGCACGATCCAAAAGTCATTGATAATTAGGAATAAATTTAGAGAGCGGAGGAGGAGGGCCATAACGACTAAAATTTTATGAGGGATTCGTATATTATTTCGGTCATAATGGTCCTCCTCCTCTGCTCTCTAAATTTATTCCTAATTATCTATGGATTTTGGATCGTGTAGTGCCAACTTAGAACTGGAGGAGTAGTGGTTGCGTTGCATCGTCTGGGTATACCATTGAATTATGTTGTGTCTCCAAACAATTGTCACCATGATAGCTACATTTATGTTTCTCAGCTGTTGTGATATCTACATTTATGTTTCCCAACTGTCGTGTTTATGTTTCTGTAGACATCCAAAAATGTTAATATTATTATTAATATTAAATTCGCTCTTATTCCTCTAACTATTTAATTTAATCATTTAAATAGTTTCATAGTTGGTATTTATCAATGATCAAATACTATTCCAATTTATTTCATTTAAATACATTTGCCTCACAAAATCCCCTTTTTAATAAATTTATATTTATTAAAATATCTCCATATTCCTAATTCTTCTAAACTATGATTTATTCAAATCTATTTTGAATTATGATCTAAATCCTAGCTAGGAACCTATTAACCCAACCTAGAGACCTACCCTAAGCCTACCCTATTCCTACTCTACTCCCATCACCTCACTTCCTAAGCATGCTTCCCTACCTAATTGTCCTCTAATTATACTTAAAGTGTGATTCTTAACCTTTTTAAGGCTAATGAAATGCTCACCCACATGGGGAAATTCTCTCCAAAAAGGTCACCCATTCCTCTTAAATTCCTCTTACAAGTTTGTCTCCCACTTGGAAATATTGAGCCACTCAACATTTAATGCCAAGTTTGACTCAAATTTGGCCATCCATTGCAAGCCCATGTGTCCAAAATGGCCACCCATTCCTCTTAAAAGCTCTTTACTCCTTTGTCCCCCCACTTGGAATTCTTGAGCCACTCAATATTTATTACTATATTTGACTCAAAATTAGCCATCCCTTCAAGTCTATGTGTCCCTTATGTGGTTATTATGTGGATGCCACATAGATGCCACCTCATCCAAGCTCTCCTCTTCTCTCCCAAAAATCTATAAATAGAGGCCTTCTTCTCTTCAATTTTCATCTCTCATATTTGCATTGTTATTATGCTAACATAGCTCTAGATTTCATGTTTTCATTGCTAGTTTCATGTTTTCATGCTTAAATCATTTAGAAGTTACATGCTAGGCTTGAATTTGGTAAATGAATCATAGTTTCTTGCATATTCATATCATTTTCATAGTTTAGAATATCATCTTTGAGAAGGATTTGAGACTAGTTCTTCATACTAGCTCTTGAATCTCTTCTTTTCATCCAATCTTGCATCCATAGTTGCATTGTATTGGGGGTTCACTTCCATTTGTGTTTGAGAGAGCACATTCATATTCAATCTAAAAGAGAAAATCAAACAAATAATATAGGGTGCAATGGCTTGTTTTATCTCAATCTGATGTTACTTGGAGTTTCTTTGTTGTTTCTTGTTCTTTCATTGTTCTTTAAATGATTTTATGTGCTAACACACTAATATTTCATGTTTGAACTTGTTTGTAACATTTTTTGAAGTCTAAGATTTCCTCGTACACATTCTGGCATGCCTAGTGGGACCCACATCCCTAAAATTTATCAAAATATCTTCATTCTTCTCAAAAACATGTTCAGATTCATGGATAGTTGTTTCCATTTCTACAGAGGCGGCTTCGAAAGACGGGCGGCTATGCTTGTACACAGGCAGCTCTGCCTGCAAACATAGACACTATCACAAAAACATCCATAACTTTTGTATATGGACTCCATTTTTTATGATTTGAAAAGAGTTGGAAAGCTGACTCAGAGACATTTTCAGATTTGTAGGATATTAATTCAGATTCCACTTCAAAAATTTTGTGCACATGTTCAAAGTTACTCTTTCATTTTCAATTTCAAAAGTTCATATCTTATGCTAATGAAATCTTTTTTTAAGTGAATTATTTGTGCAGATCACCTTTATCACTTGTCAAAGATTTAGAAATGATCAAACTACTAACCAATTGTCTTGCAGAACTGCTTTCCCAAGATACTTCATAAGATTACTCACACTTGTCTTGCAGGTTGCCTTGATTTAAATTGACCAAATGATCGTGCTTGTTAGCATTTAGTTTGATTTTTTTGAGGCACATAGAATAATTAGTGGGATCTTTTTGTCTAATCCAAAATAAGTGTTAGGGGAGTATGCTCTCTTCCCTTTTGAGAAGATCAAAACCTAGACACACTTGCTTTGTGTTAAACAATTAAATCTTTTGGGAAAGAACAAACTTGTCTTGCATGTTTGTGGAGAAAATGATGCTAGATAGGAGAGTATGCTCTTTTCCCCTTGTGGGAAAACTAGAAATCTAGACTCCTTTTTGTCACCAATCCAATTTTCTTTTCAAGTTAATCCTTTAGATGGGCCTGACGGTTGAGGGAAAAATCTCTCAGGAATGACCCATGTGAGAACGAGGTGTAAGCCACACCACTCCAACTCACGTTAATCAAATTTACTCTTTGGGGTTAAAGCCTTAGAAGTTGATTAACATTTGAGCTTATACTTGGCTCTTGTCTAACTTAAGTGCGGCCTCATGGTCTTAATCATGTTTACATGACCACTTTTTTCAAGACACTCTATGGGGCTATATGCTTGAATCGTGCTTGCGCGGACATAGAGGATACAATCAAACAGAGACATTTACTAAACACTTTAGGCCTAGAAGCTACCTGATTCACCTCCGAACAGTGTCTTATTATAGTACAAGGGGATGGAAGAATCTCCCCCCAAGATCCCCATCATATGTGTCCCAAGGTATTGTGTTGCAAAAGAGATCTTTGTAGCATGACAACAATACCTGGAAAAAGGCAAAAACACGGGCACCCTTTCAGGGGTGACACTGATGTGTGAGCTAATGGACTACCAAGCAATGGGTCTATAATATTTCATTGAAGCCAATTCCTTAGGTAGATGTGTACTTGAAGTGTTTGAACAACATTTGCAAAATCCAAAACATAAACGAAATACCCAACATTCAAATTTGCCACGTGATTGTATCCTTCAAGGTTGCTTTGTCCCTTATCAGATTGTTTTCAAACACATGCTTGTTCTTTTTTTGGTTTGACTATGTTTAAATTGGTTCTTACCATGTAACAAATCTATTGAAAATCAGAACGAGATCAATCTTTTGCCAAATTATCAAGACAACATCTCTTTGCAAAGATTACCTTGAGCTCTAATTTTTAGAATTTGGTATTTTATGAAATATGTCCTAAAACCTCCAATTATTCATCCAAGATCAGATCTATTTATAAGACATGACCGATTCCAAGAAGCATAAGAAGGTAAAAACTCCGTTACCACCTGTGCAAAGAGAACAAAAAAACAAAGCCCGAGAGGCTACCAAGTACCAACACATCATTGATTTCATCAAACAAGAGATTCATAAACGGGAAGAATTTGACAAAGTGATCTACAACAACAAGGTTGCTAGTTTCATGGGAAAATATTGTCTAAACTCTACTTTTGTTAGATTTGAGCAATATGACTAGTCAGTTTACCATGACAAACAAAATTTCCTCGAGGACTCTTCTTAAGCTCACTTAGCTTACATTTTAGGACCTCCCTTAGGTTGTCATCTTTAGAAACACATCACACACTCATCTTAGCATAATGCTGCATTAATCCAAATAAGTCCTAATCAGCCTAGCATCATCCAAATCATCATCCAAAGCATCCTTGATCACATCCCTCACTTGGTATTGCATCCCCTTTTGAGTTGCTAAAAACCTACATATTAATAAAACCCCCATCCTTAAGTTTCCTTTACTAAGCATTATTTATGATAATCCCCTTTGTCTTTTTCAACCTCATCACCTTGATCAAAAGGTTGGTTCGCATTAACAAAGAATCTCATCTGCCAAAGACCACAAGTCTGTCTTAGGTAGGCAATCATATCCACTTAATCTTACACTAGGGAAAGCCACCCTTAATCCATGTATATGCCTAGTCATCCTTAGTCCTTAGGAGCATATTCATCATCCTAGATGCATCTTAGTTCTAGCATCATCATCCTTAGCTTCCTAGGTGCATCCTTGCATAACATCTTGCATCTCATATTCCCTTAGGGTAGTCACATTTATGCCACCTATCACACGAGCCACTAAGAAGAGGAAGAACATGGACCCTAATCTTGCCACTAGTTCATCTAATCCTATGGCTGACAACACTAACACCATGGTTACTTATGCACCTCAGCCTAACAATCAAATTGAACACATCTAGGTAGATACTAATGAGACACCTACCATGAGTACCATAGAAACATTTATCAATCATCCAGGGCATGTCCACATGGTGAACGCCATGAGTGGATGAAACAATAATCAGGTACTTTTGGACATTCAGCAACAAGGACTTCAACTCCCTCCTTGGATTATACCCACACTTGTCACACAACCTATGGCACTTCCAAGAGAACATCCTGATCCCACTAGAAACAAAGTTTTTGATCCACTCTAATGATCCCTACCAGTGGGAACTCTTATCACACAAGTAGTTCAACCTTCCATCTCACCCTCCATCATGCACATGACACCTTCATCTACCTCAGGAACCCCGCCTCTTGATCCAACATTAGCAGCACAAGTCGTACCCCCCATCGCTACATAGGCACCTCCTCATTTCACAACCGCTCAACTTTTGTAAACATTCCCAATATTTGTGGCATAATTTCCACCACCACTAGTCAACACACAACAAACCACCATTCCACCCATCCCTACTCAGTCCGTTCAAAGTGAAACAACCAATTTTCAATATCAAAGCACCCAAGTCTCCATGCCTATTCCACCTTTATTCACCATAGGTATGCCACCCACCAATGCCTATAACCAACCCTTATTTCCACAAGGGTCCAATTTCCCCACTCCACTAGCAACTCAACTGCAATGTGTGCCAGCAATTTTGCCGCAAATGCAAACCAATCCAAATCCCCCCATGCAACAACCATCTACCAATCCCTTCATCATACCCCAAATACCTATCCAACAACAACCTATCCAACAACAACAACAACCTATCCAACAACAGCAACAGCAACAACCTATCCAGCAGCAACAACAACCTATCCAACAACAACAACAACCTATTCAACAACAATAATCCATCCAACAATCATCCCAACAACAACAACCACAGCAACAAATTACCAATCCATTCACATCCCAAGCACAACAACAACAAATCAACCCCTGTATAGCTGCGCAGTCCACCCTCCAAGTTACATAGTAGCCACAACCACAAATGCAGGGGGAAAATCCCTTCTTGACACAACCACTGCAACAGTTTGCTAATCCTTTCATCCAACCCATGCAGCAACATCAAACTCATTCCGCCAGTTACCTAGCCATGCCATATTCCACTGCATCACAAACCATTCCACCTCCACAACAATTTAGTGTTCCCACTAGGGGCATTCCACTGCAAAACCCCTATCCTCCACACCATATAGGTGTGTAATAGGCTCATCCCACTTATCCAATGCCTCAGTAAATACAAGCATACTTCCAGCGGTTGCAACAACCTTATCAAGTGCCAACACCTCCTCCACTGCAATATTCCCCTTAGCCACAACTTCCACCACAACAACCTATATACACTGATCAACAACCATCATATCAAACACCACAATATCCCCCACAAATTCCCCCATATTCATCATTTGATCCATACTAGGTTCAAGGAACCCATGCAATCACGGTTAATAATCCTCCCCCACAAATCAACCATGAATGGGAAGAAATGAAGAACACTCTCAAGGAGCTAAAAGTAGGTACCGAGGCTAAGACATTCAAGTTTGAAGAAGTGTGCCCTTATCCTTTTGATAAATCTATCACTGCAATACCCTTCCCCAAACACTTTGAGACACCCAAGTTTGATAAATATCGGGGGAAGGGAGATCCTGTGAGCCACGTGAAAGAATTCTACATGGCATGTCAAGAAGTGGCCTATAGCGATAATTTCCTTATGAAACTATTTCCCAAGAGCCTAGAAGGAACCACTCTTGAGTGGTTCTACAAAATCCCCTACGGCACAGTCTCCACTTTTGCTGAACTATCTAAAAAGTTTGTGGCCCAATATGCACATAACGTCAAAAATGAATTCTCACTCCTTGACCTATGCAATTCCAAACAAAAGAGAGGAGAGAGATTGGCCAATTATCTTTAGCACTGGCAAGGGCTTACTACAAGGTTATCCTATCAACCCTCTGAGAAATATCTTATAAAAATCTTCATTAACAACCTCCATCCTAATCTCACCTATCACATGCGCATGAATTGCATACAAACTTATCAAGACATCCGAATCAAAGGCATGGATCTTGAATGAGGTCTCGTAGAAGATGGTCCCTCAAGCACTACAAGGAATCCCAACCTGAAAAACATAATAATGATCGATCACGATACTGGAACAAGAACAAGAACACAGTAACTGATGGAGCCACTGACACCAAACACTTTCAAGTTGTGGTGGCTAGTCCTAATGCACCTATCCAAACTTATTAGCAAGCACCGCCAGTGTACCCTCAACCTCCTCCCATGTATCAATAGCCCAATCCTATGTATCCCCAACTGACTTACCATCAAAATATGCACCCTGAAGGTGCAACTATCTAACCCCCTCTGGGAACATCATATCAACACAACTACCAAGGTCCTATGAATCAGAAAAATGCTATATTAGTCCCACATAGACAAAAAAGGCCTCATCCTCCGAATACACCATAATGCATGTTTACCCCTTTGGGTGAATCCATAGATGTCATCTTCTGAAAGCTGGTCTAAGCTAACCAAGTCGTGTACCCAAAAACACAGCCATTTGATGACTCAACACCTAAGCCAGCTTGGTATAAAGACAATGAGTATTGTGCATACCACAGTGTTAAGGGACACACCACTCTCAAATACATGAAGCTAAAACACTATATTTAGGATCTCATTGACCGCAAAGAGATTGAAGTGGACTTGCCTGCTCAACCATCACCAAATGCGGGCCTTAAAATCTATCAAAATGTATTCCCTAAACACACTTCAGGTACAGGCCCAGGCAATTCTACTCAGTCCTCTGATCAGGGGAAGGATAAGTAAGGAGAAAACGCTGACATAACATATTATACCAATGCATATATCAACTACGATAATCTCATCGGCTGCATATCCCAAGTCCAATCCTCCGTCAATGTCATCCATGTCAAGGGTGTCGATAACCAATGTGTAGTCACCACTTGTAGAGGAAGAATAATAGTTGCAAGTGTTGGTCCCGCCCCATCTGTTGGGACCCAATATAACATTTTGGAACACCTAGGGAATACTCCAGCCCAAATTTCCATCCTAGATCTCCTCTGCACCTCACCCACCTATCAAGAGATCCTTAATAAAGCCCTACAAGAATCCCGTGTTCCCAGTGACATCAACCTCACTAAATTCCAAAACCTTGTTGGACACCTGTTTGCATCTTGTGGGGTCTCTTTTAAACCAATAGATGTACCCTCAGAAGAACCTGATCATAATCTCCCACTCCGTATTACTGTCATGGTTAAAGATTTTGCCATTAAATGGGTCATGATAGATAATGGATCAGCCCTAAATCTGTGCACTCTAAAATTCATAAAATAGTTGGGTTGCACTGAAGCTAATATTACAAATGATGTAATCACAATCAAAGCATATGACAATCTAGAACTGACTTCTAAAGGCACCATTTCATTTCCCATTCAAGTGGGCCCGGTTATCCAGGATACATTATGTCATGTTGTTGATCTTAACCTTCCCTTCAACATCCTCCTTGGATGCCCATGGATTCATTCTATGTAAGCCATCCCCTCCACCTACCATAAGTGTATCAAATTCCCATATAATGGCACTGAGATCACCATCCGCACAGATCCCAAGCCCTTCGCATACTGCAATGCATTGGAAACATCCTTTCCACATTCCAATCACTGTCCTAGGATCGATATTGGCACCTCTATCGCCAGTTCATCTTGAACCCACTCAGACCCAGAAACAATCCTTTCCTCCACCCTTTCCACAGTCAAGATCAACAACAAAGGTTGTGGTGAGTACAGTTTATCTGATGCCTTCGTAGTTGGGGCGCTGCCAGTTGATCCACACACTCAAGGCCACCAACCTAATCCAATCAAGAAAAAACTAGAGACAACCAAGGTGCTACAATTTGGCTCTACCACTTTTATCTCAAAGGGTACTTTGACTGGCTAGGAAATGACACCAAATATCAACCAATGGCTCTATAAAGATCCACCACCCAAGGACACAAGTCGCCTCAATTACTTCAAAGATAAGTACCCCGCAACTCACAAACTGGTGATAGAAAAATGGAACTACCAAGGAGGTGGCCTTGGTTATGAAGAGAAAGGAATGAAAGATCCTATTACACCTACCCAACTAAAAAAGCACCTAGGCCTTGGCATGGGCTTTGACACAAATGGGGGCACCAACGAAAACATCTTTGCCTCTTTTCTGTCCCTGGGTGAAATCGCTGACATTGAAGATATCCTGGAAGAGAAAGTTGTGAGAGCCTATGATGATATCTATGACGATGAAACCTTCCTAGGAAATTCTTTCCTACACCAACTTTCCATTCTCTTCATTGACCTTCCCCTCCACCATCCTGAACTCATAGACTAGGACCAACCAAGTGTCATGCACATTGACGAGTTCCAAAGTGAGGATGCGCTCCTAAGATTTATGGGAACAATTGAGCAAAGCAATGACTGGGGAAAAGACTCAGCATATATCTACAAACTAGACCCAAAGGAATACTTTGGGGAAGAGGATAACTTCAGCCGCAAAAATGAAGAAGAAAACAAAAATAAAAAAGAGAAAAATTGATCCCCTAGCGGAAACCCCTCTGGGGTGCTATCTGATCATAAAATAGTAAAAACAAAGGGTGTATCCCCTGGTGAAAACCTCTATGAGGTTCTAGAAGATGAATATTCTCCTCTTCCTCTGATCTGTGATTATAGGCCTGAATAGTCATTGATTCTCATCGAAGAAGCAAAACCTGTCATCTTGGGTACCAAAGAGAATCCTGCCATCACATACATGGCAGCATCTCTGACTAACATAGAAGAAAGTTATCTTGTCACTTTATTGAAGGAATCCATCAATAAGTTTGCATGGTCTTACTCCCACATGTCGGGATTAGACCCCAACTTGGTGGTTCACCATCTTGCAGTGGATCCAAACATCAAACCTGTCAAACAAAATCTCAGAAAGATGCACCCTAAAGTGGCATTACTTGTCAAAGCAGAGCTCGAGAAGTTGCTCCAAGCCAAGATCATCCGCCCCATTGACTATTCTGACTGGATTTCTAACATGGTGCCAGTGTCTAAACCTGATAAATCAATCAGGATATGTACAAATTTATGAGATCTCAATAAGGCATGTCCCAAGGATGATTTCCCATTGCCTAACATAGACATGATCATGGATCTCACAATAGAACATGAGATGTTGTCACTCATGGATGAATTTTCCAGATATAATCAGATTCGCATTGTAGAAGAAGATCAACATAAGACAACATTCACAACCCCTTGGGGCACCTTATGCTATAACATGATGCCTTTTGGCTTGAAGAATGCTGGGGCAACCTATCAAAGGGCCATGACTGTCATTTTTCATTACATGATACACAAAATTATTGAAGACTATGTCGATGATATCTTGGCAAAATCAGTTAAGAGGGAAGATTGCCTCAATGTTTTGGAATGTGGCTTTGACAGAATTGGACACTACTGCTTAATGCTTAACCCTAAGAAATGTGTCTTAGGGGTCACATCAGGAAAACTCCTTGGGTTCATTGTATCCAGATGAGGCATTGAAATAGATCCAAAGATAGTACAAGCTATCATAGAGATGCCTCCACCAAAGACACTCCAACAATTGTGTAGCCTCCAAGGAAAGTTACAATCAGTGCGCCACTTTATCTCTCAACTAGCAGACAAGTTCCAACCATTCAATCATCTCTTGTGAAAAGATAACACATTCAAGTGGGATCCTCAGTGTCAGAAAAGTTTTGACAAGATCAAAGAATACTTGGCTAATCCACCCATCTTGGTACCACCTGTACCCAGTCGACCACTCATCCTATATATTTCTACTACTACCATAGCACTAGGGGTACTCCTCGCTCAGTTGGATGATGAAGGTAAAGAAAGAGCTATTTATTACATTAGTTGGACCTTAGTGGGTTATGAGCTCAACTATTCACCTATGGAAAAAGCATGTTTGGCAGTGGTCTTCGCCACTCAAAAATTTCACCACTATATGCTTAGTCATACAACCAAGCTCATTTCCAAAGTGGATCCTCTCAAGTACCTACTCTCCAGGGCCACTCTCACAGGCCGAATGGCAAAGTGGGTTATGTTGCTAAGCAAGTTTAATATTCAATATGTAGACAAAAAAGCTATTAAAGGGCAAGTCATCACTGATTAACTAGCAGAAGCACCATTGGTGGATACATATCCTTTGATCACAAAATTTCCAGATGAGCATTTGTACATGATAGAAGAAAAATCTACTTGGCAACTCTACTTTGATGGGTCCTACACAGCTCATGGCGCAAGGGTAGGAATAATTTTTGTCACACCTCAAGGTGACTACATCCCTATGTCATTCTAATTGGGATTTCCCTACACAAACAACATTGTAGAATGTGAGGCACTAATTGCAGGACTCCACATGTCTATAGAATGGAACATCATAGATCTACATATCTTTGGTGATTCCCAACTCATCATCAAATAGGTTCTAGATGAATATCAAACCAAGGATGACAAACTAATGCCATATAAGCAGATGGTTGACAAGATGAAAGAGCATTTCCTCCACTTACAGATAACACAAGTACCACACTTGTAGAACAAGGCTACCAATGCAATGGACATAATTGGATCCCTCCTAGAGATTCCTCATGAGTCTATGCAATATGAATTTTTAGTTGAGAAACTTCATGCTCCCGCTTATGAGAATGATGAATCAAATTGCGTATGTGTCTTGGTTGGTCCTTAGTCCCTGTGGTACCACAATATCCAAGCTTACCTACAAAATGGTATCATATCTCCTCATCTTACTACAACCCAATGCCAAAACTTTATCCGTAGAGCTTCCTAATACACCCTCGTAGCCAACACCCTTTATCGTTGAGGTTATCACAATGTACTCTCTAGGTGTTTAGATGAAAGAAAATCCGCCCAGGCTTTACAAGAGGTACATGTTGGAATCTGCGGTGCCCACACAAGTGACATGGTCCTAGCCAAGAAAATTTTACGTATAGGGTACTATTGGCCTACAATGGAACATGATTCTTGTGAGTTCATCAAGAAGTGCCTACCTTGCCAACATCATGCCAATCTAATCCATGCTCCTGCCTAGGACCTCAGACCTATTGCGCCTCCTTGGCCCTTCTCCTATTGGGTTTTTGACCTCTTTGGTAAGATTACTCCCCTCTCTTCTGAAGGCCACAAGTACATAATCACAGGAATGGAGTACTTTACAAAGTGGGTTAAAGCAATTCCACTCACCCTCACTAGCGGTGTCAAGATCTCCAAATTCATCCTCTATCACATTGTTTGCCACTTTGGCATACCCTCCACTATCTTCACAGATCACGGTACACCATTTGAAAATTAACATGTTAGTGATCTCTGTGCTCGCCTCCATATCCATCACTATTTCTCTAGTCCATATTTTCCTCAAGGTAACAGCCAAGCTAAGGCAACTAATAAAACCCTCCTCAAAATCCTTAAGAAATTTGTTAATGATACTAGTCATGCCTGGCATCTCCAGATCAATCCCGCCCTCTGGGCATATCGCACTTCCTACCGTACTCCTATTGGCACTAATCTGTATTCCCTAGTCTATGGTGCTGAAGCAGTCTTACCAATTGAGGTTGAACTACCATCCCTCCGAGTATGACTAAGAGGCCTGGTTGATGATGAAGATTAATGAGTAGCATGACTCACCCATCTTGATCTACTAGATGAGAGGCGCCAGCAAGCCTATGATCACTTGATTATTTACCAAAATAGACTCAAGAGGAACTATAACAAGAAAGTCCACCCACGCCAGTTCTAGGTGGGAGAACTTGTGCTAAAGGAAAATCAGAAAGTGGGTACTGATTAGGAAAAGAAAGGTAAGTTTGAAGTCACCTAGCAAGGTCCCTATGTTGTCACTGCATGCTTCAGTTCTGTGGCATATCAACTCTCCACTCCTAAAAGAGAATCATTGAATGATCCTATCAACATCATTCATCTCAGGTGCTTCTATGCCTGACGGCTAGTTGTTCATTCCATTTATCTGAGAAAATCCATAAAAAGTGTAAAAAGTCTTAAAGAAAGCACAAAAATAATGAAAAATAGTCCCAAAAAAACCTCAAAAAAGTAGATAAATGAAGATGAAAAAATGGTTGTCCCGATGAAAACCTAGAAAATAGACACTTGGGCAACATCAAAAACATCAAAAAGATCCAAAGAAATCAAAAAATCAAAGCAAAAGAAAGAATAAAGAGAGAAATTTTGTCCAATGGTGAAAAGTTGGCAACCAGGCGCCTTGGACAAGTATGGGTGATGAAAACTTGGCAACAGGAATCACACATAATGGACCGTTCCATTATCTATCAAAATATCGCTCCCTTCCATCCTCCATCTCCGTTATCGCATCTTCTTCCACCTGAATCTCGCTAGTATTCCCTGGGTGTTCGCATATTACACGCACTAGTCTGAAGTGATCCTCTTATCTTGTGTCCTAAGCTTTTGTACACACAATCTTGTATATCGTTGTCCATACATTGTGCTATCTCAACCCCTAAGCTTCAGTCCTATACATATTCTGTCTAGTTTTCTTCTTAGTGTTACTTGTATATATCTCGTGTCCTCAGTTGGTCTCCTTACAGAACATGATCAAGTTACACTTTTAGAATCCTATGTTTCAGCAAGTTCCTTTTGATGACATCTTGGTTCCACAGTTTGATCGCAGTGCACCTTTGACCAATCAGATTGAAGAATCCCATCTTTCTGGAAATGGGTCCTTTGAGGATGCATCCTTCCTCTTGTTGACTTAATTCTAGATCATCATCATCTCTAGGTTCTTGTAGGATGTATCCTTCCTCTTGAAACTAATCAATCAACATACTACACTATCGCACGCATCAAACAACAAGATCCAATCAAGTCTTGGTAGGAACCTTTGTACATACTCACTTGTAATTAATCTTTGTACATTTTAAAATTGCCAAAAATCCCAAAAAAAACAAATTCCAAAAACGTCAAAAAAATAAATTTCAAAAATTCTTCAAAATATTGCAATAAACCCTTGTTTTTTCCCGCATCGCTCAGTTTTTTTATTTTTAGTGATATTTTGACTCTTACGACTACGATCATGTTTTTCAACAAATCAGTTTTGCAACCGACTATCCTTGCTCCTCTTCCTATTCACAGCTTTTGCCAGCGAATATATTTTACTCAAATCAAATCCAATCCAATCCTTGCCTGTCAAGATGTATCCTTCCGGTGTTGGCTTATCAAATCCTTCATCACATCAATCATGTTCATGACAAGAACTTTGGACTTTATGACTGCTTGGTCATGAGGCCTTCTTTATTGATTTTTATCTTTTTGTGTCAGTTTAAACCTACTCACCACTACCTTGATCTGCTATATCTTGGTGTGTTGTGACTGGTGACTACTGATACATGCGTCTTTTGCAGTGTGCTTTTGTTTGAGTGTCTAGTCCATGCAAAGGACTTCTATCATCTGTGTTTTCTAACACCTAATGCATACCTCCTCTTGCAATATCAAAATTGGATGTTCTCTCCATATTTTTCACACAAATGGCTCCCCAAGGCTCATTAGTTGCATTTAATTTCATTATATTTGCATTCTTCATTACATTCTTAGTTGCATTTCAGAAGGCTTCTATTTATTCACTCCTCTCCCTTCCTCCTTCATGTTGCATCCTTTTTTGAGAAAATCCCACAACATTGTCTTTGTTGCATTCTTTTCTTGAGGGGGCACAACCCTATATCGTCATTGCTTCAGCACGACTCCTAGAAACCCTTTTCCTCTGGGGCAACTTATTTTCTTGTCTTTGACATAACGTCACTTGTGACGCTATGTCAAAGAGGGGCAAAATGTAGACATCCAAAAATATTAATATTATTATTAATATTAAATTTCCTCTTATTCCTCTAACGATTTAATTTAATCAATTAAATAGTTTCATAGTTGGTATTTATCAATGATCAAATACTATTCCAATGTATTTTATTTAAATACATTTGCCTCACAAAATCCCCTTTTTAATAAATTTATATTTATTAA